>WAAB01004944.1:0-24768 GCA_013389865.1 Piaya cayana
AGTTTTCTAAAGCATACGGATAAAATTTATTAGGATAGCTTGCCATAGAACAACTATGTATTTATGGGATAAAAAGAAACATATTTTTGCCTGAAACAGGAATTGGCAATACTATTGTACTTATGGAACATTGTATTGAGTGCTTCTAAATGGTGCTTTTATTTCTTGAAAATGCATAAACCCAACAATTTTTGTCAAATGCTAAAATTGGAAAGTTTTTTTTTATTATTTCTGAATAATGAAAGAATTAACATCCTTAACCTGATTCTCTCTAGGTATCTGACAGGTAATTCTGACAACAGATATGAAACTGTCATTAAAGAAATATTTATATATTTCTTTCTTTTGAGGATAGGTTGTACAAACTCTGAAAAACAATTTTGCTGATCTTGTGTCTGGTCTTCTGTCAAAGAAACGTATTCATTGCAACAGAATAATCTATCATCTTAGATTATAGCTCATAAATCTATGACTCCTGTAGGACTGGCCTTAGCAGGGACATAAAGTCTCATGCATTTAAGAGTAGAAAACACTTTTTGTTTCTAACAGTATGAGAACTAGGGAGCATCAAATGACATCATTACTCAACAGGTTGAAACAAGAAAACAAGAAATGTATTTCTACCTGAATACACACACTGTGAAAACTCTGCAAGGCAGTGCTCTGGATGTCAAAAGTGCAAATCAATTCAAAAAGCAGTAAGACAAACTCATGGAAGAGAAACACATCAGGACTTTAGAAAACAAAAAATTTCTCTGGTTCCAGAAATCCCTAGAGAGTGTGCTGAAAGCTGTGAGGCTAGAGCAGGACAAATATAGAATAAACATGTATCTTAAAGGCTTGTCTCGTTCTCAAGGGCTTTGTCTAATCAGTCCTATTGGCAGCAAACAGATCCTCGGTCTGGTCCAGCATGTTCCTTTTATTTTCTTGTATAACATGCAGCCCCCTAAAGCCTAGCAAGTCTCCTATTAACACATTTGATATAGACATGCAAATTTATTCACACAGGTGTACTTCATCCCCATAGTGGAGCTGCTAGTGGACCTTTTAACTTCTTCAGATAAGATGTGAGGACTTAATTATTACCAAGTTATTAAAACATTTATAATTACCTTTAAAAGAGTCAAAAGGAACAGCATAGCAATAAGAAAAGCTATTCCTAAAAGTAAAGTCAGGTATTTTTTTTTTACTGTCACCCACAGTGAAGTTCTTAAGTCTTCTGTCATTATAGTTGCCAGGAAGACAAATGATAAAGTACCAATGTGACTTGTGGACTCAAACTTGAGCCAGTAATAAACAGGTTCTCCTATCAAAACAGAAGTCATGAAGAATTGTACTCTGAAGGCACTACTAAATCTGTCTACTTTACATGTGGATATACCTTCTGACACCATGTCCTCTAGCTGTTGAGGCCTTTTTCCATAAATAAGACAGGCTGCCTGGGTATTCTGATGGTGATCAACACAGCAAGTTTTTTATGTCTTTCCAAGTCTACATGTTCATTATTTCTTATGTATGTGCTTAAGTTTGGCTACAAGCAAAATTTCATCTCTAATTTCTATCACACTATTACAATAACTTTTGGGGGCAGGAACTGTCATTCCTTAAGTTAGTTTGTAAAATTAACAGGCATGGTCATTGGTTTTTTAAAATAATTGTTCTTTTTTTCCCCTCCTGTAGAAATCAATGATATTTTATTATCTAGCCAAGACCACAGTTTAAAATTCAGTATGTTAAGATGAGGTTAATATAGAATTTCAAACTCAATATTAAAGTAGGTGAAAATAATTTTTACTTGAATATGAACAGTAATTTTCAAAGTCTTAGGTTATAATGAGTTCCTGTGGACATATCTAGTGTTCTTCAGATTCAAAGCTAGAATCAGAAATACAAGACTGATCAAAGTATGCTAAATGACTTCAACACTTTGTCTTAGGAAAGCTTTCAAATAAATAATATTGTTGTGTTGAATCATAGAACATGCATTTAGAATATTTTCTGCACACGTGACTCCTGGGTCTGGCTGGATCAGATTTAACTTTCCCCAAATCAGCACATATAGTGCTTTGCTTTGTATTTGTGTTTAAAGAGTACTGATAACACACCAATGTTATAACAATTGCTGAACAATGCTGGCACAGTACTAAGGTTTTCCCTTTCCCACTCTGTCCTGTCACCGTCTCCACAATGAATAGGCTCTTTTTTCAGAGTTTTAGTTTCATAAGAGACTAACTTTATGCTAGTATTATGTTTTCCTCCTCATTGATAGTAGACCAGGACAAGAATCTCAAATATAATTATGTGCACTGGGGAGATGAAGCCAGGTGCATATGCACTTGTATACAAATGCTATCTTTGCAAATGCACCAGAATCTAATTGTTTTAATGGTGAGAAAGTTTTAACTGAATTTATTTGTTTCTTGTTTATATTCATTAATTCGTAGGATGGTGTTCTCCCCAGACAACATCTACTGAGGAGTTCTGCTACAGTGTTAAGAATGTTTTGGCTCTGTCACTTGTGAATGTCACAGTTTCTGCTGGTATTTTTAACTCCAACATCAAAATCAAATTGAATCAGTATCAGGGTACCAGAATGCTGCTTTTGTGTTATTTTTCTCTTCCAAACTATGTTTTATGGATGCAGTTCCTGAGGACTGGACTTTTTTAGTAATTTGAAAAACCTCTGTAACTTGAGTTGCTAACTACAGGTCAGGGTTTAGTTCACTGTTTTAGCATGTAAAAGCAAATGTGAAAAGAAATATTGATTATTTCCTTCCCCAGACAAGCAAAAGAATGCAAGCAGAGGTTGATTTGAAGCAAGATTTGCCACTGTCACTTGGAACTTATCTATGCAATATGACATATTATTTACTTAAAAATTTTCTAAGGTAAAATGTTCTATTTCTGTGCATCACATGTGATGTGAATTAAATTTCTGTCTATTACTTGGAACTGAAAACCGTCTGCTTATTACTGTCTGTGGAATAGAGTTATATGTACAGGTTCCAAAACACTTCTTAGTGACATTTTTTTTACAGAACCTTAAAGTTTACTGTGTTACAATATTTATACTTAAGATTTCTATCAAGAGTTTCTGAATTATTTAAAAATAAATAAAATATGAGTAAAGAGATTCTTACAATGAGATTGGAGAGATACTATTGCAGGGTGATGTTAAAAACACTACTAAGAAAAAAAATATTGTGGTTATTGACAGCAAGGAAAAGTTTTCATGTTTTGATACTGACATTGTGGGTCTAACCTTCCAGACTCTGTATGAAAGCAGACTAGTGGAAATCATACCCAAAACGTCCTCAAACTGCAATTTAATGGAATTTCAGAGACTTCTGTGATTTAATATTCAAAGGTTCTTCATGCTAAGTACATACTGTGGGCCTGTATTGCAGGAGCTTATTATGGGTTTGAGTGCAGTTGTTTCTCATGGATGCTCATAGCTTATTGCAGATCAGGTGAGAATAGGTAGGCTGGGGTTGGGCAGCTTGGAGCAGAAACAGTCACCTTTCAGCTCAGGAGAAGAATTGGTGTAAAGATTTAGGCCAGGAGAACAAGAAAATTTTTTAAAAACCAAACCCCAACCAATAGCAGAGGAAGGAACATAGATAAAAAAGGTGAAACAGAGGACTGGAGGTAGTTGGTTCACCTTCCTTGGAGGTGTTTAAGGCACGGGTGGACGAGGTGCTGAGGGGCATGGTTTAGTGTTTGATAGGAACAGTTGGACTCGATGATCTGGTGGGTCTCTTCCAACCTGCTTGTTCTATGATTCTATGACTACAGAGACAAAGCAAGAGCAGCAGAACCTGGCAACAGCAACAGCAGCACCAAGCCTGGATGTCTCTCAGACATCCTCACTCCCCATGTTTATGTCCTGATAGCAAGTATCTGGGAAACTTCCAAGTGGTGACATGTATTTGCTTTTCTAGTCACTGACCCACGTAGGGGGTTCTGATGGTACCAGACCTGCCTGCAGTAGGTCCTTTTGCAACCTTCAGAATAGTGTTCTGAAAGATTTGCCTCTGAAAAACACACTGCTTAGTTGTAGAGGTAAAAAGTCTTCTTTTTCCTGCCTCAACAACAGTGAGGTTTTTCTTGGTTTTTTTTAAAGCTAATTATAATTGATACATGAGGAGTGTTGGGATTGCAAGGTCAATGACTCAGAAGTTAGAAAAATGTCAGCATTAAGGTTGTCTATGCAGCCTTAATTAGTCTGTCTTAGATGTAAGAATTACCATCTATAATTACATTAGCACATGCAATTTTTTCATAGCATTCTTTCCTCATCCAGTTCACAGACTGAAAATCAGGTTTTATAATAAGAGGCATTGTTGATTGTAGGGTACCAGCATAATTTTTTTTCAGAAAATAAAGGTGCAAAGCTAATGAAGCAGGAGCTGAAAGAAAGAAGATTTAATAATTGCGATTGAAGGATGCTTTCCAAAGAAACTGTATTGTATCAGAGAGTTCCTTTGTGGTGCTGGGCAAGTTATATTCATGCCAGTATGGGCTTTGCATCTCTTCTGTGCCTGGATGCTCTGATCTGGGACTGGTAATTAACAAAATACAATGTGGTCATGCAAAGCTTGTTATCATAATGCATAATATAAAGTGCCAAATTTGGGTTACATTTGAAACCTTAATTCTGCTATTTCCTAAGTTTTGAATGCTCATTTAGCAATATATTAACTTAGTCCCTCTCATTTCTGAGTGCTTTGTTTGTATGTTTCTTAAATGTTAAAGACAATTGGACTGTTAGCACCTTAGTGACAACCTTGATTTTTGTTATCGTGAAAGAAGAGTCTGGAATTAAATCAAATAATTTTGAATTATGACCATGCCTCTAACATTCAGAAAAAAATTGAGCCAGAGCTGAGAACAGCTGTGTCTAACTCCTGCATTTTCTTATCTTTCTTCCTTTCTGTAAAAGCACAAATTTATTGCCATAATATAATAAAGTTAATATAAACTGTCTGAACTGTCTGCTAGTAAAAATTAACAAAAGTAAGAAAATTCTAGAAAATATTGTCATGATAAATGATGCCAGATATTATTTATTTACAGTTGCTCTTGTCACATGATGGAGAGAAGCTAGGATAAAACGTTACATTCCTCTTCATAATCAAATACCATCACTTTTATTTCAGGAAAGTAAACTTGTGATAGTTGTATGACAAGGATGTTGTTTCTCATGGGCTTCTATAACATCAACTAATGGCGAATGCTTACATGGGATGTCCAGAACTGTCAGGGGAAGGTTTATGTGAGTATCACTAAGGTGAATATTTCTTCTATGGAACCACTCTGAGTGCCTAAGCTAGGGAGCAAGCAGTTGCAATCTGATTAGCCTTTTGATTTTGCAGTCTTTTGGTAAGAGGTGCAGTGAATTTCCTGCAGCTGACATATGAACAGTATTTACAGAAGATTTAGAACCTGAGGTTAGAATAAAAGGTATCTCTAGACCTATCATAGTCCCTGTTCCTGACTATAAATTATACTTGGCTCTTTTACATAGCTTTTTATCAATGGATCTCAGAATGCTTTACAAAAAAGGAGGTTTGACCATATTTTGTTAGTGTTTTGTCTGGGTTAGTTTTAAATATTAACACTCAAAAATATGCTGCATTTTCAGTGAAATTGCCAAGTACCAAGAAGAAAGAATATGAAGGAGCATTTAGCAATGTGTTAGATAAAACCTAATGATGAAACCATCAAAGAATAAGGTTCAAGGCATATTGTGTGTAACACAAAAAAGGAGTGAAAACACAGAGTTTTCAGACATTTTGAGTGAACTTTCTATCTATTTTATTTCTAAAATTAATTTAAAAAAAGAAAATTTCATTTTCTAAAACACATGGAGGAAACCATTAATACTATTAATATATAGGCTATGGAATTCAAAATTATGCTATGAAAAGCTTTATCTCAGCAACAAAAATACATGTCAGACTAGTTTGATAATCAACATACGACTTTCTTTTGTCATCATGATTCATGCTGGTGTTTTGACTAGACTTACGTTCAGCTGCATTTGCCTTCTGCAGAACTAATAACTAGGCTGACTTTTACAGGCTGTGAATGTGGAGTAGCTTTGCGCAAGGGTTTTGCTCTTACTTATCATGAATATCTCCTAAGATAAAAGCTTATTGGATTCCTCTAACTGATTTTTCATACTAATTGAAAGTTTAAAATGTTGACTAATTGCATGGGTCAAAAATGAAAAATGAGCATAGATTAGCAGTTTTACAGTAAATTCTTTTTCAAATGAAACAAGACAATTAACCAAAAGATATTATGAATTGAAAGAAAGAATCTAGTCCAAAAGAAAGAAAGAAACTATTTTCTTCTACATTTCAAAACTGTTGAGGTGTTCTTTGCAACATTTTAAAGTGAGATTTAATCAATTCAATTTCAGTATTTGAAAGAAATTGTCCTATATATATTATACGCAGACAGCTTCAATCAGTACAATTGAAATAAAATACATTTTCAGGATAAAATGCTTCCGCTTCTCTCATACTGTACTATTATAATTATATTAGAGCACTTTAGATTAAATTTTCACTTTTGTCTAAAAGAAAGTTTTGACTTTTAATGAGATACCACAAGTTTTTCCACACAGATTTATTAAGCATGAATTTTGCCCTAGGAAAAATTTGACATAATTTATTTGATTGCTAAAATTAAGCTAGATTTATAACTGATGAATTATGCTTTTCAAACCTATCTCTTAAAATATATATTTATTTTTCTCTTATGCCACAGCAGTGCCATGGCAAGTACTCGTGGTACCTAGAGATGGGCTATTTTAGTCATATTTCAATATAAATCACCTTAAGCTACATTTAGAGTATCAGTACTCATGTACTATATAAAGCAGCTATATATTATGAAATATTTAAGCACAGCATGATAGTAACATAGTACAGTCAATCAAAAGAATATTATCAAATCAAACTCAACAGTCTGCATCTTTTTAAAAAGGATGGAAAGTGTTTATAACTGCATCAGAGTTAACAGCTAATTTTTTTGCTAGTACTAACAGATTTTATGGCTTTTTTTAGAAAGTTTTCAACTCTACTACCTTTTGAAAAGACATGAAAAGCCAGGACAGAAAATGCAAAGTAGCAGGAAATAGCTTGTATCTGACTGATTTCTGCTTGGTTTACTCTGGTTAGAAGATTCACCCTGTTCCTTGATTTGAACTGGGGCTTTGAGACTTGTATCTCCCCAAAGTTGTTTTAACAACTATGCTTAGAAAACTCCTTCTCTTCTTTATATCTACCCATGTAGTTTAAAAAACATCAGAAAATCTTATAACTTGGTGGATATTACTCCCAGCTGGGAGGACTATGTTTCAGTGAGTGTGTAGGGAATTATATAGTTATGTATAACTTTGGAAA
Organism: Piaya cayana; assembly: GCA_013389865.1. Taxonomy (NCBI): domain Eukaryota; kingdom Metazoa; phylum Chordata; class Aves; order Cuculiformes; family Coccyzidae; genus Piaya; species Piaya cayana. The sequence goes on from WAAB01004944.1 coordinate 7,416, forward strand.
AGAAGTCTAAGTTGATTATTTACATGAACAGAATGCATACAGCTCAGTGTCTACACTGCTTACTTAGAAGCAACCAGAAACCTGAACTTGTGTCTTCTCATACACAGATGGATGTGCTGACTTACATATCATCTATCATGGAAGCAGCAGTACAAAAATATCTCCTATTTTAGAAGGAAATAATGAGTAGAAAATGCTATGAGTTGACCTTCCAGAGACGCTACTGGCAAAACAAGAATTTTAATTGTCATGTAAAATTAGGCTGATGAGGCCCAATTAATGCTTGCTAATCTCACTAGGCTTGTTTCTGAAGAGTCAGTCTGAGTTTACTGAAGAAAGTCAGAGATTTAATTCAGCGGAAGTGGGCATCTGAGTTAATATTCTTTATCACTAAAATTAAAGTGTCTGTTTTCCAGTAGGGTTTCAGCTTGCTTGTTATCTTCTTTCCTTTTCACATGGCCTAGCAGAAGCGGGTGGTCTGGCATTAATAAAAACTGCCCTAGGGAAAACACTGAAAAATCACTCCTTTAAACACACCTCATTTTATCTATTTTACTTATTTATTTTCAAATATATTCTTACACACATTGAGATCAATACATTAGGGTGCCTAGCTCTTATTACCTACACAAATCACTCTTTTCATTAACATCAAAATTACATTAGCAATTATTAGTATATCACCATAATTATATCATTATTGTAACTAAAACTTGCAGATAATTTATTGCCCAAAACCAATTCTATCAAACAACTCAAATGTTGAAATTTGTTACGAATAACATGCCTCTGTTTTCCTTTCTAGCTAACAAAGTAACTTTCTATTATGGTTGCTAGCTGAGTATTTAGATAACTTCCTACAATGTCATACCCATTATTCAGTTTTTGCATATGAAAGAAGTGGAAGTTTTCTTCTGCTAGGTGAACACAGCCCTGTTGGGATCAACAGTTGCAAGATTTCTGACCTCTAGTTTTCTGGTCAGGGGCTTCTGTTCCAGGACAGGAGCAGATTCATCCATCATACCAAAATATAACAGGGCAGATGATGTTGACACTTTAGCTGCGGTGACTCATTTGAAGAACAGTGCTTGCTGGGAAGAAATGTAAACAATCTGAAAAAGATACTGAAAACCCATGATAAGCAGAACAGACCCACACTTTTTAAGAAAGGCAGAAATTACATCCTCAAAATTAGAGGATTATCTTTATCCCTGGAGTGACTTCAGTTCCAAAGGCCCAAATAATAAAGCACAAATCAGCAGTAGTTAAAATGGATTAAAAAAAGAGTTCATCATGCTTGTCCAATGTGAAAGGCTACAGAGAAATGCCTAGCTATGTAGATAGGAAGAATGGCATAATACATTTTTATTCAAGGTATATTTATGCTTGAATTTAGCAAAGCTTTGAACATCTTCCATAGCATTCTTGTTTAGAAGTTGAGGAAGTATTAGCTAGATCAACAAGCTGATTACTAGGTTGAATGTTGTCTGGCCTGCTGTATTCAAAGGGAAATATACATTTATTTCCAGTCTGGCTTGCATCCAGTGATGAATGTTTCATTTAACAACTCCAGGGATTGATACTTGACAGAATCCTCAAGAAAATTAACAGGCAGCAGTGTCAAGTTCTGTATCAAGTGTAGTAATAAAGTAGTATAAGATAGGATGATACTAGCTAAGTAATAACATCCCTGAAATGTATCTGGGGATTATAGAGATTCAACACCACAGTGGACATGAACCAACAGAGAAATTCCATTGTAAATAACTATATAGCCTAATATGTTAGGCTATATTTGAACAAACATGTCTACCATATTGAGAGGAGTTATGATTCCCCAGCAGCAGGCACTACTGAAGCCACATCTAGTCTCCTGTGCTCAGTATTGGATCCTCTTTTTCAGAAGAGACATGAATAACCTGGTAGAGCTCAACAAGTAGAACTATCAGAAGCCTTGAGCATGTGAGAAATGAGGAGAGGCTGAGGACGCTGAGCTTCATTAACCTGGTGTAGAGGCAGTTAAGAGGTCATCTAAGAGATATCTGAACTACTGGAATGGCTGTTACAAAAATAATAGGACCAAATTATTTTGGACAGTGGCAAACAATAAAGGAAGGGATAAAGTTCATAGAAGCTGTCCCAGTGTTTCCTGTTGGATATCCTGGGGAAAAAACCAAAATCAGTAGAGGCACAGTTTGGTGCTGAACCAGTNACTACATTAACCTGGTGTAGAGGCGATTAAGAGGTCGTCTAAGAGATATCTGACCTACTGGAATGGCAGTTACAAAAATTACAGGACCAAATTATTTTGGACAGTGGCAAACAATAAAGGAAGGGATAAAGTTCATAGAACCTGTCCTGGTGTTTCCTGTTGGACATCTTGGGAAAAAAAATAAGATCAGCAGGGGCACAGTTTGGTGCTGAACCAGTTTACTCAGAGAGCTGGAGAAGCCTCCAAATTTGGAGCTTTTCGAGATTTATCTGAACAAAGCCTTAATTGATCTAACCTAGTGCTGTTGAGATCCCAGCTCTGAAATAGAGGTTGGACTAGATGATAGTCCAAAGGTAACATTACTATGAGTCTGCTTTAGACATTCCAACACGATGAAATGAATCTTACTCCAAACAGCATCAAATACAGTGATTTATATTATTTAGGAAGTCATGGATGAATTCTTTATACATGGCTGTTGAATCCTACCCTTAGAGACTCCAAGACTGAGATTAATCTTTCTAAATGTGTTTGTAGCTTGATCTAGTCATCCTTTACTCCCTTTTTCATCATTTGTTAATTGCACAATAAATGTCACTATTTTTTCCATTGGCTATAAAGAATCCAANCCTGTCCTGGTGTTTCCTGTTGGACATCTTGGGAAAAAAAATAAGATCAGCAGGGGCACAGTTTGGTGCTGAACCAGTTTACTCAGAGAGCTGGAGAAGCCTCCAAATTTGGAGCTTTTCGAGATTTATCTGAACAAAGCCTTAATTGATCTAACCTAGTGCTGTTGAGATCCCAGCTCTGAAATAGAGGTTGGACTAGATGATAGTCCAAAGGTAACATTACTATGAGTCTGCTTTAGACATTCCAACACGATGAAATGAATCTTACTCCAAACAGCATCAAATACAGTGATTTATATTATTTAGGAAGTCATGGATGAATTCTTTATACATGGCTGTTGAATCCTACCCTTAGAGACTCCAAGACTGAGATTAATCTTTCTAAATGTGTTTGTAGCTTGATCTAGTCATCTTCTACTCCCTTTTTCATCATTTGTAAAGGGAAATTAATCTCATCACAGATTAGTCAAACAGAAATGGTTAATTGCACGATAAATGTCACTATTTATTCCATTGGCTATAAAGAATCCAAGTTTAACTAACTGAGGTACAGACATACCTGTAGAAGTTTTCAGTTGTTCTTAAAAAGTCTTCTATGACTATTTAAATAATTTAAGAACAAAATTCTTCATACCGAGTTCATCTTCTCTTTGGATATTAGCAATGAAAGTACTGGTTGCTTATTAAGTCCCTAAAATTAAATATTCTTTTACATTATTTAAAACAAACAAGCAAAAGCTGTCAGTGTGTGTTGGATGCTAGTTCTAAAAGCAGTGTATTAAATATTGCACAACATCCATGTAGTAGAAATTTTTACAAAACTAGACATAAAATTATTATTCACTGATCATCATGCTATCACATATGTATTTTACTCTTGTTAGTAAAGGCATTAATGACCACTAGGTAGTGAGATGACACTATAAACACTTAGGTCAATTTCTACAATCACAACTAAACTTATGATGTAGTGATTTAAACAAGGCATTTCTAGCTTCGACAAGAAAACATAAAGTGATAGCCTATGAAATACACTATTTCAGAAAGTAAACACCTCTAAACTGCAAAATACCTAACTGCATATAATTTGGCTTGTTGTACTGAACTTTGGTTTGTTGCAAGATGTCAGCTTTTCAAAATGAGAGAGGAAAACCACACACAGTTTGAAGTAAAAGAAACAATTTTAAATTAAAGAAATAAACCAGACAAAGAGGATTTTTTTTTTTCACATTTCTTTTGGACTTGTAGTATTCAATTGTTTGATTGTCTGTTTTCATCAGTAACTACAGAACTTTGTGGTAGTGGCAACTGGGAATGCTAACATAGACTGATACCTTAAATTCTCATGCATTCTTTCAACTAGTTTTACATTAATTCATCTTTTGTTTAAAAAGTAACAAAAAAATTATAAACACATGCTCTGAATTAATGACAGTCCAGTCGCCAGTTGTTTCCAATCTAAATATTTGTAAAGGTCATAAATCAGGTTCATAAAGTTTTTACTTACTGAAGCAGGTTGCCACTGGCTGTTATTTTTACCTCATCTGTGCAATGAAGATATTGCCTACCACATCTACATGAGATGAGAAATATTAACAAAAAAATTCTAGGATATCTCAGAAAAAAAATCTCTTCTGTCTTTTTAGGATCAGTTTAGTTCTTCAGCTATAACTGAAAAGATAATTTGGCAGAACAGTCTTAATGGTACATATTTCCAGTTAAAATATCCCATTGGGATCAAGAAGTAATATAGCAGCTTTTAATTAGGATGTTTTGCCTGAAATATTTTGCATAGCTAAATAATATAAATAAGCCTTTATTGCATAAACAATGTAAATCAGAATTTTAATTCAACAAATGCATTAAAAATAGTATCGTGAAATACACATTAAGAAAAGCAGAGCAAGCAAATAAAAAACCTAAAAGAAATATGTCTTATTTTTTCTTCCTTTTTTTTTTTTAATTAGTGAAAATTGTTCTACTGTCCATCTTCAGTGCAGCTTGCAGATGAATATCCTAAATCCAGCCCATTAGGACAACTGATACAATGACATAGAGCTACTGACCTTTACATCAGACATTAAATCATAGGACATAATTATTCTAAAACCCTAAACCTGCACTCCAGGGATATCCCAGGTCCATATTAGAACTAACAATGGTCGTTGTCATGTCCATATTCTACTTCCATGATTTAATTTCCAGTGAAAGGAACTCTGGATAATAGCAATATGCAGGAAACACAATATGCTACAATAAGCTTCAGTCTGGATATCAGGGCATCAGGAACTCCAGTTATTGTTCAGAATGTACTTGCAGAGCGGATACTATGTTGCTGAAAACCTTTTTTTCAATGGTCAAGAACTCTCTTGTATTATCTTCAAGCTGCCTCTGAATGTGTAAATTGTCTATTCACAGCCATCTCTCTATTTGTATTTGAAATTACTTTGTGTCCTTTCATGAGATAAGTACTTGTCTTCAATACAAAATACTCTCTCTCTGCAGCATGCCCTGCACAAGAAATTTGCTTTGCTATACAAATCCCATTCTCACTTTCATATTTATACTAATGTGGAAATGTTTCAGCTAAATCAGTGTTGCAACTTCTACATTATAACACTGGAACATGTCACTGTTCAGCTTTTTATATCATTGCAAATAGGAATCTTTAGACTTCCTGAAGGCATAATGAAGGTCACTCCGGATGGGATCTGTGGTTCCATGTTTTGTTTCCAAGGCAGTGGGGGAATAACAATGCAGAAAAGTGTATATACATATACACACATGTATACACATAAATATGCATATATATTTGCAAAATATGCTTATTCTACTATTTCTGTCCCCTCAACACTTCCATAAAGAATATGTGTGCTTATGTACATATATGCATATACACATATATACACATGGCCTATGTAGGGTTATGTGTATCTGTATGATACTGAGGATTGCTTAGTCAAATATGAAGCACAGACAGAAACAGAATTTAACACCTTTCAGAAGTTGTGAAGACATCATAGCATCATAGAACTATTAGGTTGGAAAAGACCTTAGAGACCATCAACTCCAACTGTACCTGTCTACTACTAACTCATGTCCCCAAACACCTCATCTACCCTCTTGTTAAACACCACCAGGTATGGTGACTAAATCACCTCCTTGGTCAGCCTCGTCCAGTTCTTAATAACCCTTTCAGTGAAGAAATTGTCCTAATGTCCAACCTAAACTTTTCCTGATGCAGTTTGACACCATTCCCTCTTTTCCTATCACCTGTCATCTGGGAGAAGAGACTAACACCCACCTCTCTGCAATCTCCTTTTAGGTACGTATAGAAAGCAATTAGGTCTCCCCTCAGCCTACTCTTCATGAGGCTAAACAACCCCAGTTCCCTCAGCCACTCCTCGTAAGGCTTGTTCTTCAGCTCCTTCACCGTTTTTGTCAGTTTTCTCTGGACATGCTTCACGACCTTAACGCCTTTCTTACAGTGAGGGGGCCCAAAACTGAAATCCTGTAACAGAGCATAGTGATGATGGAAATATTAATGTGAAAAGTAAGTTATTAAAACTGTTTAGGACAAACTTTTCAAACTCTTTGTTCCTACATGTTCATACATGGTACTTCTATCTTATTAGACCTGGTAGCACAACACTAAGACAGTGCATTAGAAAGCAAGTGCTTGAAACAAATAAATAATGTTGCTACACTGAGCAGAAGTGTAATAAAGATGTTTAGATAGTTCCTTTCATTTCTCCTTTATGAAGGAGCACTGAGATGAACAGCATTTTCTGACTTGAAGGCAGGCATACAGAAAAGGCCATAAGATGATGGGAAATCATCTCAGATCTTCTAATGTAATTGTCAGTTCTGATATCTGAAGTTGAGATATATTTTGCATTCTATTTCACTTGTCAACCACCTCCAATTATAAAATTCAATTCACTTAATTTCATATTTTAATCCCATGTTGAACTGTATTTCTGAGTCTGGTATGTACAGATATAGAGACTCTCAAGCACAATTTGCTAGTGGTATGCAGCTGAAGGATGATTAGATATCAAAAAGAAAAAAAAAAGGAAATAGAGGCCAGTCCAAGTAATCATATAACACAGTCCTATAAGACAGATGAACATTTACTATTCTCTAGGTAGAAAATTATTTTCTCAGGAAAAGGTTATAGCACTTGATATATTTGAGTGCTGAAGTAAAAAAATCTCAGCGTATGGGTGCAGCTCTCAATGTAAACTGTTTGTGTCTGTAAAACAGACATAAAATTTTGTATCAGAGGTTGGTTGAAAACAAAAATGAAACAAAGTTGTACTCTGGTTGCCAGAACATCTAATAAAGATTTTTTTTTTATCTATATAATTACCTAAAGTGTAGCTAATGTAAATGCCATAGTTAAATTCTAGCCATATATAAGCATTTGGGAAGATGCTATCAAAGAAAATTACCCTCATTAATAGAGAGCTATTGTGTCTTAATTTTTATATGCCTCTCTCATCTATATATTAGATGTTTGGAAATGTGTAAAAACTATTTTCTAATTCTAGGCAGATGGAATCAGTCGCAATTCACAAAACTTTTGACATCAGGGGATCTGTCTCAATTTGAATTATGAATTCATAATGGTTACATTATATTTTGATCAACTTTCTTTTTTTTAAATTTAGTCCTGTGTAGATCAGGAGTATGTTCACTGAAGTAAACTGTCTTAGTTCACATCTGGTTTACTCTGCTGCAGTGAATGTCAACTTATGTAACAAAGAAGAATCTGTGACCTCAAAATTCAGGTGACCTGAAATCCCATTAGATTTGTATAGTGGCATGCTTCCAAAATGGGAATTTATATATATAATGAAGCTATTATCATGTAATATAGTGCTGATGCTATGATATTATATAGTTTTTGATGTGTTAGGATGGGATCTTTTCTCCAAGAACTATATGTCTTGGCTAATTGAAGATCTCTGGTGGGTATTATCTGCTGCAATGCCTTTGTTTTTAGGAAGCAACTGCCAGTGCCTGAATGAGTAGTGATGGGGCAGATGGAACGTCTCTGTTGTAGGATATGAAGGTTTATAGAAAAGTTTATACAATGTCAAGTTATCTTATCTGCTACATGGGGACATGGCAGAAATCAAAGCTTCAAAGTGTCACCCTGGTACACTGGGAACTGAGAGCCACTGACCTACATTTTGCTGATATAAATTTGTTCATAATGATATAAAAATTGCTTTCAGTTTGGATATAACAAGATTAGAACTTCAAAAGTCAAGAATTTTAGAATAATTCTTGAAGAAACGATCATAGGTATGAGGTTCAGTGTTTTTCTTTCATTAATACATACCTGTACTTCACTGTGTTAGTATGAGTGACTTAATTCTAACGATGACATAGGTCCTGGTTTTGCAAAGAAGAACACCCAAACCTCTTTTTAGAGCAACTGACTCAAAAATTAAAGTGTCTGAGTTCAGGCAATGTTCAGGTGGTGCTTGGGAGTGGAGACTCAAGGAGCTAGATAAGGCATTGCTGTCACCCACCTCCTGTCCTACATGTGTCTGGTGGATTTATATTAGCTGTACAGTCTTCATCTGTGCATTCAAAAGTGGAGTTGTGCTCATAACTAGTGCCTAACCTTGAAAGTACTTCAAGCATGTAAAGGACGGCTGTCAACAATGACATTTTCCAGGAACATGAAATTTGGCATCTGAGCAGTCCTGGCTTCTTCACTTGTTCCCCTGAGGTCCATGATGTAGCTGTGTCTCTGCCTGAGTTATTCATGCCACACTTACTGTAGCAAGACTTGCACACACTGTACGTGACACTTCTACCACTACTATCTCCCCTTTTAGGTATTCTATCCAAGGAATAATAGATCCAGATCCATTTCTATTTTTGTCTGAGGAATTAAAGCTAATCTCCAGGCTGATGTCCTTTTTGTCATTTTTCTTTGAAGCAAGTTCCTACTTAGAATGGAGTAGAAACAGCACATAACTGCTATTTTAAATGATTTCACTTTAAAAACATCTGTGTCTGACTGTTGTATTTTATTGAGATTGGTTTTTAACTTAGCTTTACATTCCAGCCAGTAAATTTCACTAAAAAAGCCCTCAAAGTGTCTCTCTCTCCCTCTCTCAATGAAAGTGTAGCAGGTCTAAGTCAGATCAGAGCCTTGCTTTTGAAGGTGACCAGCAGCAGATTTTCAGGGAATGAGTATAAGAATAGGGTATGCACAGACTGGTACTTTCGTTGCTTACGTTCTTGCAGCTTCTGACTATCACTGATTCACAGACCTCCTGAACTAAAGCCAGAGGCTCTAATGATTGCACCATGTTTAGTAGTCCTTGGTGGAGCTTTCCTCCATTAGCTTGCCTAATCAACTTTTGAATCATTCTACAGTCTTGGCATCAAAAACATCCGGTAACCATAGGTTCAACAATTCATTTAAGTATTGAATGACCAAGGTATTTCCTTTGAGTATTTTGGAAAATTTTCTTTGTAATTCCATTTGATGTTCTCTCATTTACATATCATCAAAATCAGAATCCTATTACTCACTCCATATTTTTCATGTTTTTGCAGCTTTCTGTGATAGCTCAGCCATCTCTTGTCTAAGACTAAGACTTTCAAACAGTTGAATACTTCTGTAGAGAAGCCTTATGTGTCTTTCAGTCTTCCGCTGGTACTATGATCCTCTTTATATGACCAGGACCCCATGAGATTTTCAAAAATTTGAGTGCACCAATGATTTGCATATGTTCATAGAGCTACACAGTTTCAAGTTGTACTTAAATTCTGCTCTCTATTCATCACTCGACAGTTCTTGGCACTGTCTTATTAATCACAGCTAAATGTTAAACTATCAGAAAATTCTTAACAATAATTTTACCTTTTCTTATCTGGAAAGCTTTTATGAACTTCAGTGCATGTGAAATTTGATGTATAGTTAAATTAATGCATTTTAATGGAAAATAGGAAATAACTTCATCTAGAAAGTTAACATAAACTAAAATGAACAAAACCTTAACATTAAATAGAGAAATGTATATACAGTTGGAAGTACCCATTCGAAGAATATAGAAATATTCATTAGTGTTGTAAATGTTCTATGCAACCTTTAATGGATAGAAATGTTAGGGGGACTCTGCCTTAGCTTTGCAAATTTTCTCTGAAGAAAAAAAAAACAACAACAAAGCAGTCTGTAGCACTCTGATACATGGCACCAGGATGGGACACTGGGTTATTTCTGATTCATGGTGCAGGAATAGTACTCACTACATTATTAACATTGTGTATTTCCTGCATTGCTGATCTACCTTTGGAGGAGACATTTCTGACCTGGTCATAGTATATACAGAGGTCACAGATCAGGTCAGGAATTCTACTGTGGTCATTAACAAATGCAAGGAGGCTTTCTGGAAAGATTTGTCCCATTGGATATTTTGCTTGCTGTGAAAATTAACCTACTCTTCTCTTAGTGTCTTGCTCCTGCCTTTCTCTAGCAATACTGTAAATATACCAGTTCAGTGAGAGTTTGCTTTCCTCTTTTTGACTGACACATATACTCAGTTTGAAGTGCAAATAGCCCCAAAGGTGATTTTAGGATCAATATAAATAAAAATGACACTTCTCCAATAGGGAGTTCTTTATTATTGCTCTGGATAGAAGTAGCAGTGGACAGGCTTGGAATATGGTGTGGCGTACAATGAATCACACCTTCTGTGCTGAGATTTTCTTTGACTGATTTATTGTATCGCTAAGATTAAAATATAGATGTTCTATGTAGTATGTTCTCCATATATGGATGCAAAATCATGACTTATAATAAATGTATTCATTGTTCGCCTTTGAATTTTAGGTCATGTACCTTCTTCCACTAATTTATCTCCCTCAGACTTATTCTACTATTACATAGCTATGAAAAGCAATCATCCTTCAGAAGTAGGCAGCATTCTAATACCTCATTGCTTTTTTCTCCCATGTATATAGAATTGCCTTCTGTAAAAAGCACGCCATCCAAGGTTTATGGTGGAAGAAAGCTAAGATTGGTAATAATTTTTCCTGGCATAAAAGTGCAATGATTTTTAATAATTGTAAAATCTCACAGAAGTCCTACTTTTAGGCGGACAACATTGAATACTGTGTCAAGACTTTTTTTGGCACATGAATGGCAAAGGTAGATTGAAGGCGTTCTGCTTATCCTTGAGACTGGCAAGGCAAGATGAAAATTTAGTCTGAAACTCAAATCTGTGCGACTGCCAAGCCAAAGCCAATGAAGCCCATCTCTCAGTGGGACTGTGCTCAATGCCGTACTGCGTGTGGCTATGCATTTCTGATTGCCTAGTAACAGGGCAGATAGCAAGCCCATAAACTGCATTTCTGTGTGAAATGTAAATGTGTTCTAAACGGATCACGTACCAAAGGAGGAAAAAAAAAAAGAACAGCAGACAGAACAAGAGAAATAAAGCATTAATTAGTAGTGATGAGAACAGCACTATCAAAAGGAAAAGACATTGCTACAAAAGGTGGGTTTTAAACCACTGTTTCAAGAAGAAGGGGTAAACTGCTTTTTGTAGTTGTGCTTCTGAAAGTGATAAAGAAACTCTGGGTTTCCAATAATCAACAGGTGGCCCCAAGGAAGATGTTAGAGTAAAAAAAAAATTTCTTACAGAAAAAAATGCTAAATGTAGGTGTTTTTGTTTGTAACTTACTGCCACTTGACTCTTTGGCAATTCAGAGGGTTTTGATCACTTTAATGCTGCAGAGCTGCAATATATCTTTTCCATCAGAATAAGTATACTAGAAGCAGAAGGCTCCAATAGGAGGCCACTAAGTTCATTCAGGCCCCAGATGGCAAGAAGGAATTAGCAATTTTATGAGGATTCTCTTTGCCAGGCTATAAGTATTTCATTGACATTTATAACCACTTTCTATTAAATATGAAGAGTATCTAAAATCTCTTTTCCTTCTACTTAGTAGTATTTCCTGTTCTCACCTCCAGCCAGGGATTTGTCCTCTGTTGCACTTCAAGTTACAGCAGAACCAAGATGATTTATCTTTGCTGGCCAACTTTAATCCACCCCCTGCCCCAATAACTTCCTTCTCTGTACCTAATACTTGGCCAAATGCCGGGTCCTGCACTTGGGGCACAACAACCCTATGCAGAGATACAGACTGGGAGAAGTCTGCCTGGAGAGCTAACAGGAGGAGAGGGACCTGGGGGTGTTTGTTGACAGCCGACTGAACATGAGCCAGCAGTGTGCCCAGGTGGCCAAGAAGGCCAATGGCATCTTGGCTTGTATCAGAAATGGTGTGACCAGNTTCCTTCTACTTAGTAGTATTTCCTATTCTCACCTCTAGCCAGGGATTTGTCCTCTGTTGCACTTCAAGTTAAAGCAGAACCAAGATGATTTATCTTTGCTGGCCAACTTTAATCCACCCCCTGCCCCAATAGCTTCCTTCTCTGTACCTAATAAACCTTGAAAGGATCTAATACTTGGTGGGCATTATTGTCTCCTCAAATAACAAATAATTTCTAAAATTAATAACATCCAATCTTCCTGCTTCAGAACAATCACAAATTTGATGAAATAAAACAGGACTAAGAGATGCAATGTTGAATATCACTTGCTATTCAAACATAACTCGAGCAAAAGCCTACAATCTAAGTAGGAACATGGTTTCTACATGGAGGTGAAAAAGTTCACCAACTAAAGGATTAATTTGATAAAAAATAAATGGAAAATGAATATTTATATTTATTCACGGACATATAATATACCTACAAAGGTCAACAGGCTAATAAACAGTATGATGATCTATTCACTGTGAATCACCAGTGAAATTTACTTCTTGTTTTCCTTGAGTGAATTATTAGTCACATCAGTCTTCATGGTTTTTTGTTTTTCAAAATAATTCACTAAGTGTCTTGAAGAAATACCATTTCAGCATACAGATTTTCATATTAATGAATATTCATGTATCATTTACTCATTTTTGGGTTATTCAGAAATTCAGATTTCATCTGTTTTGTTGACACATTGAGACATACTGGTATATCCCTACACCTTACCTAAAACTGACAATTATTACAGTTAGATTTCTGGGCAAATATTTGCTTCAATACATTAAACCTGTTCTGTGCGTTATTATTGTGAAAGAACACACTTAAAATTCTCTGGATGATGTCTTCAGAACGCATCTGTGCATTTATGTTTTTATCTCTTTTTGCTAGATTATTTACAGAAAATGAATAGAAGCATTCCAACTAAAAACTGCACAGAAAATCTTTCCCATTATATCTCTCTTCTTCCCTGTGAGAGCAGCTTTGTTTATAGGTTATCAACACATGCTGTGTATTGTGGATGGATTGCTTCATGGCCTTTAGTAACATACATAGGTAAAAAACCCCCAAAAAAAAAAAAACAAGTCTCAATTTGAAAATCATTATTTCTCCCTGAAACATTTTTTGAAATTTTTTTTCGTATAACATTTCATACTTTAACTTGATATTTCCATCCTTCCACCTTGGTGGTTTGTTTAAGATCTAGTCCTAAAGGACTAAAGGTCTTAGATTTATGTCTCTTAAAGGCTTCTGCAGTTACTCTTAATTTGATACTAATCTCTCTGTTGTGGCTATAGAGTTTAATGATGAGGGCAGAATGAAGATAAGACTGAGAAACTCTTTATTTATTTTAAGAATTTTCATCACACTCAGACCAGGGAAGACAAGACCTCATAGACTTTATTTCTACACAGATTAATATGTGTTAATATACATGTGGCAAAGTAGATACCATTAATAGTGTTTCATGAAGGGATAAATTTACACGAAGTGCCACAAAGTGAATGCATATTTCAGGTACTTATGTCTAACAAAACTTGAGGAATTTCATTAGACTTCATGTTGTTTTTTTCTATATAAATTATTTACCTAAATCCTTCTCACTTTCTTACAATACATGATGCTATTACATGTAAGAAAAACTTGAAGAAACATAAGCTAGAGCTCAGACACAGCAATGTCTTCTTGCAGGTATGTTTTTGGCTTCTTAATGTATCTTCAAGGGAAGCCTAAACCAAATATAAAAACAGGAAAATTCAATCCTGATTTTCTATCTTAAACATTAAAAAGAGATGAAATCCAAATTTATCTCCAAACATAACACTTAAGCCTATAGATTTATAAACGTCTCTAGATTTATCTTTTTAAAGTCTTCTGTCTAAAAGAATAAANAATAAATCTAAGATTTTTTTTTGCAAACCACAAACGCAATCACATCAATTGTCTTGTTGCTTGGTCTTTGATTTTTTACAATACTGCCATGCTAAACTGAAGTTCCAGGTAACAAAATGGATGGATAAATGGTACCTTTTTCTTCTCCTACAAATGCTAATTTTATTATAGTTATACATGTCATTTTATTTTTAGACCTTGGTATTTTTATGGACATTTTTCCTGATATTGTTTTCCAACATGTTCCTCATCCTGTCATTTAGTCATCTTATCTTTAAGAACACAGCTGTTTGCATTGGTTTTCTTTCCTGTAGAAATGTTCTGTGTGTAATTTGGGGTTTTTTTTCTTCTTTTATTTTTATTTCTTAATGACATTAGTGTTGTGTTCTAAATATAGTTTTCATTTATGTTTTCATTTGTAGCAGTTTTGTTTTACATACTCTCCCTTCTGAGCAGATGAAAATTTGCCAGGAAAATGAACTTCTGTGTCACTTCTTTTTGATACTGGTATCGAGATAATGTTAAACTTTTTACATTTTTAAAACCCTTGCCATTTTCCATGACATTCTCCCCCTACTTCAGCATTCTTGGCTTGTTCCATTGACTTTATATACTAAGCAAGTTGTGCTTAAAATTGAACAAGGGAAAAAGTAAGAAAATTAGCCCAAAAAATTCAATTTCTTTATTGAGAGAAAAATATTTTTATAAGGTAGAAATTAGGTAGATAAGTAAGTAATAAAATGAAAAGTAAATGGATTATATTAGCATTTTTTTAAACACAATAAACTCTAAAATTAAAAGTGTGAGTGGAGTGTACAAATAACAATTTTTCAACTATTTTTATGAAGCAATGGCTCTGAAAATGGATTGAAATTTTTTTAGATAACTAGTTGTGGCTGAGATGTTATATTATGCCTTAGCTAAGAGGGAAAATGAGACCTTTATTTAAGACAGGAAATATGATAGATCAGGAAGATGTCATGGCTTCTATAAAAGGCAGAAATGAGACGCGAAGACTGTATCTGGTTCCAGTGTCTCTGGTTTGCAAGATACATATGAACAAGCTGGAAAAGATCCAGAGAAATACCTTCTGATTGGTCTGAGATCTGCAGAACCTATAGACAAGCAATAACCCAGTGATGCAGAACCTATTAATTTACAAGGGAACATGAACAGACTTAACCTGTAGACAGAATGATGTGACCTCTCGGTGTTTCAGGTCATTTTTGTCCAAACTGCCAAAAGTAGAGTGGGATAAACTATATATCTCCCTCCCCCCACCCCCCTATCAACCTTTAAGAGTTTTAAAACTGAAGCATAAACATGTATTTTCTATTGGTTATTGAAGTTAATCCCTAATTCTGAATGGTTACAACTAAAAAATTAGACTACTCAATAAAAGAATTATTGTTCAAAATTTCTTCTCTGGTTACCTACAGACATAAATCCAAGAACATCTCCAATAACAGATTGTTATATAATTTAGAAAATAAAATAGCTAATAATTGCATGAAGATAGGAAATGTAACTAGATACATTTCGGCTAGAAATTATCCTCCCCTTTCCTTTTTCTTCTCTCTGCTTATCACCTCAATTCTATTTAAACATTAGAGTAGCGAATCTCTCAAAAAATCGGAGGTTCATTGCTGAGAATGTTTGACCAGTTACACTGTGCAGCTAGACAGTGAAATAGATCTTTTTAAGTTTTTTTCTTTTCAGTCTAAAAATTGAATAACATTTGCTAGAATTTTGATGCTGATCCTCTAATACCGTGTACTGAATCAAAGAAGAAAACCCAGACACAATCTATGAAAAGTGTGTGCTGGTCTATTTTTGAAGAATAGGCAGAAGAGAAAAAGCTTCATGATAATCCAAACTACAGATTCTATTTCTAAATTTAACTAAGAATTGAATATTATGTATAACTAATCAAACTTTTAATATATGATTTCTATCAGAAATTTCTGTTTTACAGAAATATTTCTGAGAAACATAATTTTTGGATAATATTGTGTTTGTTAGTTATGAAGGTGAAACTAAAATCATATCAATTCAAAACATTTATTTAAAAGAACCACTGTTCCTTTGAAACATTTTCAAGGAGAGAGAACTTTAGAGAGAAAACTCACTAAATTTTCTAGGTTATTACCTGTGTTACAGTGTTACAGAAATTTTTATTTTGCAATGCTTCTTGAATTCCCACTTTGAGTTGAAATGAAAAATAAAAATGAAAAATAATATCCTTCAATAACAAAATTTCATATTTGTGGACAAATGAATCATTATTTTATGTATTATATTTAAAATAGAGATTAAAGAACAGCCTCTCAAACTCCATTCTAGGCAACCAAAATTTTCTTTTTAATGTTCNCAATTAAGTCCTCTTTTTTTAGAAGGGGCATTATCTACACTGGTACGTAACATAGTGAAGTTGGAGCAATTTAAAAGTTTTTTGAGGGCTTAGTACTGATTCCATTTTATTTCAGACTAACTTCTCTCTAGCACTGTTTGCTAAATGCCTGGTAGTTGTAGAAGCTGATTGTATTCCGACAGTGGATTTTTTACCTTAGTCTTACTAAAACTAAATTTGATAAATTATATCTCCAAAATTACTTAAGATACAAACCCAGATATTATAACTGGCTGCCATGAGGACTTTTCTTTCAAAAGGACTCTACTGGTCTAGCCTAAAATTCTGACATAGATGCACACTACAACAGCTCATTTTTTCTTTTCCCTCCTTTTTAGCAAGAGATTAGGAATTCCGATCAGAGATCTGTTTTACAGACTTAACTTCAGCTTTGTTTCGTTTAAGAAACAAGCAAGCAGTGCAATCCTCTGCAGCAGCTTCACCCTGTCAGGCTTCCAAAATTAGATCTGAAAAGAACACACCTTTCTCCTCTTCTGAGATATTGACAGTGGCAGTGTTCAAGATTCGAATAAGAGTGTGGCTTTTGTGGAATTGCTGCTACAGAATCAAATGGTGAAAAAGACAGGGTAATTGATTGCACTCTCGGCACTTTCTTAGCTCTTCCAGAAGCCGATATGTATTTTGCTATGAAATGTCAGTTAGAGATTACTAATGTATGTCAATTTTTATTTCATATTTAAATTCTATTTTAATAAACAGCATTAAAAGATGAGTGTTCAGTGCAGAGCTGGGGCTTCGATGCAGATCGAAGCTATAGATTGTCGCAGGTTAACTACTTTAACCTCCTCAAAACAACTTCAGCTTTAACAAAACAAAACAGAACAAACATTTAAAAAAAAAAA
>WAAB01004944.1:25663-40363 GCA_013389865.1 Piaya cayana
CAATAACAAAATTTCATATTTGTAGACAAATGACTCATTACTTTATGTATTATATTTAAAAGAGAGATTAAAGAACAGCCTCTCAAACTCCATTTTAGGCAACCAAAAATTTCTTTTGAATGTTCATAAATAATTAATTCCTAAGCCTTTTTTATACTGAAAGTAATGTAAACTTTAGACTAATTACAATCTGTTCAGATTAATCATACCAGAGATTTTATGACAAGTAACTTAAAAGCTTGTCTAGTCACATTTTACAGTTTTCTCTCCTAANAGAAGCTGATTGTATTCCGACAGTGGATTTTTTACCTTAGTCTTACTAAAACTAAATTTGATAAATTATATCTCCAAAATTACTTAAGATACAAACCCAAATATTATAACTGGCTACCATCAGGACTTTTCTTTCAAAAGGACTCTACTGGTCTAGCCTAAAATTCTGACATAGATGCACACTACAACAGCTCATTTTTCTTTCCCCTCCTTTTTAGCAAGAGATTAAGAATTCCGATCAGAGATCTGTTTTACAGACTTAACTTCAGCTTTGTTTCGTTTAACAAACAAGCAAGCAGTGCAATCCTCTGCAGCAGCTTCACCCTGTCAGGCTTCCAAAATTAGATCTGAAAAGAACACACCTTTCTCCTCTTCTGAGATATTGACAGTGGCAGTGTTCAAGATTCGAATAAGAGTGTGGCTTTTGTGGAATTGCTGCTGCAGAATCAAATGGTGAAAAAGACAGGGTAATTGATTGCACTCTCGGCACTTTCTTAGCTCTTCCAGAAGCCGATATGTATTTTGCTATGAAATGTCAGTTAGAGATTACTAATGTATGTCAATTTTTATTTCATATTTAAATTCTATTTTAATAAACAGCATTAAAAGATGAGTGTTCAGTGCAGAGCTGGGGCTTCGATGCAGATCGAAGCTATAGATTGTCGCAGGTTAACTACTTTAACCTCCTCAAAACAACTTCAGCTTTAACAAAACAAAACAGAACAAACATTTAAAAAAAAAAAAAAGAAAGAACAAAAGAAGTATTCACCAAAAGCATCTCAAGGAACAGATAGATTAGAGATACTGCAATTCCATACATGATTATAAGATTAAGATTTTATGTATCCCTGAGAGAGGCTCGAACAACTTCTTTTACAGCAGTTGCCTTAATTCCAAATTTGTCTGTACCCCCTTTTCTAAAAGAAAACTTCTCTAGACTTTTCTGTCTTTCTACACTGTGGTCCTATCTTTAGCAGAGATGACCAAAGCCATTGTGGTACCTACTGCCAAGGGTATTTCTACACTTACTTTAAAACAGAACTGTATTATAAAAAATAATAATATGGCACAGTGCACAGGAGACCATACTAGCAATGTTAACTTTGCACTGTAACTTACTTAACTGCTTAAATGATAAATCCACATTGAGACTTAACAGGAATTTTACCTATAAGGCAGTATTAAGTCATGCTACTTCTAGTTATTCACTAGACCCAATTATTTTGTTTATTACTAAAATTATGAATGTAAGGTAGTTTCTAAGAACCTGTTCTGAGAGTTTCCCAGATGGTGTATTTCTCTGAGTAGTAAAAGAAACCATATGCTTTCTGTCTAAATTGCTTTCTGCTTAATTAAAGGGAAAAATCTTCACCTTCATTGGGTTATATGCACTATAGAAATGCATGAGTTGTCAGGGCCCCACTACATCCTTCTCAAGAGACAAGTACCAATAATATTAAGCATCTTACCTTTTCATCTGTTGACAATTTCACACAGTTTGAGTGATTAGGGATCCAAATGCCAGCAGAAGCCATTACAGGTTATGTGGAGTTTTACTGACATACATGTAACGTTCAAACCCAATTCTCAGACAAAAAGACATACATTGGCTTGGGTCTTTGTTGCTTAGCCTCCTTTAGAGTAGATTTGTCTCAGACAGCCAAAGTCATCCAAAAAAGAGTGAGGGAAGAAGATAATAATTAAGCATAATGGACAATCATGTCCTGATTTTACTTCTTGAATCTCTTTTATGCATAGATATAGCTTTTATTACCTCTTTTCACAGCTCAATTGCTACTTAAGGAACATCACTGTGAATAAGAATATGGTCCATTATGATCTTTAGAAGTATTGGAATTGGTTTTGTTTTTTTTTTTTGGACATAGTGCAATCTAGGGGTATGAGAGATTTCCAAGTAAGTTCAGAGTAAATTACCAGATCTCTGCAGAGATATTAGCTTGGGGATTAAAGTAATTTTAGAGCAGTGATTTGCCCATTCCAATTAGCCCTGCTTAGGCAAATGAATCCAGCAATTCATTTATACTCCTTCTAATAATGACACTTCATTCAAATTATTCTGTTCAGATTGCATTGCTTATATTTTAGTTAAATGTATGATATGGGAGGATGTCTTCTCAGTAGGCTTTGATAAGTCTAAAATAAAAAATGGAGATTTTCCATGTGAAGTAAATAATTTTGTAAATGGTCAGCAAAGAAAGCACAGTTTTAAGTCCCAATTAGTACAAAATTTCATGGAAATGAGAGCATACTTTGCATCCTGTGGAGATATAAAGCTGATCTCAGTTCCAATTATAGAACTTTATGATCAGTATCTTTGCAACACGTTCAATGATTATACCATAATGAAATCAATAGGAAGTGTTTACCCACAACAGACCAAACAGCTGCCTCTTGTCCAAAAACCCTATGAAGCTTACCACTCATAAAACAAAAGGAGATTTCATCAACACTATTTTAAGATACTTTTTAATGTCTAGGAGTTAACAAGCCATCTACGGAACCCTACCTCAGTGACTAGATCCATTTGATTTTTACTGACATATGCTGTAATTGATTCCAAAATGTGTTGGTGACATGTTCTGTTAGAGCCTGACTCATTTGTATTCACTTGCTAGCAGATGCCAAAGGGATCCCAGAAGTAATATAGCACAGCCCTAAGCGGTAATTAACCTCCCATGGCAGTTTAACAGACACTGAGTCTTGTGTTTTTGTCCTGTTCTATGACAGTATCAAAGACTCTGTCCAAAATGGCTATATACAGACTCACCTGAACAGAAGCATACCTAGAATCAGAATGTATTATAACCAGCCCACTTGTTACTGCTGTTGTTATGGGCTGTGATGTATACAAAAAAAGTCACTTGGTTTCTCAAAAAAAAAGACACAGAAGATTCTGTTTAAATTCTCCTTTCTTTTGCCTTCAGTGATAGTTTTTACAAATGATAATTAGTGCTACGAATGAGCCATCTGCATCACTCATGTTGATTTTCCACTCCCTCCAGAGCTGAACTTTTAGCCCTTATCTTAGCCATTTGGTGCCTATGAGACTAGATGTATACTACAGTCATTGGCAAAGATAAATAATGAAGCCCTACTGAAGCAAGCAGAAGCTATTAATAAAAATAACATGAAATAGGCTGACTGAATGTTTCTCCCTGGTAAGCTTCTTAAACAAAAGCTCAGACTTGTATTAGCACTAAAGCTTCCTCTATAGAATGTTGAAATTAAAAAAAAAAAGAAAAAGGTTGGTATTATTTAAATCTAACATAACCTGCTTCTATCTATGTAAGAGTTTAGTTACATCAGTTATGATTGGAGCTGTAGCCAGATTAAGATACATTACAGGATTTTTCAAATTGTTAAGCAAGCACAAGCTTGATCATTACTGTTTTGGAAAAAAAGCCAACAAAATGAGAAGAGCTTTTCTTGCTGTCTGCCAATTTGAAAAACCATGTGGAAAATATTTCAAAACATCTCCTCTGCCAGTCCTGTTGTCCTTGAATCAGCTCCTCTTTTAGTCAGAATACAGAAACATTGACAAATCATGATTCTGCATCAACATGTTTTTGTTCATGTATTTTTCATTTATTACAATGCACCAAGATTTCAAATCCTGAAATTTGTATCGGAAATTCTCCTACACTCTTTAGCAGGATGCTCTGGTCTCCTTATGCAACTTCTCGCACAAACAACCTGGAGAGTTGGTGACTTTCAAAGGGCTGATCTCTCAGGGGTATCTAGCTAGTATTTACTGATCTTCAGCTCCCCTGAGCTGTTTAGATGTTAGGGATGTATGATGAATGATTGTACTCTGAACCCAGAAAATGCCCCAAGAGAAAGTTATGTCACAGGGAGTGACCTAGCGTCACTTCTCTTAATTTGATGTATGTCTCAAACATTCCTGGTTCTTGGATGAGAGAAATTTCCAGAAATATGGGCACTAGGAGAAATAAATAGAGGTATGTATGAGTCTCTGGGGCACTACACTAAATATCCCTGTTGACAGGTCTGGTAGTAGATCCAGTAGGACTGGTTATGTCTCTGTCTCTCTATGTCTCTTTTCCTCTCTCTTTTCTTTTAAAGTTGTTAAGTAACACAAAGCCTACCATGATTTCCCATAAAGACACTTTGCTTAGCTAGATACAATTGTAAGAGCACCAACGTGTACAGAATGTTTGTTCTGTGGAAACACCCCATTAATGTTATGAACATACAGACCTTTAGGGTTATTAGACCTTAATCCACAACAAGGGCATCTGCAAACCTTTGTCAGTCCATGCTCCTCAGAGGTAGGACATGACATTAGACAGCTCAGAATAGTACACTAGCCAAAATCCTCCTTCAGCCACACTTCCTAATTTATCTATGTGAAACTGCATGTTGGAGGTATATCAAAATCACAATGTTAATGATTTTGTATAAGCCTGGTGACCATGGATTATAAAAGTTCAGAAGGGAATATAAAAAGTTGTAAAGCTAATGAGAAGTGACTCTAAAGAATTTTTATTGCATGGAAGATAGCTCTTACTCTGAGTTGTTTATTTTCCTTGTTTCAGTTCTAGAGGCCAAATGACTGGTATTAGTCTGTTGGTTATAAATTGGATGATTATGGACAGAGCATGAAGGAAGAATTGTTCTTTAATAGTGAACACTCAATCATCCCATTCCAGTTAGCAAGGAAGAATACTTTCAATATCATGAAAAAGTAATATGATAAATAGCAACAAATAAAATTAGAGAGGTCAAAATTGTGAACAGTCAAGTCTGACCGCAAACAAACAAACTTAATGGAAGGATAGTGAATCTTGTTAATGAAAAAAAAGGAAAATATCTTCTAAAATGTCTTTTATTATGAAAGGTTCATATACTTGTTTTTTTCAGTTAGCATTATTTACCTCTGCCCAGTTACTTTAATCAGATTGAAAATGAATCAAAAAAAGGCAAAATCATTGTGTAGGTTTCAGGTTTTTTAAGCAGCAATCCAGTAATATACTAATGATGAAAAAAAAAGAAAGTCCAGAGATCTGATTTGTTATTAAAAAGCTTCTTTTAATCTGATATAAGAAAACAAATATGATTTTACTTTTCTAAGGCACTTATAATGGAATTCTATATGGATTTGGAGTAAATGGACTTCTTGCTGGAAACTGTTAAGATTTGTCATAATGATATCACAAGAAAAGATGGTTTCATCTGTATGAGACTAGTGCTTGGATGAGGAGAATTACAATAAATCCTGTGGTATCTGATGATGAAGCTTGTTCTTACACTGATGTTAAGTCTGATAGGTTTTATTGAGATTTCATCTTTTTTTACTCCTTAAAGAAGAAAGAAGACACTCAAGAAAATGTTCATTCATATCTATTATTCAGATATGTATTAATTTTACATAACTTACTTGTGGCAGCTGCTATTGCATCTGAGGCCAAAAGAACAGTGAACAACTTAAAACATTTGGCATCTGAGACATCAAATGACATTCTGATGACTTCTATGTGAACCACTCAGGTCTTTACTAGATGTGGAAAGATAATTTATTTTTCCATTCTTTTTTTTTTTTTTAAATTTTATTTGCTTATTGTTTGTGACTTTTGAAACATCAGCCATCAGGAGAAACATTTGTATAGGCAACTTTTAAGTCAACTTCTGTTTCACAAATTTCAGCTCTTGTATACAAAGTACAGTTTCAGGAGATCTAAGACACACGGAAACCGGAGACTGCAATACTTAAATAAATAAAGTGTCGTGATGTCTGATTTAGGATATAAGTTAATAAAAGAACAATGAGAAGACTGCTACTGTTTCTGACAGTTGCAGCCCTAGAACCCTCATTAATGGAGAAGAGGCTGACATTTTTAAACCCATTCATATGTATCTCTAAACTACGCTCTGAAACTGGAGCTGTTTTTTCTTCTTCAGTACTTGACATTATCTTCCTGAATGTTTTGATACCTCACACTGGAGACTTCCTACTGTGTGCTGGATTTAGGCTTTATGGCTTTTGTGAATAACACATCAAAATACATGAAAGAAAACCCAAGTGTCAGAACAACATAAAGATGTTACCAGATACTTTAATTAATACAAGAGTATAGAAAGGGAATAAAAGCACAGACCTTTTTATTCATATTGAAATCTATTTTAGCATAGATTTTTTTATTCCATTATAATTCTGGATTCTTTAGAAAGCATATCTTATGCAAAATACGTAAACAACTAAGGAAACAGCAGGCATAAAACAAATTTGTGTCATGGGTACACAACAGATTAGCCTTCCCTGAAGAGGTATATGGGAATACAAGGATAAATTTACAAATAAATATTATCTAAGAAACAGTTGGAAAATGAACATCTTATGATTGGATCTACAGTAATGTTATGTCTAGAGGAATAAGATAGCAGCATTTTGACTAAAATGGAAAATATCAACATGTATTTCCTAAGAAGACTAGCATATGTTATTATAATATGCATTGAGAAATGCATTGTATTAATACCGCATGAAAAAAATTGGATTTAGTTCCAAATGCATCAGGAAATCTTGCAACTTTACCTTGTCCATCACTGAATGTTGGTAAATAGAGATAAATGATATCTGAATATGTATCTAAATTGTCCTGAGTTCTCAGCTGGCTCATTTTTAACTGTCCAGTGTCTAGTCCACTTCACAGCGACTCATAAAATATATCTTCCACAAAGAAGTCACAGACAATTTCATGTTTTAATAAATTATTTAGGACTGGTTTAGAATATTTAATTCCACTGCAAAATAGAAATTAGGATAAAATTCAATCAATTAACAAGAATTTTATGTGAAAATTCAATAATATTTCCTGTTTTATGAGTGCTAACTTGTTATTCCTTCACTTTTATTATTCCTTTGAATTCTCTTAAAAGTTGAAGTCAATTGTGTTTATTGTTAGAACACTCATCAACATAATTCAACCATTCTACATCTTTTTTTTCAACTCAAACTACACTTGAAATTTGTTGCTGAGTCCTTTGAATCATTTATTTTGCCCAACGTTGGCAGAGTAGTATAGTAAGGAAAATTACTTGTGGGCAAGTACTGTTCAGACTTTGCCAGATGGGAAAATTTGCTACAAACCAAAAAACCCCACCCCGACATCACCCCCAAAACAAGCAAACAAACAATACACTCAAAGATTTCCTTAGAAAGATCCCAAATTATTTTCTGTGAGGTTTCTAGGCTTTCCAGATGTACTGTAAGATGTGCTTCCTCTTATTTTGTTAAATTTGGATAGCATCTTTTGTTTAACTTCATGGTGTTTGAATGAGATTCCTCTTTTTTTGCACTCTTTAAAAAGCTTATTTGAAAAATTTGTCCTTCTTCCATATCACACAATGACCAAGGGAAAAGTCTTTCACTGAAATATAGTCTTTTTCAATACTAAATCTATGTTTTGGGATCTCCAGATGAAGTTTGATATATCCTTTTAGTTCCATGTCTTGCTTGATTTACCTTTGAGGGGCATATCTCAAACTAGTGCAACGTTAATTTAGCATTAATTTTATTTCATTCCTCGAGAAATTACCTAAAATTCATTGTGATTATCATGTATTCGATCAGTAACAATAGTTGCTTGCTACTTAGTCTACCTCTACTTCTTTTATTCTATGGATGTTTTGTATAAATGATTACCTAAATTCTCATAATGATTCATATTACTGATCATCTAAAGTATGTTAGTACTGTTACTGCCTGAGTGGGCAACCTAAACTTCATAAACAGGAAGATTTTTTTCTGCTTTACTGAACCTTAAATTATTGAAGGGTAGTTTGTGCAGATTTAAAGGGTTTTATGCATGTATTTTCTCCCTTTCCTGGAAACCAAATTGCCATCTGTGATATGCTGCAAGCCTTCAAGTTGTTATCCGAAGTAGTAACTAGTCAAATTGAATTTACATGTATTAATGCTTACTCTTTACCTACATAAAGCTTTGTATATTGAGGAGTAAGAGGGTTTGCTAGAGAGGAATAATGCACAGATTTTGTTGAGAGGTACCGTGAGACACATGACAGATTCAGGCTGCCATATGGAGTTCTGGACAACCTACTGGTCAAAAGGCTGCTGGAGTGTCAGGGTTCACGACACAGCTGGAAGGAACTGGGAATCTTGTGCTGGCAGCAAACATGCAGCTTCTACCACCCCATCATTCAGTGACATGATCCTTTGCCTCTGAGTACCAAGTTCTTACTTTCTTATAAAACTGAGTTCTCTAACTTTGTCTAAGATATAATATAGCTACTGGGCTAAAGAATGCTTAATGTTGGACGGTACTGCAGCAGTTGCCTTATTCTGTTTGCTTAACTGATATTTGTCTTGGTGGGTTCCCTCCCCCCCCCCCCTCCCNGACAAAGAATTTATTAAAACTCTATCCTAAAATACAGATCTTCAACATTTAGGGGTTATATAAATGTAAATCTAAAATTATAAGTTGTATAAATAAAAACTTTTTTATCAAAACATTCTGTAGTATCATTTTAAAATTTCAGTAGTAATGAATTTATGGGATTTTTTAGGGAGTTGATAAAACCAGAATAGGCTTAGGAATAGAGAGAAAAATGGAAGATAACTTCATAACTCAGATAATAGAGACTCCTACCCTGGGGGATGTAATACTGGAACTGATGGTCACCACTGCAAGTGAGAACATCAGTAACATTAAGATTGGAGTGATCATGTATTGGTTGAGTTCAAGGTCCTGAGGGATACGGAACCATAGAATCATATGCTCATATTCTCTTAGAATCATAGACCCATAGGATGGTTTGGGTTGGAAGGTACCTCTGCAGTTCATCTAGTTCAACCGCCCTGTAAGTGAGCAGGGACATTTTTCAACTAGATCAGGATGTTCAGAGCAACAAGTCAGAGTCCAAACTGACTTCAAATGTTTATATAACAAATAGTTGCAAATCGTATTTGAAAATACGCAAACTGTTAGAAACATTGGAAGAATCATCAATAAAACCTGGTATCTGGTCTGTGACAATGGCTAATAATAGATGTATTGGTGAAAGTATGGGGAAAAAGATTAGTGAAAACAGGAATGTTTTGCATATCTTAATCTGAAATACACATCCATAAATTTTCAAATCATGAGCTTTATGAGCAAGGTAATGTATCTTTCTGTGTAATAGCTCACAGTGGACTATTTTCATATGAATTTCTCAGTGAGATTTGACTTGCTCTCAGAAGCCTTAGCTGCTTATTGACATTCAAAGTAACTTGTGCCAGAGAGCTTCCCTGTCAATTTAATCTGATGCTCCCTAACGTTTAGATTTGAAAAGGCAGTGACAAATCTTTCCCCATTCATACTCTTCATGTCTTTCATGATTTCATAGATCTCTGTTGCATCTCCTTGCCTGTTTCATCCCTGCATCAATTTAGCAGATTGAAGAATGTCTTTCTCTTTAGTGGATCCTTGTACAGGGAATGGTTCCTTAATGTCTGGAAGCAAATCATTCCTGTCACTTTTCTCTGTGCCTTTTCCCTTCTAAAATTACTATATCATTTTCTTTATAAGGGCCATCAGATATCTATGTATTATTCAAGATGAGACTGGATGAATTTGCATAATGGACATGGTGTCTCTTTTCTTAAAAAAAAACAACTTTGGTCTTTTCCCAATAAACTTTGGCATGTAAGGTTTTACTTTGTTACTGATCAATGAATCATAGAATCATAGAATCACCAGGTTGGAAGAGACCCACCGGATCANTCCTCTCAGCCTCCTCTTCTCCAGGCTAAACAACCCCAGCTCTCTCAGCCGTGAGCTGAGATATTTGAGCTGATATTTTCACACAGCCATTTATTACAAGTCAAGATTTCTTTCATAAATTCTAAATTCTCACTTATAGTCATCAATGTGTATGGAAAATTTGGATTTTTTTTTCCTTATGAGCATTGCTTTAGATATAGGTGCATCAAATTTTTCTGTGTGGACAGTCAGTGTTATTAGTAGACGTTATCACCTCGCTGTCTCCTGTTTTCCAGGGGTGTTTCTGAATAGCACAGGCATCAGCACAGATTCCTGTGGGACCTTCCTCCATTAGTAACTTCTTTCTTCTGGGAAACTTTTGTTTCTCTGCTTTTGAGGACGCATGTTTCCAGGCAATGTCCTTCTCTTTTATCCCACAGTAGTTTACTTTCTTGAAGAATACTTTGTGAGGAACCTTGTCAAACATCTGGAAATCCGAATAAAACCTGTCTTTTTTGTCTGTGCTGACTCTCACAAAGTAACTAGTGAGTTTGTCAAGTATGATACATCTTTATAAAGATGGGGAAGATTATTTCTTTGAATTTTACATTTATCCACTACTCTCACTTTTTCTTTATTTTTTTTCTACTAGTAGGGTAGCTACAAGCATAAAACTTATAAGTTCTTAGCTCTCAGGACTCTTCATGGACACCCTTGGCAAAAGTAGCCTCACCTTTGCTCTATTCCAGTCCCATAATACCAATTCAATACTAAATAGGATTATTTTTTTTAGTCCTAAATTAATGTCAGTGGCAATTTCATTTTTTTTTGTCTGGTAAATTCTGCCTGCAGTTCAGTTTGAAACACAGCCCCTGTAGAGAAATGTTCAAAAGAGAGTCTCTGTAAGTTTCTGTTTATAAACTGTGAACACTAATGAAAAAGCTAAATCATTTTTCTATTGCTTATCTTACCTGAGTGGTCCTTTTACTACGTGTGTAGTTTTTGACCTTGTGCTCTTCCTTGTGGACTTCCAGATCCCTGAAAAAAAAGGATTTATTACTAGTTTTTATGCCCTTGGCAAACATATTTACTCTGATTATATATGTTATGTTGCCAGAATTCCCTGTGCTTCTCAATGATTTAGAATTTAAGCTTTGAGAGAGCCGTAGACCAATTTCTATTCTAGTCAAGTCTAGTCTAGTCTATTCCAGTCTAGTCTGGTCTAGTCTGGTCTATTTATATATCACTAAGCCCAAAGAGGTCCAAATGCTGAGGTTCTCCCAGCTGTACCCTAAAACTTATTTCTCTAATTGAATATGACTTTAAGGGTAGAAAGTATAGCAAAAAATGATGTAAAATTAGTACTGCATAGACACATTATGACTGAATATGAGAAATGGTATTGAAATTGCTCCTGAGCAGCAGATGGGAAAGGAAAGCCTCCTAGTGAAGTGTTTTGCAGCAGAATAGGAGGCAGATGAGAATTACTAAATATACATCTGGCACAATGGATCACACATCTTAATTAATAATAATAATCTTTGAGATGTAAGGACCCTGTTTGAGTGGAGATAGAGGAATTCTTCATGCCTTCCAGCAGAAATGAAATTGTTCTTTTACACATGTATCTGTGCTTAGTGGAAAAATCTTGAACACTTAAAAATATTTTTAATGCAAAGAAATTTAAGACAGATAATAATGAAGCAATCACTTAAAAATACTCAAACAGTTTATTTATTTTAATTATACTAAGAAAGGTTCACAATGACACCATAATACCTCATTCCTCATTCACACCAGCAGTACAGTGCCAACTGCAATGAAGACACCTAAAGATTTTTTTATACGCAAATTTCTATTTGTGAACTGAATATCTAAACTTCTGTTGTAGTAAATCAAAAAGTAGTCAAGCAGTCAATGGTATCCAAGGAGTAAGTCAGCTGCCTGGCAAAAAACAATACTTAAAGTGCTTCTAGAAGAGAAGCTTAAGTATCTGGGTTATATATAGACACCTACTGTTGGTACCTAAATTTAGGAGGTTTCATCTGGAGTTGAATCCCACCCTTTAGGCTGTCTAAATTCCATTTATTTGGCTGATGCGGTTGCTGAGCCACTTCTGTAACTTTTAAAAGGTTTTGAAGATCATGCAGGATCCCTGGTGTCTGGAGAAAGGAAATTACCATGCCCTTCTTCAAGAAAATTAATTTTTCCAAACATCTCCAAAATGGCAAAAGGGACAATCTGTGGGACTACAGGGTGCTTGCTCCCAGTTTAGTCCCAGATAAAATCAAGAAGCTAGTCCTTCTCACAACCCTTGCAGTACACACAAAGGTGAAGAAAGTAAGTGGGAACAGAATATGGATCTAAACAGAAGGCTGGATAAAGGACCTACTGAAGTCCTTTCCAGTCAGAACTACTGCATAATCTTATGATTCTGTGATTAAAGCCCTTTCTTTGGATATAGTCCATTTATTCAGAAATCATTGCAATGCCAATGAAATGTACTTCAGAGTTTGCTTCTACTGGAGTAGGATCACTGGAATATGATGTATCAGAGTCTTACTGCCTATAATGTACTCCATAAATTTTAAAGTATAAGATGGTTTCTGCCTGGTAGAGCTGAGAAACAGAAAAGTAAAAAGCAAGACACACTAAAAAAAACTAAGGGAAATGCAGAGTAGTTTTTTCTTAATATTTGATTTGATTGCATATGCGAAAACAAATTGTAGGTATCACAGTGCAGACAAATCTTCAGAAAAGATCTGAATGACAAGGCAATCATGGATTAAGAAGTGGAAAACATTGTCTCCACTCCAATTCACATCCAGAGAGTTAAATAGTCAGTAGAAGTACCTATGGGTATTAGTCTGAGACCGAAATAAGTATATATGTTAGATAATAGACTGATATCTCTAATGTATTGTAAAAAAATAACCATTTTTGAATAAGCACAATAAATCTTTGTGAAATATAAGTGGAAAACTGCAATCTTCATTAGGGAAGTATAAGAAGTTTGATAATGTTTGCAGCTAATATATAAGGCTGGTATATCATAATCAGGTGAAATAAATAGACTCTACATCTAATCTTTAAACAAATCCAATTGAATTGTATTTAATTAATCATTTAATTCCAAGAAAGGCCATGCAGCTGTAGTACGAGAAGACCTGGCTGCTTTTGTGCTTTACAAAATTGGACATGAAAAACATCCATCAATATCCAGTCTGCTGGTTGAAAAATATCCAAAAGAAATTGGTGTTGTAAATTTGTTTCAGAAAAACATACTCCACTCTAAGAAATTTTACTGCTATATTCTCAGTTGAGTACTAATCATGGTAACTTTTTTTTTTTTGAAGAGGTGATCAGAGCACTAAAAGGTAATATTGTATCTGACATATTTGCTGAGGGAAAATGTATTTGAGGTAGATGCCGGTTGAAGTCCACAATAAAGTTTAGTCATTTTTATAAGTGACATTCCATTGAACAGTGATGAGTTATGGCAATCAAAATTTTAGTCACGTGGTTAAATTGAATATAGTTTCTAAGGTGTAGAGTTTTCTGCTTTCCCATATTTACAATTTAACAGAAAAAGTAAGTATTTTTCTCCTAACTAAGAACATATGAAACAAACAGGCAACACACATCAAATTTATTTTAATAAGAAGAACTTTACAGCTTCCATCAGTTAGTGTTCAACTCTACTCTTTGACTGAAAGTCCCTTCAAAAAAGATCTCTGCTAAAATGCAGGATGGATACTTCTCATTCTCTCTTCAAAAGAAATATGGAACAAGAAACCTTCATAAGTTCAAACAGAAAATTTAATTCCACAAATGATTAATTCTAAGCATGTCCATAAAAGGTAAATCCTCCTCATGATCTTGCTCAACTGAACAAAGCACAGCCATATAACAACACAGAACATATAACACCACCAGCTTTTTCTTCTCTTTTTTCTGTAAGGTTCATAGTTCTATTTGTTGTTCTCTCTTGGTCTCTGATTTTCTTTGTAGCATTTTGTGCTTAAAACTTGACAATTTGCTTACTGAAATCTGCTGCAAGAGAGAACAGAACTAGGAAATCATATCTGATAACTCTCAGTGCTGCTTATCGATCCTTTCCAGATGGGACATCAACACTGCCTTTCCCATTCCTGTATTCATTGATTTATTCCAAGATTCCACTTACAATGCAAATTAATTATTAATAAGATATTGAAAGATATAGGACTTAGGACACTTGATTCCTCCTTCAAAATAACGACTAAAATTTCTTAAATATGTTTCTTAAATTGGACTGTAATCTCCCTGTTGTAGACTGCTCCTTGAATACTCTGTTCAGTTCTGGGCCCCTCACCACAAGAAGGATGTTGAGGCTCTGGAGTGAGTCCAGAGAAGAGCAATAAAGCTGGTGAAGCCACTGGAGAACTGGCCCTGTGAGGAATGGCTGAGAGAGCTGGGGTTGCTTACCCTGGAGAAGAGGAAGCTGAGAGGAGACCTCATTGCTCTCTACAACTACCTGAAAGGAGGTTATAGAGAGGAGTGTGATGTCCTCTTCTCCCAAGTGACAGGGGACAGGACAAGAGGAAATGGCATCAAGGTCCGCCAGGGGAGGTTCAGGTTAGACATTAGGAGGAAGTTTTTCATGGAAAGGGTCATTGGGCATTGGAACAGTTTGCCCAGGGAG
>WAAB01004944.1:41094-87819 GCA_013389865.1 Piaya cayana
TTTTTTTTTTGAAGAGGTGATCAGAGCACTAAAAGGTAATATTGTATCTGACATATTTGCTGAGGGAAAATGTATTTGAGGTAGATGCCGGTTGAAGTCCACAATAAAGTTTAGTCATTTTTATAAGTGACATTCCATTGAACAGTGATGAGTTATGGCAATCAAAATTTTAGCAATGTGGTTAAATTGAATATAGTTTCTAAGGTGTAGAGTTTTCTAATTTCCCATATTTACAATTTAACAGAAAAAGTAAGTATTTTTCTCCTAACTAAATACATATGAAACAAACAGGCAACACACATCAAATTTATTTTAATAAGAAGAACTTTACAGCTTCCATCAGTTAGTGTTCAACTCTACTCTTTGACTGAAAGTCCCTTCAAAAAAGATCTCTGCTAAAATGCAGGATGGATACTTCTCATTCTCTCTTCAAAAGAAATATGGAACAAGAAACCTTCATAAGTTCAAACAGAAAATTTAATTCCACAAATGATTAATTCTAAGCATGTCCATAAAAGGTAAATCCTCCTCATGATCTTGCTCAACTGAACAAAGCACAGCCATATAACAACACAGAACATATAACACCACCAGCTTTTTCTTCTCTTTTTTCTGTAAGGTTCATAGTTCTATTTGTTGTTCTCTCTTGGTCTCTGATTTTCTTTGTAGCATTTTGTGCTTAAAACTTGACAATTTGCTTACTGAAATCTGCTGCAAGAGAGAACAGAACTAGGAAATCATATCTGATAACTCTCAGTGCTGCTTATCGATCCTTTCCAGATGGGACATCAACACTGCCTTTCCCATTCCTGTATTCATTGATTTATTCCAAGATTCCACTTACAATGCAAATTAATTATTAATAAGATATTGAAAGATATAGGACTTAGGACACTTGATTCCTCCTTCAAAATANCATTTTTCTATACAACTCATATAAATGACTTTAAAAGTATACTTTCCCTTGTATGTTGATGGGCTTCAAAATTAATATGTATGTTGTTCTTTCCACTTTCCACAAAATTTTCCTCTGCAAGGAGCTATACACTCACACAGCTTCTCTGGTCCAGTAGGAGTTCTTAAAGATAATTGCTAATGAGTTAGAATTGATTGACACTTTAAAAATTACTTTAGTACAGTGTCTTGCAACTTGTGGCGTGTAGACTATTGGAGGTCTGTAATACACCAGGTTATTAGTTAGAGTTTTATTTGTTGTTTCTGCAAAACCAAAAAGCGTGGAAAAGGAGACAAACAATCCAGCTATATTTCTATTAATGGCTTCAAAAAAGAAGCACATAAAGAAAATAAAGGATAAGCAAGAGATAAATAGCTGGAGTTTATNTACCAGGTAATAGAGCTTTATTTGTTGTTTCTGCAAAACTGAAAAGTATGGGAAAGGAGACAAACAATCCAGCTATATTTCTATTAATGGCTTCAAAAAAGAAGCACATAAAGAAAATAAAGGATAAGCAAGAGATAAATAGCTGGAGTTTATGACTGTTATTTATTTTCTAACTGAAGATGCAAACTATAGTGGCAATATGCCCAAGAGTTGGGGAGAAAGTGGAAATGTCTTCCAGCCATGTTTAGTAGTATTTTAACAATTATTTACAGGACAAAAAACCCCTAAACATCATATTTGAGAAAGTTTATTGATATCAAAAATGTAAACAAAATAGCCAAGTAAAAGGACTGGATGCTGATCTGAAGAAGTATGGATTGCTCAGGAAAATCCAGCAAGTAGTGTGTTTCAGGAGGGGCAATTATAAAGCTATAAACCTAGACTTTCTATTATCCTTAAAGCCTTCTACCCTTAGCCTTTTTCCATGAACAAGAACCAAGAGACTACTACTGTTAGATGCAGCCTCTACATTTCTGATCCGCAAGTGAGCTGCCCCTCTTTGGGTGCAAAATTCTTTTTTAGAATCATAGAATCACCAGGTTGGAAGAGACCCATTAGATCATCGAGTCCAACCGTTCCTATCAAACACTAAACCATGTCCCTCAGGACCTCGTCCATCCGTGTCTTAAACACCTCCAGGGAAGGTGATTCAACCACCTCCCTGGGCAGCCTGTTCCAATGCCCAATGACCCTTTCTGTGAAAAACTTCCTCCTAATGTCTAGCCTGATCTCCCCTGGCGGAGCTTGAGGCCATTCCCTCTTGTCCTGTCCCTTGTCACTTGGGAGAAAAGGCCAGTTCCCTCCTCTCCACAACCTCCTTTCAAGTAGTTGTAGAGGTGTCCTTGTATGATGATTTCAGCTGTTTCTGGCCTTATGTTACTCCATAAGAACAAGACAGGTTTTTTATCAAAAAGGAAATAATAAAACTGGTCTATAACCAACCAGAACACTACTACCAATTTGCATGGGTCAATAAGAGGATTAATATGCCTAATTTGATGATATAGTCAGGCAAAGCACAAGAAAGAGTGTGCAGTGTGACAGAAATCGGCTGAAATGCAGAAAAAAATATTTAAAGCTTTTTTCAGTTGTGAAGAAATATTGAAAATCAATGCTGGCACTCAAGAGAGAAGCAAAAATTTTTGCTAAGAAAACAGCAGAGTTAGATGTGAATTACCTTGCTTTTAGCTAGGTAATTCTGGAAACAGTGATTTTATGAAGCAATAGAGACTGGATTTGAGAATCCACTTTACTTGCCCTCTTTTTTGCTGAAATCTTTTTATATGCTCACTAGGAGATAAACAGTTTACCATACACATGTATTGATACATTTGAATTTTAGAGAGACACTTTGTTAAAACTTCACCTATGGAAGCACTGGTACAGAACATTGTAAAGAATCTTTGTCTCCCATCTGGGAGTCAGAAAAGACTTCTTTCCTTGTCTTAGCAAACAATTGGCAACATTGGGAGTAAATGCATTTGTGTGTATCAGACATTTAAACTCACCATAAGTATTCACTATTGCACGGGCCTAAGTAGGTACTAAAGCAGAAATATTTTTTAGGGGAGACGGGTGAAAATACATTCAAATCCATACTGTGGTGTAACATCAAGAGATGGATGAAATTTCCCAAACTGTTTATTGACAAGATATTCAAATAACGTCTCTCTGTTTCTTGCATGGATGTTAACATGCAACCATCAATATTTATGTTAAGATAAAATTTTATTCTTAAAAATACTAGGTATATTGCTGCATTTTGGCTTTGAAATTTGCATTTTCAGTCTGACTAAAAAGCAGAATAATTTAAAAAGTATTTTTTTCCAGAAAAATGAGTATTGTTTCAGTTTGATACAAACAGATTCCATTTTATCATCCTTTTTAAGATTACTGTTTCAAAACAAAATCCCTTTATCTGACTGTGTTCTTTATTTTTTCCTCACATTCACAAAAGTCACACCTCATTCAGCACGGGTATTCCCATTAGCCTTGTGGATGATCTTCTACATAAAATAAGGATTATGACAACTTTTTTTGAAAATGATCCTTTATGAAAGTGAAGTGATAATTTCTTCCCCTATTTAGTCACAAAATCATAGAATCTTAGAACCTTCTGCTGGAAAAGACTTTTAAGGTAATTGTGTCCAACCCTTAGCACTGCTGAGTCTACCACTAAACCATGCCCCTAAACACCATGTCTAAATGTCTTTTAAATGCCTTCAGGGATGATAACTCAACAACTTCCTTGGGTAGCTTGTTTCAATGCATGATGACCCTTTCAGTGAAGATATTTTTCATGATATCCAGTTTAAACCTCTCCTAGTACAACTTGAGACCATTTCCACTACTCCTATCACTTGTTACTTGGGAGAAGAGGCTGACACCTGCCTCACTACAACCTCTTGTCAGGCAGGTGTAGGAAGTGATAAGGTCTCTCCTCAGTCTTCTTTTCTCCAGACTAAACAACCCCAGTTCCCTCTGTTG
Source organism: Piaya cayana (assembly GCA_013389865.1). Taxonomy (NCBI): domain Eukaryota; kingdom Metazoa; phylum Chordata; class Aves; order Cuculiformes; family Coccyzidae; genus Piaya; species Piaya cayana. Next base: position 44,984 of record WAAB01004944.1, read on the forward strand.
TTCATCGTAAGCCTTCTGCTCCAGAACCTTCACCAGCTTTGATGATCTTCTCTATAGATGCTCCAACATCTCAATGTCTTTCTTGTAGTGAGGGGCCCAAGACTGAATACTATTGATGGCGGGAGCAAGAGGAACCTCACGACAAATCAATTTGATTTCAGATGAAGTCCTTTATTATGGGTTAACTCACTGCTTATAATGACCAAGCAGGCCAAACATGAGGTAACCATTGATTGGTCACTTCTGCCCTAGTAACAAGTCTTCCTTGGCCACCGCCCAACCCACATAACTTTGTTGCTAGGTTGCAAATCCTGGCCCCCCAACTTCAGGTTACTTTATTAACATAACACAACAGAGTCATTACCACTCTTTGTGATTCTACCCAGCTCCAACCTGCCAGGGCACTTGGAGCTCATTGTATTATGTTTCCCAACAGAACACAGTATTTGAGGCATGGGCTCACCAACGCTGAGTGCAGGGGGCATCCACTTCCCTGCTCCTACTGGCCACACTGTTTCTGATACGAGACTTCCTGGCCATGTGGCAGACTGCTGGCTCACATTCAGCTGGCTGCTGACCAACACCCCCAGGTCTTTTTCCACCAGGCAGTTTTCCAGTTGTTCATCCTTAAGCCTGTAGCACTGCATGGTGTGATACTATCCCAAGTACAGGACCCAACACTCAGTCTTGTTGAAACTCATAGAACTGTCCGCATCCAATCTCTCCAGCCAGTCCAGATGCCTCCGTAGAGCCTTCCTTCCCTCAATGGGATCAGCACTCCTGCCCATCTTGATATCATCTGCAAACTTACTGAAGGTGCATTCAATCCCCTCATCTAGATCATTAATAAAGATATTTACCAGAACCCATCCCAACACACAGTCCTGGGGAACACTACTTGTGACTGGCTGCCAACTGAATTTACCCTCATTCACTGCATTCTCTCTGGGTTCAGTCATCCAGCTAATTTCCTATTCAGTGGGGATTATAACCACCAAAGCCATAGTCAGCCAGTTTCTCTGGAAGGATGCTATGGGGAATAGTGTCAAAGTCCTTACTAAAGTCTTGGTAGAGAAAATCCACAAGCTTTCCCTCATTCACTAAGCAGGCGAACTTGTCACAGAAAGACATTAGGTTAGTCAGGCAGGACCTGCCTTTCCTAAACCCATGCTGATTGGATTTAATAATTTTGTTGTCCTGTCCATGCCACATGATGACACTCAGGATGACCTGTTCCATAAACTTCCCTGGCATCAAGGTCAGTCTGATAGGCCTGTAGTTCCCCTAATTATCCTTCAGGCCCTTCTTGAAGATGAGTGTTGCATTCACTAACCTCCAGTCAAGTTGGACATCCCTGGTTTTCCAAAAGGGATAATAACTAATGGCATTAGATTTGTGAGTACTTCCACCCGCTCCCTCAGTACGCTTGAGTAGAGAAGTTACTGGCTTTGGGAGAATTAATTTAAATACACAAGCATTTTACCATCAGTTATTCTGACTGTGCATACAGTTCAAGAAGGGGTGACACAATAGCTGTTTAAATGAATGCAGTTCAGGGTTAAAGTGTGAGGTAGGTCACATGGAATTTATTTCCCCGTGGCATCTCAAGTCTATTGCCAGAACTGTCAGGATTGCAGAAAGGATTGCTCCAGAATCTGAATAAGATCTAACCCCCCAAACTGACCCTGTATGGGCTGAAAAGTCTTCTCTGGATTATGTCAACCAGGAATAAACAACTGTCATGACGGAGATTTTCCTAAAAATTCACAGGGTGCATAAAGTCCACATTTTGTAACTTCATTCTCTAATGCAATTGAAGGAAAGGTTGTTCTACTGTTATGTTAGCAGATATTTTTTCATTAGTTTAAGTACTAATTGAATCAAATCCTCCTACAGATTCATGGAAGATGATGATGTCTAGCCAAAAATGAATATCTGACTATTTCTGTTCTCAACAGGTCAGTGTTGAAGCATATAGGTCAATGAATAAGGTAATTTCATCTTTAGTATCATCAGTATGGTATCTTTCATGGTTAATAAATCCACTCAGAATAAAGAAGTGATATTCTTGGTATTGTCATAAGGTTTTCAAGTCTGTCCCACTTCAGAAGTATGTTTCTAGTATTTTTATTGAAGATGAATATTCTGTCCTTTTCTTCTATGAATGTGTTTGAAAACAAAGAATTTTAATGTACTTACTGTAAAAAAACCACAAGTAAATTTACCAAATGACTTAGAAATAGTGTACAATTACCTTTCTCCCTTACTAATTGTAAGTGTAGAGACAAAACAGAGGTATAGACACACATACAAGATTTAACTATTTTTTTTTCTTCAATGACATGTTATACTTGGTCTGTACTCCTACATTTTTTAATGAAATTCTGGAGAATTTGATATGAAAGTTTCCTTCTGACTCACAAAGATTCTGTAACACAAGCTCGGTCATAGCAGGACTTACATATGCATGTAAGAACAGATTTTTAAAATAATTTTTGTACTTAATTCTCAATAATTTATGCCAAAATACAACCCATCTTCTTCTGATACCCAGCACTGAAACTTGAAGTGGCCTTATCCAACTAAAGTTATGTTATAAAAGCAAAAATAAGTATTAAAAAGTAACTGAAAGTATTGAAGTATTGAAAACATTTTAAGCTTTGAGGATTAATGAGCTCTAGTTGTTTAAGCTTTTAGCTGTAGAACACTGATTTTTAACCCAGTTTAACAATGCCTCAAGCCTCCTAATGTTTGAAGGTTCTTTGGCAGTTCGATTGAAGCAACCTATTTGATAAAGCTTTCTACAGAAAAACATCCATATAGAGAAAATCAGTTCAATAAAAATCAACCTTGTTATCAGCCTCAACTGAGGCCATGGAATACATAAGCAAGATCATTAAGGGATTATTTACCTTGCAGAGACTAAGCACCCCAAAGAGACTATAGTCAGAGGGGAGGAAAGAAGCTAAAAAATAAAAGGAAGATAAGAAGAGGAAAAAATCCCCAAAATAAATGGCCTCAAGCTCCACCAGGGGAGGTGCAGGCTTGACATCAGGAAAAAGTATTTCATGGAAAGGGTCATTGGGCACTGGAACAGGCTACCTAGGAAGGTGGTTGAGTCACCTTCCCTGGAGGTGTTTCAAAGACAAGTGGATGAGGTGCTGAGGTTTAGTGGTTGATGGGAATGTTTGGACTTGATGATCCAGTGGGCTTTCCAACCTAGTGAGTCTATGATTCTGTGATTCTATACAGATTCAGAACAAGCTTCCCTGAGAATAAGTTCAGCAATAGGAGAAAAATTTGTAACCAAAACATGGAGGAAATACTACATAAAAAACTACAGTAACATATTGTGAGATACCCTGATTTACTTAGCCCAGGAAGACAATTTCTAGAACATCCTCACTAACTCATTGTAGATAAACTGCAGAGACGTTCTCTTTTCTGTCACCAATATTGCCATGACAAAAAAGCATATTATCTCCTGGGAGTGAAGGATTTATGTTTAGATTTACTCTGAAAGGAATATAGTGTTGTTGTTTTAAGGAACACTCGTGACAAATCTTCCATCCCAGGAGCTTAAACTTACAACACAGAGTGGAAAGAGCAATGTCATACTATCTCCCATGCTACAAAGTGTTAATGAAAACCTAGCAGAGGTCTTGTGCTTAAGGTCAGTTCCAAACTAGTCAGTGGTTTCAAATCAGCCCCCAGTATCTCCAGGAATTAGGAGTGCTGAGCTCATGTGGGTAAAAATCCCACATCCCCACATTGTGGGTGCTGTGTGCTCTAGGCAGAACAGAATCCTGGGGGCCATTAGCTTTGCCAAAATAAGTACAACTCTAACAAATAAATATGTACCTTTAAAGCAGGTTTTATAAGTGGAATGGAAGTGGAAGAATTCTTCATTTTAGTCTCACTTGGGTTAATACACTGAAGGGTATTCAGAATGTTTTATTAGTCTACTAACTGATGTAGAGAAGAAAGTTTAAATGAACATGCTGTTTTTAAACAGTGGATGGAGAAAGAGTTCATGATCAGCTAATTCTGTGGGATATCAGTGTACGCTTATCTGTTATCAAACATCCATTCTTGCCAGGATGAAAGGCTTTTAATGGTCTCTCCCAATGCTTTCTCTATTCCTTCTTCCTCATCAGGTCCTGAGCAGATTCTTAATAGCACTTGCAGTAATTCAAAGCTGTTCAGCAACATCACTTCCACACTTTTCAACTCTTTACTGTGTTTCCTGTTCCTTCTGACAATTATTTTCTCATCGTGTAGCTTTGACATACCTCCCCTTTCAGGCCATTCCCGATTTCTGAAAGAAGTGATTCCATCTTTAATTATTATACTCTTTCAAGTACTTTTATCTTCAGGTTGGTGTCATTCAGTCTTTGATTCAGATACCTTGCTGCCCCTCATTAAAAAATACCCCAAAAATATTTTCCTTTATGGACTACCTCATAGTCTTTGCTTGATCTTTTAAATCCTCTTCATAGAGCTGAAAAAAGGCAGAAGTCTGAGAAGTAGGGCTGGAACGTTTCTACATTGCATTAAGCTTCTGGATACAGCAGAAGAAAAAGAATAATTTTAACTTTGTGTCAGAAATGAAAAATTCTGCTCACCTCTTACCTTCCAGATCCTTTGAAATAAGATTTTTTTAAAAAAAAAAAGTTTATGGAAAAGACTTCATAATCTTACTCACTTTCTTTTGTACCTATGCTGCTTTTGTGGTATCCACACTATATTTGTAAGTAGGTGGTCTTGTAGCAATTTTACAAAAATTAATAGACAAATTTCTACTAAAAGGAAAGGATTTTAAAATACATGAAATGTTTTTGCTCTGTTGTTCTCCTTTTCATTTAATAAATTGGATCTATACACTTTTTGAGTTACAGTTTACTTTTCAGGATACAGAGACATCAGAAGAAAAAGTGGTTTGAGTTCAAGTTTCTTCTACATGTTATGACAGTGCATCCTTATGGAGAATCACAATTCCACATAGTATTATTTTGGCTTAAGTGGTGCTGCATTTCCAACACAGGGTTTGACTCAACACAGTCTGAGGCTCAGGCAATTTATGTTCAGGTATTCTTTGCATTCAAGTAATATTTCTCGGAAATTAAGATCCCTTTTTTTCTGGGATTAAACATAGGACCTGGCATAGCACTGTGATTGTTGACCTTGAATAGCTGACATCAGTTTATCAAATAATAACCCTAGTTTTACTTTTTCTTCCTTTCAATGATTCCACTGTCATCACTCCACAAGAGGTTTCTTCTCCCTTGATGTAACCATCTCACTAGATTTCAGTGATATCATATCATGCACATACTAGTTCTGCTAACTTCCCAAGATACTGACATTTACACAACTGCTACTGACACGTTACAAACGATGCCTAGCTAATTATGTGTTATGATGTTAAATCAATCTATTCTGTAACACTCCCTTAGCAATTCTTTTGAAAAAGAGCATATAAGAAAGAAGTACATTTCAGACCAGAGTCTAAAAATAATCAACCCAATGTCTGGGGTTATTCAGGCACAGTAAAGAGAAGAGCACATGCTTATTCTTGTGATCTCATTGAACTGTGAGTTTAGTGCATGTTGCAGGTTTGAAATCTATGACACATCTGCTTTGACCTGGGTGCAGGAAATAGTGTAAATATAAACTGGCTTGGGAGAGGAATCTTAATTGCAGTCCTAATTTATGTTAAGAGCAAGTATAATGAAAACTAAGGGAAATATTATTGTCCTCTTGCTAAACTTTCTGAGTTTTCTTTTTCTAAATATTTAAAAATTTTTGAATATATAACTTCTAGAAGATAGACTAGATTCCAAATCAGTTTAGTACCTATGGCTTATTTCTAGAAGAGGTATGTTTAAGTTTGTAATAAGAGTCCAATAGAACAGAAAATTGAGCTTCAATCTCCTGCAAAGCCAGCAAATATACTTAACACTATGCTGTTACCCACTGTGAGCTTAATAGATAATAGTGCACCTAAAATGTTCCACAGACAGCTGTGTGAGCAAAAATCTACCATTAAACTATGACACCTTCCCCAGCAATTCAGAAATTCATTAAAATAATTCTAGTACGCATTAGTCATCCCTCTCAAAGGGATACTAGCTTTAATGCAAAGAAGAGACATTAAAGATAAAAATTCAGACACCAGACAAGCAATTAACTGTGCAGACAGATCACCTAGTTACTCATTTATTGTTTAACTCATCTGAGTTAAACAGAATGGATATAGAAACAGAATAGAAAAGGACTATGTAAAGTAGTTTGAGACTATGTAATGACATGCATTTTCATTTATCTTTTTGTAGTCATATCCCAGATAAGTAGTACCAGTAATGCACATAGTTTCCAGCTTGTGCTTTAAATCCTTGCAGGTTTATAGCTTTGCACCTAGAGATTAGTTCTCTATACACAATTTGACAAACCACATGGTAAGGCTTGACTACAGGGAATAAAGTAAGAGTGTCTTATGTTGTCTTCTTATCCAACATCACTAGGGAATCAAAGCAATAAGACAGAAGTTGAAGAATACATTGTAAGAAGAAATGAGTTTGACCTTATAATGATATAAGAGGGTAGCAATAGATATTCTGAATTGATGCTACTTACTTTCTTGTACTTACATTTTCTTAAGCATCATTTTTTTTTCAAAGCCTGAGTTTTTTTATTTCTGCCCCCCCCAAAAAATAATAAGCAAGTCCTATCAAAGCAAGGATAATGTGATACAATGCTATTTTAAAATAGACTGTAGGTTTCTAATGTACATTTTGAAAACTATTTAACTGCAACAGCCTTTGCAAATATCATTGGCTAAAGGTGTTCCTTCTATATGTGGACTTCCAAGCTAACCATGCCACCAGAAATTTATCAAAAGCTAGATTTATAAACCTTTCAACTTTGATAAAAATTCCCTGAGTTTCACTGTAATGTGAATTAATATTAAATATATATTGTAACTCATAAGTGCAATTTATCCAGACTCACTTTCATGTGGAATAAGTATGGTGACATCCTAAGTTCAGAAAAAAAATGTGGTTTTGGTGGTTATGTAAGCCCTTCCTCAATACATCAAAGAAACCTGAAAATTTTCTTTCTTTTCAGAAAAGTTTTATGCATTTCAAACTGAAGATATACCACATAGTTAACAGAATTACCTTATGGCTGCAAGAATGTATTGTTATGCAATCCAAGTAGTGGTACTTCTCACTCTTGCTCATTGTTTTTCCTTTAACAGTTGAAATTCGACATGGTTCCTATTGCTTATCTGAGTAGATGGGCCCTTTAATTCACACATGGTCCCATCAAACATCAGGGCTGTGCTCTGGCTCTGTAATTTACTGGTGATTTTTTTTGCCAACTAGATGATGCCTGTGGAATTAGAAATGTGTATGACTAATTATTTTTGGGTTTTTGTGCATGAAACTGAGTCAAGTTGTCTGCAGGAAAAAAAAAGAAGGAAGGAAAGTGGCAAATAACAGAGATTATTTAACACTTAATTTTTGGGCAATACGTGAAGAAGGCTTGTCAGTAATTGGCAAGGGGTGTGGTAAATCAAGTAAAACAAACAAACGAACAAAACCCAACCAACTAAACAAGAAACTTCAAGGGTAATATTAGATTTCAGCATGAGATATGTTTTATATTTTCCTTTCCTGTTCTGGAGGGATTAATTTTGAAAGGTGTTCAGGGAAGCCTTTTTTTTACTGGAGTTGTGTTTTCTTTAATTCCTTTTAAAAAAGTAATTTATTTAAGTTTATGTTGGAATTCCAATGAACCACAATGAACCATCAGATGCCTGAAGATAAAATATTACTCACCACCAAACTATGTTCATAAGGTATTAAGGTTGTGGCCAAAGTAATCAAATACCAAATCAACTAAATATTTTTTTTAAAATTTTCATTTTTAAAAAATTCAAGAGATTAAGTGTGTCTCTCACGAAAGCAATGCTGGAAACCTCTACACTCATAATCTGTATTTATTTACCAAAAAAACCCTGTGAAAAGCTGGTGCAAGGTTGAATCTGGTTACCTATACAAGTAGGCTGGTGTCCTCTGTTTTTTTTTTAAATAAAATTATCCATACTAAGAACCTGGCTGAATGTTGCTCAAGTTCCTCCCTGCATATTTACAGATTTTCCTCTTATTGCTAGCATTTGTGTCTTGATTTACTGGGAAATACCAAGGGAAGCTGTCATGTTTTAGACAGAATGTAAGTGGTTATGCCAGCATCATATGTGAGGCTAGCAGTTTAACAGAATACAGCTATACTGAATCTGTATGAAAGTTACAGTGGGGCTCACTCAATCAGTCTTGTTATTCCATTCACAAGGGCAGTCCCGCAGGGAAAAATGAGTATATAAACCTAGGATTTTCTCAAATAAACCTCTAAGCATTTGGTTCCCTCATGACAAGAATGTCATATGTTCATCCAGATTTTAGAAAAAAGCACCAATATTTATATTAGTGAACTGAATCATTTCCTAGACTCTACAGACCTGGCATCCTAAACTAGACCGTTTAGGATCTCCTAGAATGCTGAAGTATTATCCCAGTCCCTGGTGTTGTTTGACCTACTCTTAGGTGCAATGGCGGGATGTGATTTAGAGGCCGCAAAAGGCAGCCAGAAGTTAAGCACTTAGTGTAACTCTTTGGACTCTGACTATGCTGTGCCAGGTAGACTCAGGGGCAAATATTATTTCCCATTTTGTTTCCAGTAATTACTACATCAAGTTGATTATTACTATTGTAATGACTACTACTTATTTCCTATATTCACATTTCCACATCTATTTAATAGACATGAATTTTCACAAGAAATTATGCTTCTATAAGTTCTTTTCACTAGTTTTCAGAAGTATATAAAAAAGTTTATGACAGACTGATCTATCATACACCCAGGTTATCACAACACAGCTGAGAGAAAGCAAGCACTCATGTATAAACTTTTTGTTTAAAGCAAATGTATTATGATTTGAAAAAAAAATAACCTCTGTTTCTGCAGATTATGTTTTAAATTAGTTTCTTTGTGCTTGCATTAAGCTAAGGTTATAAATATACATGGTTAAAACTGGTTTTTTTCCCTTACTGGAGGCTTAACTGTTGTTTTGGAAAATGGTGCTTAATGATCTGTCTTGCAATGTTACTCTGAAAAAATTTGGATTTTTCTTAACTGAGTCATCAGTTATTGGTGGTACTGTATTTGCCTGCTATAGGCATTTTTAAATTTGTATTTAGGTTCATTAAGCATTTTCTAGATGATTTTATCTCTTTCTATTTGGTCATACAGTAAAAAAGATCAGAGAATGTGTTTAACTGGTAAAATTACTAATAAGACTAAAACAACTTCCATAGGGCAAAAATAGTCTAGGTTTTACAAAGAAAACCAAATATTTGCTCAGTCATAGTCAGTCACACTGAATTGAGTCATATTGAATATGATGAGAAATCTGAATTTCCACAATTTAATATGTGATTCATTCAGTAGGATCCATCATTATGTACTTTTCTGATCTTATTTAAAAAGCAGTGTATATGACCTGCTTTTCATATGCCTGTGATTTCTTTGCAGTCAAAATGTACAATAAACTCTTCTAAGAATCAAAACTAACACAACTCTGGAAACATTAAATTACCCTAATTATTTTTTCCATCATCCTTCACCTTGTAGTCTGCTCCTTATTCACTCAGTGATGCCCTCTTCTTTGCTAAATTACTCTGTCCTCAAGAACTCCCTTCTCATTTTCACAATGCAGTACTACTGGCAGTTCCATCTGCTCCACGTTTTAATTATTTTTCCCTTCCCATTCCCTTCCTTCCTTCATTGCAGAAAATGGCATAATCTGTATTACAATTTTCAGTATATTTGCAGGATGGAAAACTGATTGCATGGAAATTAATGAAATCCTCCTTTCTTTGCCCTCTAGTAGTCCAAATTAAGTAGTGTAAATCTACAGTACAAAAGTCTATAGTACTGTAAGTCTACAGGTATTCATGAACAGTGCATAACTGGCTGTAAGTGAATAGAACTGGTAGTATATACCAAGGATCATGCTGTAAGTTCCACACAAAATTTAACAAAATTTATAATACACAACTAATGAATGTTGTTAAAAGGAATCATATATTTCCTTTACATTTAATGTACACACACAGAGCCCAAATCTAAATAATTTAGCTGTATACAACGTAAATATTAGGCCTTTTGAAGACCTAGACTGGTGTACTGGCTTTGTCAGAGTAGGATTTCATCTTCAAATTTGTTCACTTGTTTAAACAGTTTCATTTATGCTGATGTTCTTTCACCTGGTAGAAATGCAGCATCACACATTTTGCTTTCATACTGCTGTAGCTGATTATGTCCATATTTTATTTTGCTGCCCAACTTGTTCTGTGTTTCCAGTTACACCAAGGAAAGATAATAATTTTAGACCTCCCTGACAGCTATTTGTAACCTTGTAGTCACCATTCTGAGCAATTTCTGACATATTCTTTTCTCAAAGCAGAGTATTGCAAAGAGCATAATGTTTAAATGTAATACCCAGGGGCAGCTTTTGGAATTTGGGCACAATCAGTGGAATTAAAAGCATATATAAATTGTCAGTACTTTTCTATTTTTTATTACTCCATGGAGTTCTGCTCACTTAGAACATTCAGAAAGAATTTTCACTTCAGAAAGCCTAATGTCAGGCTTCCAGTTAAAGATGGTATAATGTGAGAAATAAATCACCTGACTGAAAAATGTTATGTCAAATCTCTATGTCAATACTAAAATAACCATTATCCATAGGTGAACACAAAGGGAAAAATACGTTAGATTTCCCACTCTTTCAAAAAGAGCCTTTTGATAGGAAATGGGATTGTTTGAAGTCCCTGTGTTATAACATCCCAGCTTGTTGTGGTATGCATCAGTCCCGCAACATTTCTACCCAGGGTAATTCTATGGCTCTTTGTTACTTAGCATCTGTAAAAATACACAATGCATTGGGACTCATGGTATACCTCTAAATCATAAGGTGTTAATACTCCTGTTTAAAAGCAGGATTTGTGGTAGTGGAGTGGAAGGAGCAAAATGACAAGATAAGAACTCATAATTGTGACATAAACTAACAAGTCCTATGTCAGTTGCATGCTAACTGCTCGCCAAATAAAGCAATACTTTGCAATATTTTTATACTGCATGCCCTAGGGGAAAAGAAAACCAAAAACCAACCAAAAAAATAAGACCAGAAGGTTCACTAAGCTATACATTGTTGTTAAAACATACTGAACATGCAGTTACGATAGTGATACTACATTTATAGCAACCTAGGTTTTAATCAGTTGTTTGTGAAACAGAGTAACATCTCTATGCTAATGTGTTTGTAGTGTAGTAAACAGACAAGATCCATTCACCTAATAGTGAATGTCTGTTATTTGTTAACCTCTGTGACTACTCACAATCAAAGTCACGGAATTTAATCTCAAATTCTAGGGGCTTATATTGCATACAATAGAACTCCCTAGGTAAAACTCCAATATATTAACTAAGCAAAACTTGAGGCACAAGTTGGAAGGCAGCAAACTGACTTTCAGTGGAAAGTCATGAAGACATGAAACCTGCAACTAATACAGAGAAGTAAAATCGCAGTGCAGGAGACAACTTAATCTCAATGCTCTACTCAGAGAGCAGGTTCACCTAGAGTTCCCACTGTCATTAAACTGTCAGTCTGCTACTTTAAGATAGTATTTTCCCCTTCAACACTTTCCAAGGCAATGCAGTTCTTATCAGCTGCCAGTATATCAAGACCAAATATGAATTTTAACTGTGAAACAGGATAGATCAGTGATTTTCATAGAGACATCTGAGAAAATAAATAAACACAGATGTATCAGGAAGTACGTATGAGTACTCAATTTATACTGGAAATGGTGTGATTTCCTGCTAGCATCCAAAACAATGAACATTAAAATACAATGTCATGAAGATCTAGGGATGTGCCTAAAACTGGAGAAATACAAATGCTGTTTCCAATTCCAAAGAAAGCCAAAAAGGTAATCCATGGAACTATAGGCTGCTCAACCTCAATTGGCCACAGCAAGATCATGAAATGAGCACCATTGGGACACATTACTTGGCACACAAAAGAGAAAAATAAGATGAGGAGTTACATATCAGGGGTTATTATTTATTGCAGTTTTAACAAGGCTTTCATTGCTATCTCATACATTATTGTTATATCTAAGTTGGCTTGCAATAATTTGGATTTATGGACAACTGGATAGGTAAAGAAAGAGTTTGCATGATTATACTCAGAGGATGACTGTTAGTGGGTCATTCTCTAGCTAGGGACAAGCTTGTTACTACAGTACAGAGACTGTCCATTTTAATTTTGTCAAGAACTTGAAGGAGGAGATGGAGTGCACTTCTATTCAATTTGCAGATGCCACCAGAATTGAGGAAACCATTCAAGGATATCCTAGTCAGGCTGATGGAATGGACTAGCAGGGACTTGATGAAACTCAGTAAATACAAAAGCAAGGATCCTCACATTGGAAGGATTATCCCCTGCAAGGGCACTGAATGGGCAGTGCTTGCCTGAAAAACAGCTCTATAGAAAAGCCCTTGAGGCTCATGTTTGGAGGTAAAGATGAGTATAAGCCGACAGGGACACTGGTATCAAAAAGACCAACAGCACACTGAACTATAAGAACAGGGGCAGAGCTAGGAGGTCCAGGGAATATATTACACCCCTCTACTCAACTGTCATTAGATAACATCAAGATACTGTGCCCATTTTTGCGACCCCAGTACAAGAAAGACATTTATAAGATAAAGGTTGTTCAGCAAACACTGATAAGACAACGGGGGCTGGAGTATGTGCCTTGTAGGGAGAAGCTGAGAAAAATGTCTCCAGGTGGACCTATCAGCAGCTCCAAGTGTCTATGGGGTGGTGGAAATTGTTCAAGTACCTTAGAGGTGTTCAAGACTCAATGGGATAAAGTCCTGAGAAGTTTGTTCAGGTTTTATAGATGAATCTGCTGTAAGCAGAAGGTTGTTAGACTGGAGATAGCATAATATCCCTTCTGGCCTGGGTTACCCTTTCTGATAATGCAGTACCATTTTCGGAAAGGCTTGAATGTATTAGAAGTTTGATTGAGCAGTGTTTGAGAAATGCAAATGAACTGACTTTTTCAGCTAAGGATGCAGTAATTTGGCATCTCAATGTCCTATATCTCACACAATCCTATTTTTATTTATTCAGCCTGTAATTGTCTTCAGTAAGTATAGGAAAAACAAACAACAGTCACAGATCTTGGATAATGAATCATGAATAAGTGAAGCAAACAGATCATAGTAATTCACATAAATCAACTTCCATGAATGTTGTGGAAACTATCCAATAACAAGTACATCTACAGAAATTGGAATCAATTTGAAAATAATTTCCTACAAGTCTGAAGTCTATTTTAATTAGATGATTTATTAATCAGAATATTTGATTAGTCCTACTATATACAACCTGTGTATGGTAAACAGTACAAGATTACAAGTGTAAGTGAAATGTCAAATTTCTGCTGTGGTTGATTTGTATTCACCTGAAATTGCTTTAGAAGAGGAGTTACTAACAAAACAGGTTGTTATACCCTGTCAAAGACCTCTATTCTGTTTCTAATTACTGCCATGAGTTCATCAGATATGAATATCTTACCAAATAATGATTTAGAGATTCTGGAAACAGAGAAAACTCATTTTATAAGATCATTCTTTTAAACCATTAAAACAGTGGGTCCAGAGCCATAAATACTGATAGTGAGACACGATCTGCAAGTTCTTAATTTTCTACCTAATTCTGCCTGCACTAATGTGTTGTCAGTTTGACATTGCTCTAGAGAATTTACCATATCCTCTGCTTTTCTTGATGATATCCAAAATAAATACAGTAACAGCCTGAGCTTGGAGGTCTCTAAACCAGCTTCTAACTCAGAGTACTTCTTATCCATTCCCAGTCTTTTAAGTTTAGATGGTTATTTATTTAATTAACTTTTCTGAAGTAAAAGAAATCAAGTAATGACTCACAAATCAGCACAGCATTACAGGGAACATTAATGAAACCTCTAGTCTCATTTATAAAAATCTATAGCTTAGGCAAGAGACAAATCACACGTTTAGTAAATGCACGCTGTTTGAATCTGACTTTCAAAGAATCAGAACTGCTTTGACACTGAAATGCTGTTCACTACAGAAAAGTAAACCTGAAAACTGGAAGTGAAAATGCTACAACAGCTCTTAAATTTTATTGGGTATCTTGTGGTTTTGGATGGTTGGTTTTTGGAATCTTGAGGGGAGTGGAAGTTAAGGATTTGTAAGGTTTGTGTGGTTTGTGGTTTTATTTTGGGTTGGCTGGATCAATGGATAAGGAGCATGAAACAGGAACTCTTGTTATTTCTGTATTATATTGTACAGCTTGTAGCCTGAAGTTTTCATTGTGACAATGAAATATGAATGAATATCTATCCTGTAGATGTTCAGCCTCTAACACACTGATGGAAACTTGTGTTGTTTTGTTTAAAAAAGGTAGATATATTGAAGAGGAATTGAATGTAAATAATTTCAGAGAAAGGGAATGGTTAATTTTGCTTTTTTTCAGACATCTAGACACTTTCTAACCACCAGACACCTGTTGCAACAGTCCTATGTCCTCCTTTGACCGTTTTGAAAGAGATTGGTAGCTAATTTCACATATTTCATGAAGGTACCAAAATAACAACTTCATTTAGACTATGAGAAACCCTAGAAGATGAAAACTCCTAAAGGAGATAAAGGGTCTGATTTCTGGCACTTCATTAGTTCAAAAGACGCTTGATTAAAGATAAGGCCCTAAATACGTAGAAGAGTCCAAATAAAGTGCTGTGAAAATCTATTACAAATAGAGTTGAGGTGAGGCGAGAAGAGATGAAGCAAGAAAACGAGACAACAGAAAATCTCACAGGAATCCATCCTTTAGGATAAGTGAAACCAAATGAATTTAATAATGTGATAAAAATGGACCCTATTACTCCACAGCTTTGCAGTAGCAAATGGTCCAAAAATATACAGATGCTTAGTTTTATGGCAATAGCAATTGAGATCCCAGAACATTTAAAACAAAGCTTATGGAAATATACATTAAATCAGTGTCCTATGATAATTCAATTATCGAAATAGAGTCTACAGTGAGAAAGAATAAAATTTATCTACTATCAACCAATTGGAATTGGAAACTTTTTAGAGTGGTGATTTAAAAAACAACCACAAATCAGAAGCCTAATCCTACATTAAGGTATAAAGTTATATAGCACGTCTTGCTTTGTTTTCCAACTGCATCACAGGCTACCACGAATCTATTTAAGACAAAAATGTTGCATCATGTGTTATGAGCATATATGCTCGTTCTGTGTATTTGTTAACATTTTCTTTTTTAACTACATTATTACTTTTTCTAGGTTAATGCCAGAGAGTGTTCTCCACTACAAATTCATTATAAGATGTGTCAAGCCCTTTCCCTTTTTCTAATAGATATACATTTTATTCATTAGCAACCTATCTATTTCACAATAAACTCTGAAGGTTGTTTCCAGCTTCCTGAAAGGAAATCTCAGATATGATTATTGTATTTGAATCTCCTGCTTTCATTTTTCAGTGCAGACAGATACACGACTTCCAATTTTATCTGTTATAGTGGAAAATGAAGCAAACGGAAGGCTTTCTGGGTTTGGAGGTATGGACCTAAACCCAAGGAAGGACCAAAGCACTTCACTGTGTCTCATAAGGTTCTCTTTTTAGCCTTTCTCATTTGAAGTTTATAGCCCTCAGATATATGGGTAGGCTTTTGTCAATAAACTGCAAAGTATTCACAGATCACAGGAAGCATGGGTTTTGCAGAAGACGGCACACAGGGAATTCATAAATATCACCGACCACCCATCCAAACAACTGCTCAAACAGTTTGAATTCTTGGTCTTTTCCAAAGACCTGCATATGTGTGAATAGCTGTGTTGCCATCCAGCAACACCTGGGAAGGCTAGAAAGTTAGGTAGAGAGGAATTTAATGAATTTCCACAAAGGCAAGTGTGGAGCACTGCACCAAGGGATGAACAGCCTTATGCACCAGTACAGCTAAGCAGTTGACCTTCTGGAGAGCAGCTCTGCAGAGAAGGGCCTGGTAGTTCTGATGAACAACAACAACCTATCAATAAGCCAACAATGCACCCTCAAGGCCAAGAAGACCAATGGTATCTGGGGTACATTAAGAAGAGTGTGGCTATTAGGTCCAGAGAGGTTATCCTCCTCAGCTCTGCCCCAGTAAGGCCCTTTCTGTAGCAGTGTGTCAAGTTCTGGGCTCCCTGGCTCAAGAAGGTGAGGAACTACTGGAAAGAGTCTGATGAAAAGTCATGAAGATGGTTAAGGGACTGAAGCAACTCTCCTATGAGGAAAGGCTGAGTAAGCTCATAGTATTTATCTTGGAGAAGAGAAATCTCAGTGCTTATCAGCACTTACAAATATCTGAACGACAAGTATCAAGGGGATGAGGCCAGACTCTTTTCAGTGGTGCCCAGCAGTGAGACAATGGAAAATGGGCACAAATTGGAGCAAATAATTTCCACCTCAACATGAGGAAAAACTTCTTTACTCTGAGGGTGATAGAGCACCACAACAGGCTGGCTACGTATGCTGTGTAATCACTGGAGTCCTCTGGAGATACTCAAAACCTTCCTGGATGTGTTCCTGTGCAACCTGCAGCAGGTGAACCTGCCTTAGCAGGGGAGTTGGACTAGATGATCTCCATTGGTACCTTCCAACCCTGACCATTCCATGATTCTGTGATTTCATCCAGAAAAGTAGTCTAATTTCATACTTGTAAAAATCAGATTACTAAGTATTTTCCAGTGTCTGCCTAAAATAGTTTTCCAGCAGAAAAAAAAGCACCATTCCTCAACATCCTCTTCTGCATGACAATCTTGAGAACAACAACATTCACTGAATAGAATAGCTGAAGATCAAGAAACACACTGTCATCAGTATACTACCTGATTTGTAATCTACGATGAATGCAAAGCAAAATTCTAACAGAAATATTTTCCCTTATAATCTTGAGGGGAAACACTGATAAATGATTAAGCCAACAACCTGAAGGCAGCTTATCCTAACACTAAAGTGCAATGACAATCTTACTGTAAATAGACAATCGTCTCCTGGCTGACTGCTAAAACCTGTTCTGAAACACCTGCCCCGAAATTGCCAGGGAAACAGTCACTTGTATATTCTGTTTTGTCATGCATACCATCTTCTATTATTGCAGAAAATATTTTAGATACTATGCAATATTTAAAAAAATATAGAAAACCTATTCAGTCACTGAGTCCTCCTTAAAGGACTAAAACTGCTTATCACTGTGTTACATTATATGCACAACAGGAATCTAAGCCTAAAATAACAGTACTAGTAGCAGCAGCAGATGTAGCAGTGAAGCAGTTGTAGTAATAACAATAATAAATGCTTCCACCTCGGATGGAAACTGTTTTTAAAAAATGTACCCAGAGTCTTCCTGATTTCATGAGTGTACTTCCACTTTCAGTTTTCCCACCATGGTACAAGATCTTACAATTTCCACTGTGACTGTAATCATTCTCTCCATAGATTGATCAAGGAAAAAATTCTGTCTTGTTCCTTGCTTTCAAATTTCGGCTGTACTTGAGGTGTTTTGGGGGAAGTAGTGTTTTTCTTATATGACCATGTAAAACTGGTTTTACATGCATTTGTGTGTGAGAGAAAAAACAGTCTCCTTCATCTGTCATTAAAAAAATATTCTTGACTATTTCACTTCAAAGAGGACTCTTTCTTTTTTCCATTTCTTTCTCAGCCATGTATTGTGGTTTAAACGACAGATCCTTTGTCACTAATCTGATATAAGAAATTGCAGTTCTGTCAAAAAGATCCAGTTCCTTCTCAAATAGTGAAGAGACAGTGGCCATGCCAATACCTGAAACTGTAAGGAGGAAGAGATGCAATCTCTGTCAGGAAGCAAGGATGATAGGCAGAAAGGAATCCTTGAAAACCAGATATTTTACACTACACAAAGTGGTATCCTGGAAACAAGACATGTCTTCTAACTGCTGAGTTCTTTAGCTCTGTATTCCTCTGCTTTTCACTATTATCATCGTCCTATCCCATCATCATCATTAACTCAAGAATGAATCGCACTATTAATCACAATGTTTATGATTTTCTCCTGCACACATTTTCACATATTATAAAGATTCACCAAACACTCTTTTTCTGCTTTTATTTTTCTGTCTATAGATAACTGCCACAAATAGCAACTCCCTTCAGGATTTACTGGAGTATTCCTTTACTTGTAGTCATTTCTAATATTACAGAGGAAATCTAAATGTAGCCTTTGCGATGCAACATGAGCTAGAGCTAGAATCTATTCCAGTTGAGCTCTTTCATTAACTTTATTGTATTTGTAATCACTGTTATGTTGAATATTTCTCTAAGCTCTTGGATTTGACAAAAAAAAATGTCCTTTAACTTTAATACTCTGAATTGTGAATATGCTTGGCTGTTCCATTTTCATGGAAAATAAATTAAATAGAAGACCCAGTTCTATAGTTTTAATACTTATGTTTCCAGATTTCCATCTGAGTTTCTGGTATTACATTTCTTATAATACAGTAATAATGGTTTTCTGCACTGCAACAGTGATCTTTAATTTAATTACCATCAAGTGCTGATCACTGTAGTATTTAAGACCCTTGCATTCTCCTAGGAGACTTTTCTCTGCAGCTGCTATGATGTGCTTCAGCAGTTTAAAAGCTTTTACACTTCATTGACCTTTTGTTTCTCATATTGCCATGGAAATAAAAGCATTTATTTTATTTTATTTCATTAATTTTCCTTCATAAATAAGTTAATTGCAGTCATAGTTTGAAATCCTACCTTGCTGTTTTCTTGCCATTTTTAAACCCCAAAATCTTTTCTGCATGCGTTACATGTTATTTGGAGGTGCTTGTCTTCCATAGCTGCTCCAGAAACTTCCGTTACCAAATAATTTAAACACAAATGTAAGACAACAAGAAGAATTGGACTGATGTCTGCATTTATGTGAGCTGTCATTTGCAGCTAGGAAAAAGTGAATGAGTCATATGTGTTGCCATTCAGTGGGAAAATTTTCACACAGTGGAATTTTCCACAGAGGGGAATCTCATGAAGTTCAACAAAAGGGAAATATAGAGTCCTGTACCTGGGGGGCAATAAGCTCCATTAACTATGAAGGTCTGAGGGAAGAAGTTCTGCAGAAATGGATCTGGGGACCCTGATGTACATCAAAGTAAGCATGAAACAACAACAAATCAGGCAAATTATAGAATCATAGAATCATTTAAGTTTAAAGAGATCCTTAAGATCATAGAGTCTAACCATAAACCACAGTAAACAATATCCCTAACAAACACGTCTATATGTCTTTTAAATACCTCCAGGGGTCACAATTCAGTCACTTCTCTGGTAAGTCTGTTCCAGTGTTTTATAACCCTTTTAGTGAAGAAATATTTCCTAATATCCAATCTAAACCTTCCCTGTCAGAATCTGAGGCCGTTTCCACTCAGTCACATCATCCCCTATCCTGTACTGAACCCAGAGACTGCCCTGATCCAGGTGTAAGACCTCACACTTGGCCTTGTTGAACCTCATGAGGTTCACATATGAATGGCATGGGTTGAAGGCACCTTAAAGATCATCTAGGAAGGCACCTTAAAGATCATCTAGTTCCAACTCCCCTGTCACAGGCAGGGGCACCTCCCACTGGGTCAGGTTGCCCAAGGCCCCACCATCCAGCCTGGCCTTGAACACCTCCAGGGATGGGGTAGACAGCTTCCCTGGTCAACCTGTGCCAGTTCCTCAACACCCTCATTGTGAAAAATGTTTTTCTTATGTCTAATCTAATTTTTTCCCTCACCAATTTATAGCCATTGCTCCTTGTCCTATCACTACGTGCCTTTGTAAAACGTCCCTCCCCAGGTTTCTTGTAGCTGCCATCAGGCACCAGAATGCCTTTATAAGGCCTCCTGTTCTCCTGGCTGAGCAGCCCTCGCTCCCACAACATTGAAACCATGGATTTCCCTGACCCAGGTGTAGGAAAACTTTGTTTACAGCCCTATTTTACTGAATATCCTGATAAGTTTATAATTATTATAAAAATAACACAGATACTACATTATATGCAGAATGTTATACTGTATATAAGATGTTATGCAAGCTATTGCATGATCTTAAATCCAGAATATTATGTTCAGGATCATAATCAAATAAAATTGGAACCTTAATTATGAAAGCGATGTTTGAAAGTAGGGACTGGTAAAAGCATTTACTAGTTGCTGCTATAAGAAAAATCAATATGTCAGGACCTGATCTGTCTAACACATTTCAAATGTTTACTTAAATTTGACATGAATCGTACCCTAAAATATCTATATCTTACCACTAACTGTAAAGTAAGACTCAGTGACAAGGTCAGATATAGGTGTCTACATTGTAAATAGATAAAAAAATATGATTAAAAATCAGATATTCAGGTGTCCAGAAGTAACATATATTCAAAAATTCTCACTTAAATTAGGTATGTCCATAGCATAGTCCGTAGAGAATTAGGGTTCTTAGTGAAACTTGAATAGATGGAAGAATATTATATGCAGCAGTCATTGTTTAACGTTTCACATGGGAGCAAAAAACAGAATTTGGAAAACTTCCCAAATTATACATCTGTTCCTTTTAATTTACTGCTCAGAGGAATGGGAAGACCAAGGAAATGGGTAAAATGAAAACATTCATTCCTAACTGATGCTCACTCCCTCTAAAACATTTAAATCATTCTATCTTGTGGTGAAAAGCTCTGGCTAAACTTTTAATGATTGAAAATGTGGTCACAACACCACATGCTTGAGCCAGAAAAACACTGATATTAATGGTAATTTTTCCAGTGCTTCCAAAGCTTTAATTTTCATTAAAGTGTAGGCATGATAGGGGACAACTGGCTGTAATTACACAGTAAAAATAAGAATGACATATTACAATCATCTCACTCTGAGTGAGAAAATATCTTTGTAAATAAGAAATTTAACATATCCCTGACAGTGAAAGCTATACACTACATGTATAATTACTCTGTGAAAACTGCATCATCATCATCATCATAATATGCACATACTATAGAATTGACAGTCATGGTCATGCTAACCACACCCAAAGATATTATTTGAGTGGGAATGGTAGGTAGATGAGGTTAGGTTGATAAGGCTGCCCTACAGAAATCAGATTCCTTCTCCTTGGATACAATTTTTATTGTTATCGTTTCTTTATCAAACAATGCAAGGTTGTTTTATTTCATGAGCTGAATATATTCTGGCTATATTTCCCCATAAAATCTCAAGGTTCTTTGGAAATATGTTGCCTTTCATCGCACAATCTGTATTGGCTAGAAGCTGTGTTTTTCACTGCTTTACTCTCAGGGAATTCATTAAAAATTATGCCATCACTGCTCACTCTGACTGTGAAAAAAATCAGGCAAGACTTTTTCATTATATAGGCTGTTTTAAAGAGAACACTTTACAATAATTCTCAGTTTATTTTCAAAATTTCACATCTGGAGTAGTGTAGGTATTTTGCTGGGTTTTCAACTCCTAGCTCTTGAAGTCTCCTAATACTTAGATTCCAATAGATTCGAATTTCTTTTGTGTTCATTTAAGATTGTTCAGTTCTTTTCTCCATGTGACAGGACTAGTATATTTTAATGCTGTATTGATAATTATCTTGATTTACCTATTATCTACTGCTATATATGCTTGTACCTACTTTATCTGGGGCATTTGTGTAAGTTTAAGATACTTTTAATTCTTTTCCACAGGTAATTTCTGCTTATTGTAAATTATATGTAACTATGATAAAGGAATAGTGATAAATAGAAAATTAGCAGTATGACAGGGGAGCGATATGCAGCTTCTTCAATGTTTCTGAAGTGCTCTTCTACCACAGCTCTCATTATAATAGAAAATGAATCATGTGGTCTCTTCAAAGAGCTGGTAATATACCATAAACCAACTCAATCTCAGCTTGTTTAATACTCAATATAAAGTAGTGAGGTTCCAGTTGGGATTAGGAAATGAATTAAATAATGCGTGTTTGAAAAGGTAGCTGGCTATCATGCTAAATAGGAATGGCCCAAGTATAAAAGCCTGTAAATACTGGAGGGATTCAGCCTGAGGGAAGGCCAGCCAGGATAACTGCACAGATCTCTTAAAGTCAGCTTTGAAAGACAGGAGAGGTGGAGAGAGATGAATCAGCAAAGCCGTGCCTGTTTTGAAAACAGAGGACAAACATGAAAAAAAAAAAGGAAAATAAAAGGAGTTTTTAAATGATCACACTGAAAACACAGGCTATTCCCAGGGGACGAGATCTTTAAATTGTAGAAACCAGGCAGAAGTCTAGGGAAATTGCTAAAGGAGAGCTTGTAGCAGTGTGCTGAGGGCTCCAGGCTAGTTTAGATTTCGGGTCCTAGGGCTGCCTGCTGAAATATTTTCCTGCTTAGGCAAAAAATATGGCTTGTTTTCAGGCCATGGAGCTCAAGGAGCCTCATGTCATTCAATAACATCAAGATCATAGAATGGTTTGCATTGGAAGGGACCATAAAGACCATCCAGTTGCAACCCCCGTGCCATGGGCAAGGACACCTCCCACTAGATCAGGTTGCCCAAGGCCCTATCCAACCTGGTCTTGAACACCTTCAGGGATGGGATATCAACAAATTCCCTGGGCAACCTGTGGCAGTGGCTTCTTACCATTATTGTGAAGAATTTCCTCCTGTCTAGTACAAATCTGCCCCTCTCCAATTTATAGCTGCTGCCCCTAGCCCCGTCACTACTTGCCTTTGTAAACAGTCCTTCCCCAGCTTTCTTGTAGATCCCCTTCAGGTACTGGAAAGTTGCTATAAGGTCTCCTTGGAGCCTTCTCTTCTCCAGGCTGAACAACCCTAACTCTCAGCCTATTCTCATGGCAGAGGTGCTTCAGCCTTCTGATCATCTTTGTAGCCTTCTTCTGGACTCTTTCCAACAGCTCCATATACTTCTTGTGTTGAAGATTCCAGATCTGGACACAGTACTCCAAGTGAGGTTGCACAAGAGAGGAATAGAGGGGCAGAATCCCCTCCCTCAACCTGCTGGCCATGCTTCTTTTGATGCAGGCCAGGATGCGGTTGTGCTTCTGGGCTGTGAGCACACATTGCTGGCTAATGTCGAGCTTCTTGTCCTTCCAAGTCCTTCTTTGCTGGCCTGCTCTCAGTCACATCATCCCCCATTCTGTATTGAACCTGGGGATTGTCTCCACCCAGGTGTAGGACTTTGCACTTTGCCTTGTTCAACCTCATGAGGTTCTCACAGCCGCACTTCTGCAACTTGTCCAAGTCCCATCCTTCCAGTGTGGCAATTGCACCTCTCAGCTTGGTGTCATCTGCAAACTTGCTGAGGGTGCACTCAATCTCACTGTCTATATCATTGATGAAGATGTTAAACAGCATAGTGTTAGGTATTGGTTTGTGGGTTACCCGCTCTTTACAGATTTCTGAGTAGAGCCCTGAGTTTAGGTGATGCTTGTATGAATCTATTCTTCATCTTGAAGACTGGCCAGTGCTGAAAGGAAGAAGTAAACTGAGGATGGAATTGAGGTCTTAAAATAGTATTCCCAATAAAGTGGTGCCTATGCCTTTGAGGTAATAAGCCAAACCATTATTAAGAAACTTGTGGAGTGCTTCGTGCCAAACTGCCAGGAGCCTGAGCAGGAATGAATGTTGCCTAATGACAAATTCAGCTAAAGAATTCCCTGGCAGCTGCAGACCAATATTTTTCCTGCAATTTAAGAGAGTCAGCAAGCCTCTTGTTATTCTGCATAAACCCCATAGCATCAAACTATCCTTTTTTTCTCTTAAACCAAAGATCTCAAGCCGCAGTTGAGATGTCATGGCAACGTTTCCCATCTGTATCATACAGAGAGCTATACAGTGATATTATGCAACTCATTAATTAGAAAAAAAGATTTCACATCATGTTTTAAAAAGAAGGACAATATCCTTCCAGCACTAAAGTGTGATATTGTTAACCCACTGTGCTACCCAATGACTGTGGTAGATGTTAGAATGCAACCACTGATTACCTGAACTTTTCTTGTGGTAAAGTTTGATCTTATGATACCAAACTTGAGAAACCAAAAAGGTTATTCGTCACTACATGTTTCTGGAAAGACTTCTGATAATGGAAAATATATAAAATGTCTGTAATTGTCTGTATTCTTTCCTGTTTATGTCAACGAATTATTTTATTATAATCTATATATTGTATATTATATATTTATAGAAATAATATTTCATATATTCCTTATGATAACAGAATATATTATATAATATACACTATATAGTATTTTATATTTATAGAAATATATATTACTTATATATTATTTTGATTATATCAAATAAAAGGTTGATTTAACTACAAACTATATATCAATGGAAACATTATATTTAAGCAATGTGAGATATTTTATACCAAAATTATAAAGAATAGGAGCACATGTGAAAGTGTTATTGCCATCCCACATGCTATGAACACCATTCTTTAAAATCTGGGAAAACAAAACATGACTGAGTTATGGTACTAAATTAAATGAATTTTGTAGGATCAGCTGCAGCTCAGAAAATGTGCATGGTTCAAACTTCTATGTTTTAATTCAACACAGATGACAGATCTTTTCACCAGTCCCCAGCACTAAGCTCTCTACAGTAAATATTATTTATTGTAACTCAGGGTGAAAGAAAAAATTAAAAATACCACTAGTCCCTTGACCTTTGTTAGCTCAAATATATCCACCTTTCTGTAAAATGATCATGCCTTGCATGTGACTTAGCAATATCAGCACAACATTTTGCCATGTAGGAGAACAGCTGAAGGCTCTTATTTCCTGCACCAGTGGAAAGTGAGTGCTTAATGATACGATGCAATTAATACTGATAAGTTAATCATTACCTGGTACTATGAGACCTCCTTTATAATGTGACCCGCAGAATCACATTCCCTTTTCTTTAAGTGTGAGAAGATTTCCTTGACTTCACTCTTTTACCTATACCTCCCTCTAGTCCAGACCTCATTTAAACATAAAATAAGGAGAAGGAAGAATAACTAAACTTAACTCCAGCTGATATCAGTTGATAAGTTGTTTATCCTAACAGATACAACTAGGTGGATTTGCAGATGCACTCCAGAAACAGTGCTTTCTGCACACACATAGACCCCTGAAAATGGTCTTAGACCAACTTTAAGTAAGAGAGCTATATGTCAATTAGTACAGTACGTGAAATGGGCCTGGAACTGTTCTGTGTCCCTGGGCCTCACACGCATATGCTATGTCAGGTGAGCTCATGAGCAGCTGTAAACAGTTCGTGCTGGCAGATATGATTTTACAGATTGTCTATGCATTTGCTTGCCTAAATTGCAGATAGAACAAAGAGTTACAATTTAAAGGAAAACAAAATATTTAAAAAATCTTCTGATCTTTTTTAAGAGAAAGAAACTCAGAGGGAAACATTTTATTTCAGAGGAACTGGGAGGATTTTATCCTCAGAGCTTCTTGTTTCTAGAAGCTGTTAACAAGCTCAGGGGAGCAATTACTTCCTACAAAGATATCTGTTTGTGAGACAAGAAAGCATCTGCAGAAGAAGACATAGGTGCTGTAATAGAAGCCACAGAGCAATCTTCTGATAAAGTTTATTCTTTTCATGGTTCATGCTTAAGACTCCCATGTTATGATATGGATTTGAACATTTGTACACAAACAGATATATACTACTCACTCTAAGTGAAACACAAACTAACAAACAAGAAATATTGTGCAGTAACTTCATGTCTTGACACTGTAGTGGTATTTGACCACAAAGCTAAGAAACTTTATTTTTATAAGACTAGTTTTAAATCTGAGCAAGTAAGTGAAAAGATGCTGTTTGAGCTCAATGGTGTTGGGTTCAGAGTAGAGAAGATTCAGTAACACAGGAACTGTAATCAAAGTCATAAACACATAGGTTAAATATTACGAAAAACTGTTCTGAATAGGAGATGCAGATGCCCAAGAATAATCAAAGAGCCTGGTTTATTTGCTTCATAAATTAGTCAAGATCTGTACTATTCCCATGGATCCTGCTGACATTATAAATTTTCACTTGTGTATCTCCTTCACAGAGTAGGTTAAACTCTGCTCTGAATTACATCTATACATCAGCTGTATTTTTTTACTTCATTGGCATGCAGTTAAATGGAGAATTTAATTCAATGTCTGCATGAGGGACCAATATGTCCAGTCCAGTATTTAACACCCTCAAACAACTTTTGTGTTGGGAAAAAAAAAGTCATTCACTTGATATCAAACTTCCTTTCTTATTTGCTTAAAAAACAACTACAGGTGCCAACGATCTTGTGTATATATATTCTCATTACAGATACTCATTTTCTGGTGAGACAATTCAAATAAAATTAAATACAAGGCGCATGAAAATCTTTGAAAAATTGAAAACAGTCATTCTACCCTTTTCATTAGAAGCTTTCACACTGTAGCTCTGTACACAAATCTCTCAGTGCTTCACACCTTCTCCAAGTGAACATATGAGATGGTTATTTTAGTGTAGGAATGGTGTGAAAACAAGCAAAACTCTAAAAAATTTTACTCTTTGTATAGTTTAGAGGTATTTTGTTATTATAAATGTGTGCACTGATTTTCTTAAGAGCATGTTGGGATTTCCCTTGGAAATGGAATTCCCACTACAGCCAGATGAATTGAAAATATATTACTACATAGTCAGGGCTAAGAGGAGAGACAATTTCATAAGTGCTGGATGAGCACTTCAATGATACAGACTCAACTACGAGCTTTGCCAGAATCTTTCTTTGTGCTACAAGCAAGTCAGTGCTTAAAATAACAGTGAGATTAAAATAATATTTTTTCCCTTAATTCTTGATTGTTTAAAGTGAAATACACCACTTTTCCAAGAACAACAGTTTAGTTCAGACTTGCTTTTGCTGATCTAGCCACTTGGCTAATATGAAACTATTTCACCTGCCTGTTTGTGTCCAGTTGGCACAGATGCTGCATTTCAAATGCACAGAGAAAGCTGTTCAAGTGGAAGAGGAGGAACTGTGTCCTTCAACAGGTAGAGTGCCATCCTGTTAAACAGGAGCTCTAGCTCTCTGGCTTAAAGAAGTCTTTCAAGTTTCTTTGGAAAATGCTACAACTATCAGCCTACATATAAAATAAAGACTTCAGCAAGAGTAACAGCACATCTGTTAGAAGAGAAGATTGAGATTTGTGTGTTCAAAGGAATAGGCTAAAAACTGTGTTTTCACTGAGTTAATTTTGTCAAAGAACATAAATTTATACTTATGTGAGACTTAGAAGATTACTGATGTATACTGATATACATGATTTCCTCCATTCATGCTTGGAATTGGTAGATGTGAACCAGTTGATACCTGGATCCCAGATGGTCCAGATCCATCTACATATGGGAGAAAAGCATTGTACTTGGTGAATTTCTCAGGGCAGATTGTCATAGCAATTCTAGACTATATGAAACCAAATATTTTCTTCACTTCTTTGTGGTATGCTCTGCTCTTCAGAAAACTTAAGCATGTACTACTTTTTCCTTCTCCATAAGTTATGTATCACACTTCAACCAGCACCTCCTAGCTTCTTATTATGGATCCTGTTCCTGTAGACCTGATTTTTTTCTGTTTACTAAGTAGGAGATGTTTGGCTTTAGTTTTGAGTTCTACACTAAGAAAGGCCTTGAACTTTTGGGCATTACAGCGTTAAGCATCACAAGTTTCTCTTTTGATCTAGACCTTAATACTTTTGTGCTATATCTATGAATGGGAACTAGTAGTAATTTCATTTTTACTTTGATCATGAGGTTTTAGGAATAGTGCGAGCTGTGGAAGCACTAGGGCTTATGGACTTCAATACTTGGACCCGTGCTCCATTCACTTGACACAAGTAGGGGAAGCTATGAAGATCATAGAATCATAGAATCACCAGGTTGGAAGAGACCCACTGGATCACTGAGTCCAACCATTCCCACCAATCTCTAAACCATGCCCCTCAGTACCTCATCTACCCTCACGTTAAACACCTCCAGGGAAGGCGAGTCAACCACCTCCCTGGGCAGCCCGTTCTAGTGCCTAGTGACCCTTTCTGTGAAGAATTTTTTCCTTATGTCAAGCCTGAACCTCCTGTGGCGGAACTTGAGACCATTCCCTCTTGTCCTGTTACAGTTAGTCTCTCTCTTTAGTTGCTCTCTTTCAGTAAAGGAAGAGAAAGTAACATGGAAAAGCTTGTGCTTTGCAATAAACACAGTTTAATAAAAAAAGCTAAAGCTGTGCATGGAAGCAAAGTGAAAGGAAGTTTTTAAGCATTTCCTATGAGCAGGCAAATGACCAGCCTTTTGGGAAGCAGAGCCTCACATTATTTAGGAGCTGCTTTGGAAGACCAATGCCATAACCATGAATCCCTTCACAATTTTTTTATGACATCACACGGTCAGTAATATCCTGTTGGTCAATTTATATCTGTACCTTCTCCCAAACTCTTTCCCAGTCCCAGTCTACTAACCTTTAAGGGTTGAGCAGGCAGTCAGTAGACAGCCTTGATGCTGTGCAAGTGCTAAAACATAGGTGTCTTATCAACCCTGTACCAAGCCACTGAATTGGTAGCTGGACTAGTCAGCCTCCTGAAGCCAGTTTTTCTAGGATTACATGATTTCTTAATCCTAAAGTCACTGACTTTAAGGATTGACTTTTACCATTTTTTTTTTACTGCATGAAGATCATAACATAGATAAATATCTTCATTGTGGCATCAAAAAAATCTTATTCAATGTTTCATTTACAGAATTGTGTAACAACAAACACTTTGACCTGAAATAATGAAGATGAACTGCACAAAAGTAATTGTCAGTCACCTTCAACTCTCAAAATCCATCTGACAATATTCAGGTCAGCAGGCAATTTTAACCAAAAGATAATTGTACATTGACTGCTATCATGTTTTATAACCTGACTACTTTGGCCTAAATTTCTGTCTCTATTTCTTCAACATGCCTTGGGGGACACTATCTTAGTTTTATCTTTGCAGAGGAAATGAGAAAACTGTCTTTTTTTTTTTTCTGTCTTATAGCTTATGGAATTAAAAAAAAAAAAAAAGGAAAAAAAAAGGCACTTATCCCTTGACTTACAAGAAAATGTTTCCTTTTAGTTTAAGACAAATAGGCTTTTAGGGACTGCAACACCATAATGCTCATGATGAAAATATTCTGAAAGACTTATGAAGCTTTGTAAATCATTACAGCCACATTGCTATTACCTTTTCATTTTCTATTCAAGTCACTCCTTAGTTGGTATAAAGCTAGAATTTGCATGACCCTTTTCCTATACAGTTTGAAAACTCAGTGATTTCTTTCTTCATTTTCATTTCACGGAAGCTTTCTAAATTCTTCTAGAGAACAAATGTCACTGATGTGACACTGGAAACAGAGATATCAGGTCACCTTTAACAACAATCCAAACTTGTGTTTACTAACAGTAAAATAATTTTTAAAGGTATTAGGTAAATCCATCAAATAAAGTTCTGAAAAACTGAATGTTTATGTCATTTCTAAAATGTGGTTTTTGCAAATTAGATATGGTTGTTTTCTGCAAATCAGTTATTGTCTGTTATCAGCTTGCTTTCTGTTTTCTCAAATATTGTCCTAAAACAGTGGAAGGACAAAAAGTTTCCACTGATATGTTCCTGCAGGAGAACAGACCCCAACTCTATTTAAGAGTGTAAAGGTCTCCTGAGCTAACTTGTTGCCACAGATATTCAAGCTGTAAAAAGCCAAGGATGAAGACAGCTGTTTTCAACCAATGAGACAGAAACTGCCTGCTTGCCTGTTTCAGTTCCTCAACTTCTCTGTGAAAAAACTGTAGGGCTTCACCTTCTGTTCTACTGCACTGGATAATAAGAATATCTATGAAGAGATAGATACAAAAAGGAAAAAAAGAGCTAGTTGTTTCTCAACACTGCAAAGAAAAGAAGGTCAAGGACCTTTTGAAAGGGGTTTGACAGCAGAAACTGAAATTCACATTATCAAGTTCTTTTGTTACTTTAGTTTCTTAAATAAAGTCTACATGCCTAGTCCTGTTACCTTTAATTGGATATATTAATCATGGAATCGTAAAATCATAGAATAGCTTGGGTTGGAAGAGACTTTCAAAGGTCTAGTCTAACCTACCTGCAATGATGAGGGTTATCTTCAACTAGATCTGATTACTCAGAGCCCATTCCTACCTGACCATGAATGTTCCCAGTAATGTTTCTAGGAATTGGACATTTGCCATTACTCTGGACAACTTGTTTCAGTGTTTCACCATCATCATTACAAAAAATTTTGTCCTGTATCTAGTCTGAATCTACCTTCTTTCAGTTTAAAACCATCATCTATTGCTTAAAGAAAGTCCCTACTAAAAGTCTATTCTCATCTTATAAACCCTCTCAAGTATTGAAAGGCCACTACAAGGTCTCCCTGGAGCCTTGTCTTCTTACACTCTTTCAACCCATTCTCATAGGAGGGATGTTCCATCCGTCTGATAAATTTTGTGGCTCACCTCTGGGCCTGCTCCAACAGGTCCATGAACTACTTCTGCCAACGGCTTCAGAGCTGGACATGGTACACCCAGGTGAAGTTTCACCAGAATATGAAGGGCTTTCTGGGTTGCAAGAGCACAATCAGATTTTCATCTACCAGTACCCTAAGTCCTTCTTGTCAGAGCTGTTCTCTATCCCTTCCTCCTCCAGCCTGTGTTGATATGAGCATTTGCCCCAGCCCAGGTGCAGGAGTTTACATTTGGCCCCTTGAAGATCTGGTCATCTTGATTTAGATATACAAATGTGGTTTTAGGCAAATATCTGAAAGACTATGGTTTGGTTTGGTGCAGTCTTGCTTATTACTCAAATAATTGCATTTTTTCTCTTCTATGTATCTCTATATGACCTTGCCTTGTGAAAAAGTTAGAGAACAGGCTTTTAACTTATATTTTATTACTGATCTCTCCAGTATGCATTATTCCATCTTTTCATTCTTTAGTAGCATCATACCTGAGTAAATGGATGGTTCATGCACATTAGGTTCATATCAGCCCAGGTTTTCAAAAATATCAGTATGAATTACTTCTGGAATTGGTTCAGACATTAGTTTGTGTTCCCTGAGAATAATATGCACTCGGCATGATATGATAGTTGGTGACTATAGAGTTCAGTGACTGTCACTGCATGTCAAGATGTACTCTAGAGTAAATTTAAACATATTACATGCCCATCAAAATGAAAAATACCCAATTACATTTGTAAGCACTTAATTCATTGAGGAATCTCTCCAAATAATCAAGTACTATGATAGCCATTTCTGGCCAGGTTTTTAATATCGTTTCTTAATTCTGCTTTAGAGAGCCAAACAGCTTATTCAGAGTAATTTTGCATCTAACAACTCTATTACAATATTAAGTCAATCTTCATCAACAGTCAGTTACCTGAAGTTCTTGATCACCTCTACTGTCTGAAATAACCATTGCATTAACACTGCCACTCTTAAAGCACATCTACAGAATGCAACAATATTAAGCTGTCTCAGACATCCCTGAAAAAGTTGGCAATCTTGCTTAGTCCTGCGGTGTCCAGGGTTGTCAGTATGGCATTACACCTCAGCTACTTAGTGCTACCTTTCCTCCAGGGTGACTGGTGCTGATGTGATTCCACTGCTTCTAGTCCAGATGATCTACACAGGGCATCAGCTTAGGTTTGTGATTTGGCAGCCCTGCATCACCTGTGGTAGAACTGATGCACAAACTGCACTGCTTTTTGGTAAGTTTCCCCATTTTTTACTCTGCAAGGGGATGTAATGGATCTCTAGATATTAGACAAAGTCATAGAATCACAAAATAGTTTAGCTTGGAACTAACCTTTAAAGGTCATCTAGTCCAACTCCCCTACAGTGAGGAAGGACATTTTCAACTAGATCAGGTTATTCAGAGCTCCATATAACCTGACTTTGAATATTTCCAGGGATGGGGCATATACCGCCTCTCTGAACAATCTGTTTCAGTGTTTCTTTACCCCCAATGAAAAAAAAAATCTTTCTTATATTTTAGTCTAAACAGACTGGGAGAAACCTGGCTGGAAAGCTGCTTGGAGGAGAAGGACCTGGGAATGTTAGTCGATAACTGACTGAACATGAACCAGCAGTGTGCCCAGGTGGCCAAGAAGGCCAATGGCATCTTGGTCTGTATCAAAAATGGAGTGACCAGCAGGTCCAGGGAGGTTATTCTTCCTCTGTACTCGGCCCTGGTGAGGAGACCACTCCTTGAATCCTGTGTTTAGTTGTGGGCCCCTCACCATGAGAAGGATGTTGAGGCTCTGGAGCGAGTCCAGAGAAGAGCAACAAAGCTGGTGAAGAGCCTGGAGAAAAGGCCTGATGAGGAGCGGCTGAGAGAGCTGGGGTTGTTTAGCCTGGAGAAGAGGAGGCTGAGAGGAGACCTCATCGCTCTCTACAACTACCTGAAAGGAGGTTGTAGAGAGGAGGGTGCTGGCCTCGTGTCCCTATTGACAGGGGACAGGACAAGAGGGAATGACCTCAAGCTCCACCAGGGGAGGTTCAGGCTCAACATGAGAAAAAAATTTTTCACAGAAAGTGTCATTGGGCATTGGAACAGGCTGCCCAGGGAGGTGGTTGATTCACCTCCCCTGGAGGTGTTTAAGGTGTGAATGGATGAGGTACTGAGGGCCATGGTTTAGAGATTGGTGGGAATGGTTGGACTCAATGATCCAGTGGGATCTTTTCCAACCTGGTGATTCTATGATTCTATGATTATTCCTTGTCCTATCATAGAATTATAGAATCACCAGGTTGGAAAAGACCTTCAAGATTATCAAGTCCAACCATACCTATCCACTAAATCCTATCCCTAAGCACTTTTCAAATGCATCCAGGGATGGTGGCTCAACCACATGCCCGGGCAGCCTGTTCCACTGCTTGATAACACTTTCAGTGATGAAATTATTCTTAATATCCAGTCTGTACCTCCTTTAGTACAACTTGAGGCCATTCCCTCTTGTCCTATCACCTGTCACTTGGACTGAGACCAGCACCCACCTTTCTACAACCACATTTCAGATAATTGTAAACAGCAATAGGGTCTCCTCTCAGCCTCCTTTTGTCCAGGCTAAACAAACCTAGTTCCCTTAGTTGCTCCTTGTAAAACCTGCTCTCCAGCCCCTTCACCAGCTTTGCTGCTCTTCTCTAGACATGCTCCAGGAACTCCAAAGTCTTTCTTGTAGTGAGGGGCCCAAAACTGAACACAGTATTCAAGGTGTGGCCTCACCAATGCTGAGTACAGGGGTAACAGGTCCTGCTAAAAGTTGACGCCAAAATGGATGTTCCTTATGTTGCTCATGTATCTCATAACTGGCAGCTTGACTACCAATGTGACAAAGTACTCACATAGTTCTCAGTTCTCTAGGCAGTGATTATTGCCCTTCTTTTTGTCAGGTAGAAAGGAAAAGAAGTTGGATCCAAGTAGCAGTGTGATACACTTGATTTTGGAAATAACACAATCCCAATCTAAAAACATTCTAGAAGGGTAGAATCTGAGCTTAATGAAAATGATGAAGTAGGATTTTAATTTTCATTTAGGATTTTAAAAAGTTTTAAAATCAACATTTATAGTCTTATGTACATCAATCAATTATATATTTATTTTTCACATTTATTTTTCAATTTGTAGCTATTCATTCATATATCTTGGAAGCAGAAACAACATTTCCCAGACTTATGTTCTGATTTATTTTTAGTCTCATTGTTCTGGTTCCCTTGGTCCACAAATTTATGTAGAAAATAGGTCTCAATTTTTTTTCCCTTTGCTTCTGCAAATTTTCTTCCTAATTACTGAATACTTCCAGCTTGTTTATATTCTTTCCCAGATAGGTCTGATCTGTCATCCTCTCTTACAATGCTTCAACAAATTTTCTTAACCAACTTTTTTTCTCCCCTCTACTCTTATCTCTTCCTTTACTGTCAATTTTAATCTGCATTTTGAGCCCAGGAATGATTTCCCCAGAGTAGCAGCAAAAATGGTATTATGAATATTCATAGATTGCTCTGATCTTGGAGTTTTAAAATAGAACTGACTATTGTCATAGCAATGCTTATTCTTTCTAATATAAAATATTCAGTCTTGCCTATAGTTGATCTTCAATATCTAGGGCACTGGGCCTTTTTCTTTTGCAACCCTTCTTTGAGTATAACTTATTAATTACTACATGCCATACTAAGACACTACAACTTAGCACTTTAGTAGCCTGCTTCCTCTTTGGACTAGATGGCAGTCTAGGAAAAAAATGAGGAAAATTGTTCTGCTTGTGGATCAAAACTGGAATAGTCACTCACTGCATAACCCACTTGATCTTTTTTTCTCATCGATCACCATCACTAACCAGAACTACTTTTTTTTCTGAACTTTTGTCTCTTTTCAAACCTTCATTTCTGAGGATTAGTCTGGGGAGATTGTTCCATCTTGTTCCAGAAAATTGATTTTCTACTCCTCAAAATAAAAACAATTTTGACATTTAAAATAATGGATTAAACAACAGAAGTTACAGACTGCTGATTATGTTCACCTAAAAGCCCGTTCCTCCTTCTCTCCACCTCAACGATCAACAGTTACCAGTCATGCAGCACTAGCTCTGGGAGACCTTTTGCTTCAAACACTTTGCATACATAATAAAATTTAAAGTCTTTCTCTAAAGAACTTACAGAAATAAAGACAGTTAATGTATAAACAGATGGGGAACTAGGTGAGCAAAACAACACTGAAATGTTGCATTTAGTGAAAGACTAAGCAATACCACACAAACAGTGTCTAGCTGCTTCTAATTACAATTTGGGTTTCCTACCGGTTTTGGAAACATTTATTTCCAAGTCCTTTCATAGTGCTGTATGTTTTCAAAAGGATTGCTTTTCCCATACCTAGAGATCAGTTTGGTTCCCTAAGCGCATGCGACTATTACCTATAATTTCTTCTTTCTTCAGGAGTAGAGCCCTTGCTGAGGCTACTCTGACCACTTACCACGAGGAACTAGGAAACACAGTTGAAGAAGAAACTCTAATGCTACTTTTTATTTGACTGCAGCTTTTATTTAAATTAATGCATTTTTCTGAAAAATTTGGAATTTTGCAACAGTATCTTCTTTCCAAAAAATATTCTCACCTGTATCTATGATCAGTTTTTCTCCTGGGACATTGAGTTGCCTATAAATCATGCAGAATGTAGTAACTTGCAGTTCAGATATGACAAGTAAAGACATTTCGAGTCCTTGACTTAGCAGATAGAAATACCTTTTCAATTGAAGCTGGACTTGAGGGAGAAGCACTTTCATAGAAAACAAAGTAATGAGCCCATGGTGGAAAGGGTTATTGAAGTCATTGCGATGAATGATGTCTGCAGCAGAAAAGGAAGCAGCATCACAGAGCTCTGTGGTGCTAATAAGTAAACAATGTGTGGAGTGATATTTCATTAAAGCAAATAATTCAGATATACAAAGACTAAACTGTTTCTGCTTCTCAGTGTGATCCCACTAATCAACATGAGCAATAATACTTGATTCTTCTAGCCAAACTGAAGACAAACACTAATGAAAGTTATTACATTTCTGAACTAACAAATAGTCATTTGGACTGAAAATAATTTACAGCTACAGCTGGCAGATTTGCTTGCCAGTGTTTTCAATCTCTCTCTCTCTCTCTCTCTCTCTCTCTTTCTTTCTCTCTAAAAATTGAGACCACAAGACCAAATAAGGACTGTCAGGGCAGGAAAGCTACAATAAATCTGCTTGAAATACAGAGGGGACACAGATTTTCCATGCACAAATTTATTGAATAACAGGTCTTTCGCTTTGAATATTGGTGAGAATACAGGCACATAACAGAAATTTGACAACTAAATTTAGTTGGCTTACTACATATAGAAAAAAGTTAAAATATTAGGGTGCTGCTCAAGCACAGTGGATTTGATTTTAAGTTGTTCAAAGCAGTATTCATGTGACTTTATACAGACCATACAGTCTTTCACTTCCCACCTATTATAAAACATAGAAGATATATCCACACCAAATGTCACTGAATGTCATGAGAAAGCAAAATCAAGAAAATGGATATCACAAAAAAAGAATGACGGGGAAAAACCTGGAGAATGAACTTGAATGTTTTCTTTGTGATTTTAATGGAAACTTAAATGTGTTTATTAAAAAAAAAACCCAAACCAAACAAAAAAAACCAAACAAAAAACCCCCAGAAACCAAACCTCCAAGGAGCCTCTCATTGATAGTAAACACAGGAACTACCTCTCATGTCAAAAAAGAAAAGTGGAAAGCAGCAGGATATAAAATATTAGGCTATGCACTGATCAAACATGTACCAAGCTTGTAGTGAGCTGATGAGGTACAGGTTTGCATAAGCACTGCTAAATATTTTATCTTTATATATCACATCAGTTGAAATCACATGGAAGAATTGTTATAACTTCAGATGTGTTAATATTATATGTTAAATCTTATTAGCTGAAAAGATGTGTCTTAAAGAAGAGATTCAACTCAAATGAAACGTGGGATATAATAAAAGAAACTTTATTTCTGTGAACTAGATAAGACAGAGGAAGATCATAGAATCATATAATGGTTTGGGTTGGAAGGGACTGTTAAAAATCATACATTTACAATATCTGTGTCATAAACGGGGACATCTTGCACTAAATCAGGTTGTTCAGAGGCTTGTCCAAGCTGATCTTGAATGCTTCAAATGATGGAGCACCCACAAATTCTTTGGGCAAACTGTTCTAGTGCCTCACCAATTTTCATTTTAAAAAATGTCTTGCTATTAACCAATATAAATCTAGCCTTTTTCAGTTTAAAGTCATCCCTGCTTTTCCCATCACAACAAGTCTTGATAAAACTTTTCTCTCACTCTTTCTTATAAGCTCCCATTAACTATTTAAAAGCCACAATAAGGTCTCTGCAGACCGTTCTCTTCTCCAGGCTGAATAATACCAGTGCTGTGTGCTTTTCCTCACAGGAGAGGTATTTCATCCTTCCGATCATAGAATCATAGAATCACCAGGTTGGAAGAGACCCATCGTATCATCGAGTCCAACCATTCCTGTCAAACACTAAACCATATCCCTCAGGACCTCGTCTACTTGTGCCTCATTCTTGTGCCCCTCCTCCAGGCCTCCTTTAACAGGTCTATGTCTTTGTTGTGCTGGGACACCAGAGCTGGAGGCAGTACTGTACGTGGTATCTCACCAAAGCATAGTAGAAGGACAGAATCACCTTCTCCATGTTGGATGTCACCAGTTTTCCTGGAGATATAGGTGCAGTTAAAAAATATGTTTCCACCCTGTGAAGAAAAAATTATGTTTAATCAGACCTTTTGAGATGTCATGGAAAATAAAAAATTTTACTTTTCTTATGGAAGGGTTATTTCCAAGATTCCTATGTTTTATTTTTATTTTACCGACATGTTATTTGACAGTATTTTACTGTTTTTCTCAAACATAAGCCCTTATTGAAAGTGTCAGGTTAACCTTATGCTTCACTTTACATATAAAAAGATATATGTATATAGCTAAATTTTATATTGATTATAGTTTAAAATAAAGAATACAGAAAATATTTATGTAAAAAAGTGCACCTGTCACGGCCTTAATTCAGAAAATCCCTGAGTTAAATCCCCACACTGTTCAATCTGTTGTAATGACAATATCACTTTCATGTTATTATGCTGAACAATGTTGCAATTCTTGGTACAAATGTATCCATTAATATAATTGTAAGTGACTTATTACCAGTCTCTGCTTTTGAAGTTATCAAGTCTAAAAAACAGAACTATGTTATCTGTAACATATGCAGTTTTACATGGTTAATAAACATTCAGAGCATTTCATAAGAGAAGTGTGTGATTTACTGGTCATAAAAATCACGCAGACCATTGTTATTAGGTTGGTGTTCAAAGCACTCTTAAAATTGTACTCAAACAGTCTGTTTTGTATGCCCACAGTGAGATAATACTTGAGCTACTATGTCCATATCAGAGTAGACTTCAATTCTATGCAAACACACAGACACAATTGCTGCAGAAATCATTGAGCATTTAAGATATGACCTACCCAAGGAGTAGCTGTTCCTCACTCTGCTGTTCCTGTGGGTAATGTAAATAGAAAGAGTTTGTAAATACTTCTCATTTTTGTGTGAAAATTCAGTTTAAGCACCTGCACCACTTACCATAAACTTGGAGAATTTCACACAGAAGCAGGTGAGAAAATAATGCACTTTTTCAAAACCAAACAGTGATAATTGTAAGCTGTGATGCTGCAGTAAATTGTGAGGAGTTGAGAGGTTTCTTCTGCAGCTTTATCAGCCCGTTCTGGAGGGCTGTCTGACCACAACTCAGGTAGCAGTGAAGTAAGTGCAATAGACTGTAAAGCTTTAGGTATGCATTTCCACTTACTCACAGAAAGGGCTTTTATGTAAATGGATTGTCAAATCATAGAATCATTTCATTGGAAAAGACCTTTGACATCATTGAGCCCAACCGTACCTGAGCACTACTAGAGCACACCCCTGATCACTTCATCTACCTGTCTTTTAAACATCTCCAGGGATAGTGACTCAACCACTTCCCAGGGAAGCCTGTTCCAGTGCAAGATGACCCTTTCAGTCAAGAATTTTTTGCTGATATCCAATCTGAATGCCCCCTGGTTCAGCTTGAGGCTATTCCATCTTGTCCTATCATCTATCACTTGGGAGAAGAGACCAACACCTACCTCTCTACAACCTCCTCTGAGATATTTGTAGCCAGTGCTAAGGTCTCCACTTTGTCTCTTTTCCAGGCTAAATCACCCCAGTTTCCTCAGCAGCTCCTCATAAGATTTGTTCTCCAGCCCCTTCACAAGCTTTCTTGTGCTTCTCTGGACACATTCTAGCACCTCTATGTCTTTCTTGTAGTGAGAGGCAGAAAACTGAACACAGTGTTCAAGTTGTGACCTCAGCAATGCTGTGTGCAGAGGAAAGATCATTTCCCTTGTCTTGCTGGCTACACTGATACAGACCAGGATGCTATTGGCCTTCTTGGCCAGTTGGACCCATTGCTGACCCATAATCAGTCAGCTTTCAAACAACATCCCCACATCCTTCTCTGCCAGGCAGCTTTCTAGTGACTTCCCCAAGACTGTAGTGTTGCATAGGGTTGTTGTGGCCAGAGTGCAGGACCCAGTACTTGGCCTTGTTCAGCCTCATACCATTGATCACAGCCTATGATCCTGCCTGTCCAGATCTCTCTGTAGTCTCCATACCCTCAAGCATATCAAGACTTCCTCCCAGCTTAGTGTCATCTGCAAACTTACTGAATCCCTTTACCTAGATCATTGATAAAGATATTGAATAGAACTGTTCCCAACACCGAGGCCTGGGGAACACCACTTGTGACCAGATTCCAATTGAATTTAACTCTATTTCCCATCACTCTCTGGGCCTGGACATTCATATATTAAGAAGCAGATAGCTAGTTAAATTTGAATTACATGGTCATTGCAGATATAAACTGTCTTTGTTGGGTAGTAAACCAAACCAAAACGATGCTACAAGCTTGTCTGTAAATAGCATACAGATGAAGAGGATACCTTGAATTTATAACTTAAGTTTACATTGAAGACAATGTCCTTGAGGCTGTAGTCACAGCTGGAAGCTTTCTCAAACAAAAGGACAAAAAGCTGTAGCTTAGCTCATAGATTTCTATCCATTACTTGTTTGTTTTGGCTTTTTTTCTTTTTAATCTTTACAAGGAATTATTCAATACAGTAATTTTAATTTCTCATGTTTGTATATTTCTTCACATACCCTAGAGCATAAAGGCAACCTCTGGAATATATTGAAGGAAAGCATCCTTGAATTTCTATCAGAAAGAACAATTATCAATAACTTAGGTTACAGTCTTTGCTTTGCTAAAATGGGATTTTAATTAGGTAGGGATAAAAGCACTTAATGCACTATGTGAATGCCTTCTACATAAAACACTCCTTTTAAACAGTAATATTCACTTCCATACAAGCTGTTTAGTAGCTTCTCTTACTAATCCAAAACAACATCAGATTCACATGTACAGAACATCAAAATCCCTGTTTGCTTCAGGTGGATTTTTCTATTATCACTGTTCCCAGAGTGTCTTGTTAAGCTGGATAAATATGGTATATTTTCCCAGTGTGCAATATAGTTGTTAAAAGAGGTACATAAATATTGCTAGCTACAAATCAGCCATTTTTGCAAGGCACAGAAAAAAAGAAAAGACATTGAAAGCATTTGCAAGTAATTAAAGTGATTGATTTTTTTTTTTTTTAGTAAAACTGCAACGTATCAGATTTTGTTTGGTAAGTATGAATCTGGAATAGCAATATACTGCTTGCATATCTGTACTGCACTATACAATAAGCCTTCCATTTGTTATTCTTCTGTTTTCAGCTAGTCAGGATTTAACAAAATGTTTAGCATAAGTCCTGATTAAACAAAGTCCCTTCTTCTTATGAAAATAATGATTTATAAATTCTGTATATATTCCTTCCAATCTTCTCTTTCAACTATTACCTGATCTAATAGTTGATATCAAAAAAATAACCTTGAAAGGTGTCTAAATATTTCACAAGATTTATTTAATTGCTGTCATTTCCAATATCTTTTCTGCTCAGGGGACACTCTTTTTATAGGAACTCTATTGGATTTTTTACTTTGATAAAAAAAATAGATATCATTAAGCTATATTTTAAGAGTGAATTAAACCCTAGAGTCTTTATCCTGATGGTTATTAATTTCAAATCTGCAATATTTATTCATAGTATCATAGACCCATAGTATCATTAGAATGAGAAGACTTTCAAGATCATCAAGCCCGACTGTACCTGTCCACTACTAAGTCATATCCCTAAGTACTTTATCCATCTGTCTTTTAAATACCTTCAGGAATGGTGACCCAATAACCTCCTTGGGCAGCCTGGTCCACTGCTTGATAACCCTTTGGTGAAGAAATTTTTCCTAATGTCCAGTTTAAACCTTCCCTGGTATGACTTGAGGCTATTCTCTCTCATCACCTATCAGTTGGGAGAGGAAACCAACACGCTCCTCTCTACAACCTCCTTTCAGATAACTGCAAATAGTGATAAGGTCTCCCCTCAGCATCCTCTTCTTCAGGCCTAACAACTCCATTTCCTTCAGCCGTTCCTCATAAGACTTGTTCTCCAGCCCCTTCACCAGCTTTGTTACTCTTCTCCGGACACGCTCCAGGACCTCAATGTCTTGCTTGTAGTGAGGGGTTGAAAACTGAACACTGAACACATACTCTTGCAAATCTTAGATGTAGTTCAGGCTTAACAAACTAAGCAGTGGCCAAGGAAAACATATAATTTTACCAGTTCTTATTTGCGTGTTAATCACTATTGCCCTCTCTGCTATGGGTAATTTTATTTCCCATGCATATTTTTAACATATGGAACTGAGGGGAAACAAAGAACATTTGAAAAGATTGCATCATCTGATAGTAAAAAGTCATATTGTGCTATAATGTTGATTACTTCTTTTTGCTTATTGCTTTGTTTAATTTTATGATAAACTCCTTACGAAGATGAAGTTTACAAATGCCTTCATTTACTGTACTTTGCTCTTTTCTTGTAAGATTTTTCAGTCATGAAATAATAAATATTATTAAACCTGCAACCACATCTCAGATTCTATATCTTCTTTGGAAATTGTAAAAGGAAATATTATTCGTAATCTTTCAAAGATCTTCATGTGAATGTGTATTCATGTTTACAAGTTATGTTGATATGTTTAGCCATTAATATATTTAGTCATAAATTCAACCAGCCAGATGAAGTGATACTATTCTTGTTCATGCCTTCAACAGCACAGAGAATATAAATAACTGGCTTAAAAGTGACAAAGGGATTACCACTTTAAAAAAAAAGCAGCTGTAATTTAGAAAACAACAAGGATGATCGCAGGGAAAGGTAAAGACAATGAGCATATTTAAACACAACACTACCACCACCACCACCCCCTGATTGCTCTTCCTATGAAAAATTTCTCTTTTTTTCTGACTGTACAGGCAGAATATTTGGAGTCTTGGAATAAAAATATTTTGCTTTCTCTAAAGTCAAATCTTATTTGAGTAAATGTTATCTTGTGGAAAATCTGACAGTATTTTCTGATGATTTACAATATTTTGAAGTTATTTCAGTGACCTTTTAAGTATAATCCAAACCACAAATTAGTAGAAGTAGTTCTACTTTTTTCCTGTTATTTGACAACTGCAACAAATTATTCACTGATATAGCACAAATAGATATATATGCTGGTACCTGGATAATTGGGCTGACATTATGCATGTGAAGATTAATCTGCAAGTTGGTTTCACAGTAAAAAACATCAAAGAAATTATTGTGATTTTCTCCTAATTTTTCAGATTTGATCTTAGCCTGTTCAAGTGGAAGTGGACAGTTCGAACTATCCAAATCATGTTAGTCAAAATGTTTTCTGCTTTGATCAAACATTTCCTTCTATCATAAGTTTTATTTATAATC
>WAAB01004945.1:0-13887 GCA_013389865.1 Piaya cayana
AGCAGGATAAGGCAAGGATTTCTTGAGAATGTTAGATGCTAAAGCCTTCCATTGAAATCCAGGCGAGTTCCAGCGTCTTCTTCCCATAGCATCCTTGGAAAAGCTGAGATTAAATTGTTTAACACCTTTACTATCATTATTAAAAGCTTAATTAATAAAGCATTATGTGGGGTTTTTTTTGGATGAAACTCTAGCCTTGCTAAAAAGGAAATGGAGAGTTTAACTTCTCTGTGGCAAATACTTCCCTTCCTGGCTTTAACGAATCCATTGGCTATAGAGCAGGCCACGAGGCTGGCGTGTGCTTCAGAAGCCTCCACAACTTCCATTAGAGCAAAGCAATCGTGTTTAGCGCTTGCGTGAAATAAGAATAGTGCTTTGGAAGTAAGAAGTGCAGGATGTCAATTGATTTAATGGACGATAAGAGGTAACGCTCGCAATTGGGAGACTTTAGAAATCCAATTATTTCTATTAATATGCTTGCATTAAAGAGCCGTATTTCAGCGCTGTCCCACGCCTCGCTTGTCTTGCTGCCGGTTATCAAACCGAAGCCTTTAAAATGTGCTGTTTGCATTTTAATTGGCTTTGGGAATAAGCAGGAAGAGAATAATGGAAATAAGTGACAAAATTCAAGTAATGCTTTTAAGAATCTGGGAGTATCTAACAGGCGTGTAACAGACTCCTCCTCATCGACATAAGCCCCTGCTTCTGCTACACTTGTGTCTGAGACAGCTGATTCCTTTTTGTCTCTTCATTTAGAAGAGGGGGAGGAGCAGGCTTTTTAATTCTGAACGTGCTCCGTGCGCGTTTCAGTGTTAATATCACAGCTGGAGTCTGGAATTACGCTCGCTAAGCCCTGCCGGTATTTCAAGCCAGCGTGCTAAAGTGGAGAATTTAATTCCCACGAACGCTGAGAAATGGAAGCGGAGGCAGAGGGAAGTCCGCAGGCAGAGGTGAGGGCAGTCGGTGCTAAGCAGATTTCCCGGCTCATGGAACACGGCTCCTCCACCGCTGAGGATTAAACCCTCCAGGGCCGTGCGGGTCGAGCCTCCGCGATTGTTGTTGTGCTCCCTTGTAATAAAACATAACACTTCTAAACCTCAACTTTTAGGGGATCTATGTGGCCACACAAGGATCAATCTTTCTAGGTGGTGTGGTGCACAGAGATGGTTTTTGCTTCTTTTCCTCTCATTTTTTTTTCTTTTCACCTACTGCACACTCTGATTGCACTTAGCCACAGCCTCGAACCCTGCAATCTTGTCAACTTTGAATCCCATCACGGTATCTGAAATGCAGAATTTCCCAACACAGCGATGCTGCGATGGGTTCAGTTT
The DNA here is from genome assembly GCA_013389865.1 of Piaya cayana. NCBI lineage: Eukaryota > Metazoa > Chordata > Aves > Cuculiformes > Coccyzidae > Piaya > Piaya cayana. The sequence continues at coordinate 1,332 of WAAB01004945.1, forward strand.
GTTCAGTGTCGTCCGATGTGCTTGTTTGTCCTCCTCAAAGGCTGACAGAAGGGTCACAATCCAGCAACTGTTTGCATAACCTGGTGATAGAAGAAGCCCTGGGGGCGAATGGCAGCCCTGGGCACTGTGTTTGGCTAGTAGGAGGCTGTGTTACTGCAAATGAACGTCTCTGGGTGCCCCTTTCCCTGCAGATACCGGGTCCCGTGCAAATCAACATAAATCCAACCCAAACTCCTAGGCTGAAGTCAAGGCTGACTGAGCTCAGTCCCACTTACAGCAGACGCTTGAGCTGCGTTAGTTATTTGGCACTGAACCTCAAAAGCCTTCCAGCAATTTAAAAGTAGGTATGAATGGTTATTGTTTTATTCAGAAGTTACCGCTCATGTGGCCTTACAGTATGACTGGACTAAATTATTAATTTCTGCAGAATCTAATGGAAGGAGAGGAAGGGAATATTATTCAAAGGACTCATTTGGAAACCAAAATGCCATTAGGGTGTGTAGGTTTCCAATTTGGACCGAGCAAAGAATAATACATCAGCTCTTTTTCTCCTTCCCCGTCATATTTTGTTCTTAAAGCAGGAGCGCGATGCTTTCCAGTTCCAGGTGGAGGGAATGAATTTATTTTATGCTGAAAATAACGAGCGTGTACATGTTTATGTTTGGTTGAATGGGAGGCTGTTTGTCTTCGCAGCCCTCCTGGCTGAAAGGGAGAGTTGGAGGGGATCTGAGGAGCGGTCAGCAGCTACAATGCGCTTTTTCTTAGCTTGTCAAAATCGGAGGAGGAGAAGCGACTGGAGCAAAATGCTTGATTATGCTTAGAAATGATGAAAGGCTGGTTTTATTCAGGCGAGGGAGGTCAAGCTGGATCATTGCGGGCTCAGTGAATAGGGTGCATGGGGAGCTACTGGCTTCTCTGCCTCCTGTGGTGGCACTTGTTAGGTCACTGATGGAGGGGGGGCTCGGACAAGCAAGGAGAGGACACGTAACCCAAGCAGCAGCTGACAAGCAAGTGCAAGGGAAAAACTTGCCTATTCTATGCTAAAGCACCATCTCAGGAAACAAATGCGGCTGATTTGCATCGTTTTGATATATAACAGTTTGCTTTGCTTCTCAAAAACCTGATGAATGAACCTCATTTTTAGGTAGAATTGAGGATCGCTTTGGACTGCTGCTGTTTAAGTGAGCTCCAAAGGAAGAATTTGCTTCCTTTTATTATTCGTATGCTGCTGCATTAATACCAGAGAGCACTAATGCTTGAAATCATCCCCTAAACAGTTTTCTGTTTAGCACTTGAATCTATCAGGAAGAAACTGTCTATCTTAAACCAGCATAAAAATCATTAATGTGTTTTCCTAATGGAGCCAAAATCTGAATTTTTGTATAAATTGCTTTAGAAGTGTAAATACACATCCGAAGATATATTTCAGAATATCGGATGGCTTCATGAGCGCTGTTTTATGTTCTTTCTAAAATGTTTGGGGTCTGATGGTAATTGAAATTCAGCAAGAATATCTGAACTGTTATGTTTTATTTAGCTGATGTATATCCGTACAGCTATAAATTGGCTTTGATTTGCTTTTAAATTTTGAGTGCATCTTACTGGGTGAAATTATGTCCTTTCTTGCTAAAAACTTTGGGTTTGGCTCACTCTAGAATTTGATTAGTTTTCCTTTTCTGCAGTACAGGTGGATAAAAGCTGGTAGCAAAAGAGAAACATGAGCTAAAGAGGCATGAAAAAGCTCCAAGAGGGAGGGGGGGAAAAAAGGAGGAAGGAATACAAACTACAAGAGAATGCAAAGGGAAACCTTTCAGATGGTGTCTTTTATCTTAGCCTTGGTGTTTGATGTATGCCTGCACCCGGCAAGGTTTAAATATTCTCTAAGCCGACCCAGCTTCAGAGCGGAGTCAGGGTCTGAGCACCAGGAACTATTTACAGCTCAAAGTTATTCCTGTGTTCTATTAATAGAGCATGGCAGGAGCTCACTGTGAGCTGGCTGCCTCCCCTCAGCTCCTTATTCAGAAAGGTAAGATGGAAGTTAGCTGGCCAGGTGGATGGGGTCGGCCTCATGAGGTTCCACCAAGGCAAAGCGCGAGGTCCTGCTCCTGGTTCAGGGGAACTCTCAGTTTTGATACAAGCTGCAGGGATGAAGAGATTGAGAGCAGCCCTGTAGGAAAGGACCTGGGGGTGCTGGTGGATAAGAACCTCAACACGAGCCAGCAACGTGTGCTTGTAGCCCAGAAGACCAACTATATCCTGGGCTGGATCAAAAGAAGCATGGCCAGCGGGACGAGGGAGGGGATTCTGCCCCTCTGCTGGGCTCTGATGAGACCCCACTGGGAATACTGGAGCCCTCAGCACAGGGAGGACATGGATGTGTTAGAGCAGGTCTAGAGGAGGCCACAAAACTGATCGCCTCCCATACGAGGACAGGCTGAGAGAGCCGGCGTTGCTCAGCTTGGAGAAGTCTCCAAGGAGACCTTATTGCAGCCTTTCAATACTTAACGGAGGCTCAAAAGAAAACTGGGGAAAAAACTTTCTAGCAGGCCATGTAGCAAGAGGACAAGGGGAAATGGGTTTAAACTACAAGAGAAGTTTAGATTAGATATTAGGAAGAATTTTTTTACTCAGAGTGATGAAACACCAGAGAGGTGGTGGATGCCCCATTCCTGGAGACACCGAAGGCCGGGTTGGATGAGGGTCTGAGGAACCTTATTGAGTTAAAGGCGTAGCTGCAGCAGGGGTAGAACTGGATGNGGAGGCTCAAAAGAAAACTGGGGAAAAAACTTTCCAGCAGGCCATGTAGCAACAGGACGAGGGGGAATGGGTTTAAACTACAAGAGGAGAAGTTTAGACTAGATATTAGGAAGAATTTTTTTACGCTGAGGGTGATGAAACACCTGAGAGGTGGTGGATGCCCCATTCCTGGAGACACCGCAGGCCAGGTTGGATGAGGGTCTGAGGAACCTTATTGAGTTAAAGGGGTAGCTGCAGCAGGGGTAGAACTGGATGAACTACATAGTCCCTTCCAACCCAAACCATTCTGTGATTCTATGCAGAGGACGGGTTTCTATAAAAAAGGAGAAAGGGGAAAAATCCCTCAAAAAAAAAAAAATTCCTTGCTTTGTGTGTCGTGGTAGATCCTGGATCTGACATTGAACACCCTTGTGTTCCACAGCGAGCCGTGCGAAGGGCTGCGCTCTTGGCTTGGCCTACTTGTTCCTCCCAAACCCACGAAAGCCAAATAAAAAGATTACTACCTTCTGTGAAAACACAGACCGTTCCCTCCAGGAGTTTGGATCCGCCAGCAATCACTGTAACTCACTATTAGATTGATTCAGCGCCGTGCTGAGCCTCTCCCTTACTTTCTACCAATTATTGAGGCTGACAGAAAGAAGAAGTAGTAGTATTCTGCAATAAATAGGAAAGAAAGTGAGGAAAATATTGGCATTTCCTAAGATTTAGGACACAGTCACAGTAAATCCAAAGACTTAATAGGAACCTGACTTTAATATAAGAAAAACACCAGAATCGGTCTCCAAAGGCGAATAATTTCTGTGAGTTCTTGTTTCTGACAGAAATGCTGGCTCTTCACTTAATCCATTGAGAGATATTGGTGAATCTTCCTCTGTGGAATATGCTAAAAGCACGGTACCGAAATGCTCTGCTAACTATCTTCCTGTATTTACACTGGAATATGTTTTGAATTCCCACAATATCCTTTCACGGCGATGATTTTATATGCTGCAAGCGCGTGCCTTAATAGAAAGAAAAGTGGAAAATCATCTCAAGAACTGTGAATAAGACTGTGCATCCTCGATTCTGTGTAACTGGCTGGAAGGCAGATTTCCATTCAGGCATGTATTATTACAGATCGGTTTTGTTCTGCAAGCTGGATTCTCCTTTCCACGCGGAGCTGGTGTCAGAGATCTCTGTGCGGAAGATTGTGGGGGTTAATATATTAACTTTTTTCTACTTTGCTAGCATGTTTGTATGTTAGAATTTTTAGAGACATTGCTCAGATGCAGATTAGGGGATGCACTGGGGATAGAAATGCCTCAACTAGCAGAGGTTCATGCTATGACTCTGCAGTTTCTCTTTCCACTGTTCTATATTTTGTGGTTTTTCTCACTAAAATCTGACATAAGCATAGTCCTTTACGCTGTCTCTTCCCAGGGGTGGTGAATTCTTCCTGTGGCTTGAATGACTGAGGGAGCTGGGGTTGTTCAGCTTGGAGAAGTCTCTGTGGAGACCATAAAGCAGCTCCCAGTACTGAAAGGGGTCCAGGAAAGCTCAAGGAATGCAGGGACAGAACAAGTGGGAGCAATTTCAAGCTGAAAGAGAAGAAGTTTAGATGAGATCTTAGTAAGAAATGTTTTGCTCTGAGGGGTGGGGAGGCCCTGGCCCAGGTTGCCCAGAGCAGTGGTGGCTGCCCCATCCCTNTGCTACTTCTCCAAATTTGATGTCAGGGTCTCTAACTTTTTGTGTTAGTGGCGTGGTTTTGTTCAAGGTGGGAGTCTGTCTTAACACTGGAGATGCCTCCATTTAAAGGGAGTTCTCCAAGTGTTATTTTTCTCTTGAACCTGAAGACCCATAAGAGAATCATAAATTTTCTCTACACCAGGTGATCTGTCAGATCAACCGAGAATGAGAAAACTAATGTGTGTATTGGACAAGTGTCTCAGTGCCGCTTCTCCCTGCTGTTTAATTCTCTGAATTAAGTATGGATTTTCCTCCTCAAATTTAGCTCCCTGGGGATAGTCTTGGTTCTTCTCTCAGATAAAGAGTTGAGACAGTGCCTTCACCATCCGAACGGTACACGTGTGCCTGTGCAGGAATTGGCTTCAAAATCTTTTAAGTTCATTGAAGTTTTGTGGTTTTCATTTCTGGAAATGCTCATGGGATACGGTGCCTGTCGTTTTGGAGAATCTTGTTTTCTGCTTAGCTCTTCTCTGAGATAACTGATCACTAGAAGACCAAGCTGGACAGTATCTTCTCTGTAACCTGATGTGTTTCATATCCGCCTCTTTCTGTGTCCTTTTCAGTGATGGCATTTATTTGCGTGCATAGGAGATATTTGCTTTGGGAAGACAGTTTTGCCGTCCTTTTTTTTTCATAGAATCATAGAGTAGCTAGCGTTGGAAGGGACCTTAAAGAACATCCAGCTCCAACTCTCCTGCCATGGGCAGGGACACCTCCTACTGGATCAGGCTGCTCGCAGACTCATCCAACCTGGTCTTGAAGCCCTCTAAGGATGGGGCAGCCACCACTGCTCTGGGCAGCCCCAATTACACTGTAAGTTTTTAAGTATTTCTTGCCAGCAAGGCCCAGAATTTTACATATGAACATGTGTAAGGGTCACCTTGAAGGAGGACAGGGAGAGATTTCTCATCACTCTCTCTGCTTTTCTACTACCCCATATATTTGATTGCTTTGCTGTTTCTCTCAGAAGTCACTTGTAGGGAAAACAGGATCATAAGGCGAATCAGGTTGGAAGAAGCTATAGGAGGTGTCTAGTCCAACCTCCTGCCTAAAGCAAGGTCAGATGTGACATCAGACCAGGCTGCTCAAAGACTTTGTCCAACCTGCCTCTGAAAGCCTACGAGGATGGAGAGTGCGCAACCTCTTTGGGCAGCCACTTCTACTGCTGGGCTGTCCTCGTAGTGGAAAAGTTTCCTTTCATCCAGTCTGAACCTGTTTAATTTCTTTTTATGCCCTTTGTCTCTCATTCTCCCACCCTCCTCCACCTCACAGAAGAAGTGCTCCAGCCTCTGATGATCTTGGTGTCCCTCCATTCAACTCAGTCCAGTGATTCAGCACCTTTCCCATCCTGGGAGCCCCAGCTTGGCTGTGACACCTAGATATGGTCTAACAAGTGCCTAGTTAAACATGGATCGACATCTGTGCTTCTACTTTGAGGTCCAAGACTTCAGTGCTGATGGTAGGAAGAACGCTGGTTACTGTCTCAGTTCTGGACTTGGGTTCCTAGGAAGGATTTAAATTTTCTAAGGGGTTTCCAAAATACTCGGAGCGTTTCAAGGTAAAGCTCGGACTGATAGCTTCCTAAAGTCCCTTACAACTTCAATTATCCTGAATCTCTGCATCTATTAGGGTTTTCCAATAATCCCAGTGACCAATAACCTCTCCTTCACCTTCTCTGTGTCTCAAGTTTGCTTTTGAAAAGAAGGCTCTGCATGTGCTATGCCGGCTTTTTTTAATATAAGAAAACAGTTTTCAACAGTGTCAAAATACATATCAAAGCAGTAAGAAGCCAAACATTAAATAGGCAAAATATAGACAAATATTAAAATGATATTGACAAGAAGACACATTAGATTTTACTAGTTAAACATTCATTTTTTTATTTCAAATATCTCATTTTAATTCCTGGGTTTTTTTGCTTATAATTTGCTTTTTCCTATATGTACAGTATGTATATAAAAAAGCCCAAAACAAACAGAATATAAGCTCCGGTTTATTTTTTTCCCCCCCTGAAATTCCTTAAGGAGCCAGATGAAAAATGAAAATGTACTTCTGGGTACTTTTTACTTTATTGCATGTAGTAGAAATATTACCTGGAGCATCTAAATGTTTAAGAAGACACGAGCGTTTCAATCCCTATAGAGTTCATACTGTACCATGTAATTATCTGAACTCTTCCAGTGGCTTTTCCTCCTGATCTCACTTCTTTTTTTTTTTTTAAATGTAGAAGACCATTTCACTGCAGTTTTATCCTTGTTCACACTGGGAGCTGAAGTGATAACCTCTTTCTGTTTTAAGGCTCCCTTAAAAGTGCAGAATTGTGCTTTTATTATTTATTGCTGGTTTCTGTCAGTGCTTGAGTTCACAGTTTATCAGCTAATATGGTGAATTTGGTTTATTTTTGTATGAAGGAGGTGAGGGGGGGGGCATTTTAAAACTGTACTTGTTTACACTTGAGAAAGCACTTGCCAAATGGGGCGTGTTGTTCATTGGCCTCTATTCAGGGGCTGGATAAGGACTCTGCAGTTGTGCTCAGCAAGGGCAACATCCACCTTCTGAGGCTGGAAGGAGCTACTGTAGAAACACAGAAATAATAAGAGATATTAACATCTTGAAAGAGATCTGGAGGTATCGGGAGGTGGATCGTCCCAAGCTACGCACATCTAATCAGATCAGGATATACAGACATCAGCCTTTTCACCAGCAGCTCCAGGGAGCATCTAAAAAATTGAAGTGGTTCACCATTACTTCCAGTAACAGTCTCAGAATTTAAGAGCGCACGGCCTTAAGACTGCGTCTTTTTTAGGACCCAGTTTCTCCAGCTTCCAGAGAACGGGTCTGTTCATGCCTTTATCTAAGACAACTGGCAAGTTCATAGAATAGTTTGGGTTGGAAGGGAGCTTAAAAATTATCTAGTTCCACCCCCCCTGTGATGGGCAGGGACACCTCCCACTGGATCAGGATGCCCAGGGACCAATCCAACCTGACCTTGGACACCACCAGGGATGGGACAGCCACGGCTTCCCTAGGTAACCTGTTCCAGCATCTCACCACCCTCATGGTGAAAGAATTCCTCCTGATATATAGTTCCCTGCAATCAATCCCGTTGGCTGCTCTGTGTGTGTAAGCACAGGTTTACAATTTCTGAATCTGAGGGGGTTTGCATCTATCCAGCTGCTGATCAGGAGCTTATTTTCAAATGTCCCAATGTCCCCTTGGTCCTCTCGCTCTGGACGTGGCCACATGAGGCTGCTAAAGCTCAGGAAAGCCAAGTCATCCTGAGCCCAGCGTCTGCTGAGAAGCAAATACTGGGGGGAGTTTTCTGTTCTCAAAATAACTGCTGTTTCCGTACTTGTCCTCTGTATGAATTTTACAGTTAAAATCAAGCTCTCGATCCAGTGGGTCTCTTCCAACCTGGTGATTCTGTGATTCTCTAATTATTGTGGATGTGATTTTACATGGTGGTTTTGTGACATGGTTTCTCAAGATGCGTTTCCTTCTGTTTCGATCCTTAATCTGACTTTTGTGAATATGTAAAAGGAATGAATTCACTGGATAACTCCTGCGGGGCCCTGAGGTTGTGGTTCCTATTGTAGAATAGAAGAACCTTGATGATAATTCTATCTGTGACAATGTGGTACAGCAGGTAAGATCAAAGCTTGTCTGGGTTACATCAAAAGAAGCGAGGGCAGCAGCTTGAGGGAGGGGATTCTACCACTAACCAGCTCTGGTGAGACCTTGCCTGGAGCCCTACATCCAGCTCTAGAGCACACAAAGGACATGGAGATGTTAGAGCGAGTCCAGAGGAGGCCACAGAGATGATCCGAGGGTTGGAGCACCTCTTCTATGAGGACAGACTGAGAGAGTTGGGGTTGTTCAGCCTGCAGAAGAAAAGGCTGCGGGGAGACCTTACAGCAGCTTCCAGTACTGAAAGGGGCTTCAGGAAAGATGGGGATAGACTTTATAANAAGATGTTCCTGTTCCTGCAGTGCGATTGAACTGGATCACCTGTAAAGGTCCCTTCCAACCCCAAGAATTCTGATTCTCTACACCCTGTGAGAGAAAGTGCCAGGCCTGTAGGTCTTAAAGAGGTGTCTTCGTAGGCATCAGGTGCCTAAACACCTTCAGGAATCTAAACTGTGCAATCAATACAGAGAATTCGAAAGAAGATGGGCAGAGAAACAGGTAGGGAGAACTTGTCCGTGGTTACATGGCAGCACCAATAGCAGAGCCAACAACTGAGCTGGGTGTCTCTCCCTGTGTCTCCGGTGCGTCTCCCTGTGTCTGAGATCACATCTTGTTTTCATTTTTTTAATTAGTTTGAGATAGTTTATCAGTTAAGACGGAAAAATTGGAAACTTGAGGATGATTTCTTGTTGATTGCTTTCTCCTTTTTACCACCCTATTCTACAACGCCCTATTTTTAGAGGTAATGCATGATTCCTGCACACATTCCAGCAGCTGGGCTCTCCAAGTCCTAGGAATAGNACTCTCCGTCTCTCAGGGACGTCTCCCTGTGTCTGTGATCACATCTTCTTTTCATTTTTTTTTCTTAGTTCAAGATAGCTTGTCAGTTAAGACTGAAAAATTGGAAACTTGAGGATGATTTCTTGTTGATGGCTTTCTCCTTTTTAACACCCTATTCTACAATGCCCTATTTTTTAGAAGTAATGCCTGGTGCCTGCACACATTCCAGCAGCCGGGCTCTCCAAGTCCTAGGAATAGCTCTTTATGTTGCTCAAACGCAGCAAGCGGAGTGAAATGTTTCCTTGCCTTGTCCTTTCTGCAGATTTTTTGCTATGACAATAGGACTGGTAATTGTAATGTAAATTATTCCAGTCTGTCTCCTAACCCTCTGCTATAGAAAACTGTTTCCAGCCATTCTGACTTTAGATATTTACTTTATCAAAGGAAGATCTTCTCACTATCTGACAGTTTAAGGAGCAGGAATGAAGGAGTCGTCCAGGCTTTTTAGCATCAGAAAGACTGGTAATTACAGGTGTAAGGGTCAGGATAGTAGTGGCCCCCACACACATCAACCTCAGGTTCTCCTCATCAATATTGGCTGCAGTCATTGTGTTGCCTTGAATGAAGTGCTCCTTTTCTTAAGTCTTTGAGATGTAAACTTCTTCATGTAAGTGAATTTCTAAGACGAGTTACTTAACCATTTTTTTCTGGAAAATAATGCTGAGAAGAGCTGTGGGAGCTCCAGCTTTTTACAGCTCTCAGAACACAAAACTGTCACAAGGAGTTGCTGTAAAGTTGATCTCTGCCTTGAGATGGCAGGAGGAGCGATGACCTCTTCAGCATCCCTCGTACCCTGACTTCAAGATTCTGAAATGCCTTCTGGATTCCTGGGAGCTATAAGAAAAAAAAAAAGACATCTTGAGCAGCTAAAGCACAGCAGCTCCCAGACCTCTGGCTGGAGGGCTGCTGCGTTGTATTAATGCTGAGTGGCCTCAAACGACTTTTACATCTAATGGAAGCTCATAATTCATTACAACAGACGGAGTGTGCTGTGTCAGTTCTCTTGCTGTTGAAGGAATGGCAAATGAAGCCAGTGAAATGAAGAGTTCTTGTTCGTGTCATCTCACCCAGAATGATGAAAAAGCAAAGTGTGTTCACTTAGGCTGGAAGCACAACTGTGCTGCAGGGTGATGCTGTCTTCTCAGGAGTGGATGTGGGAGGCCAGACAATTAGTCTAGTGCTCTTGAGCCAGTGCTTCTTGAAAGCTGAGAAATAAGGGGGTACTGCAGATGGGTAAAAGCCTCCTAGAGCTGCTGCTTTCACAGGATCCTTTAGGTTGGAAAAGACCTTTACGATCATCAAGTCCACCACTGAACCATGTCCCTAAGTGCCACATCTACACAGCTTTTAAGTTCCTCCAGGGGTGCAACACGAAGCTACCACACACAGTTGTGCCTTATCATAGAATAACCAGGTTGGAAGAGACCCACTGGATCATCGAGTCCAACTGTTCCTATCAAGCACTAAACCATGTCCCTTAGCACCTCGTCCACCCGTTCCTTAAACCCCTCCAAGGAAGGTGGATCAACCCCCTCCCTGGGCAGCCTCTGCCACTGCCCAATGACCCTTCCTGTGAAAATTTTTTTCCTAATGTCCAGCCTAAGTAAGTAGTGATTTCTTAGCATCTTCCCAGTACCCGAAGGGGCTACGAGAAAACTGGGGAGGACTGTTTACAAAGGTCTGGAGTGATAGGATGAAAAGAAATGGGTATAAACTGGAGAGGGGTAGATTTAGACTAGACACAGGGAATAATTTCTTCTCTGTGAGAGTGAGGAGGCCCTGGCCCAGGTTGCCCAGAGCAGTGGTGTCTCCCCCATCCCTGGAGGTGTCCAAGGCCAGGTTGGATGAGGCTTGGAGCCCCTGATCCAGTGGGAGGTGTCCCTGCCCATGGCAGAGGGGTTGGAACTGGATGGGCTTTGAGGTCCCTTCCAACCTCAACTGTTCTGATTCTATGATTGCTCTTTACTCAGTGGCGATTAAAGCAAGAATCCTTGCTAACAAATTGAGGGAGAAGTAAATTTGTAATTAATTGCTATTAAACGCTATTTTGTGTCTTTCATTTTGTAAATGAACGCCAGTAAGACTTAAAGAGGAAAACTAAGCTGTTGTTAGGAGCTCGTAAGAGAGAGACTAGCACTAGACCACTTAAAATTCCCGGTCGCATCAACAAGATATAAATTCAAAACACTCTGTACCCAAAACCTTTGTTACAAAGCTCTGCACTTGAGTAGATTTGTTTCCAAGTCATAGAGTGAAACTGCTGTTAGATTCCAGTCACTCAAACTACTGGTGAACCCGTGGAGTCTCGGGGGCTGTTGTGGAACATTTTCTGGTGACACGGAGTAACCCTCACCCCTGCCCAGAATGCAGAAGAGCCTTGGTGAGAGCAACGTGTACCGAGTGCTCGCTTTTCGGAGTCAGACCAAAAATCTAATATATTCCAAAGCAAGACGTGATATTGCTGGATTTATGTGTGGTAGAATGTACAGAATTTCTGCTGCAATCAGAAAAAAAAAAGAGTAGTCATTTAAGAAATTGCATTAATATGTAATTATTTGACATAATGTTAGGTCATAAACACAGTCATTTCTTGTAATGCGTGCTTGGTTTTATGAAGCTTTTAAAAACCCTTCACTCAAATAATATAGGAAATCACATGAAAATGACGGCCAAATGCAGGATTAAATAGAAGAAAAAAAACTTTGCCTTGTTTCAACCAGTTTGCTGAGAGACTGCAGAGCTTTCCAAAGAGAATTTTATCTGTGGTGCTATTGGAGATGAAATAGCAGAGCACAGTAGGGTAGGATATGGACTGCGTTTTATTTTGTCTCTGTCTGTCTTGGTTTCCGAGATCTGTAAGTTCAGATCAGGCCTTGGCAGAAGAAATGAAGCTCCATCTGTCTTACCAAGCTGGTTTTGGCCGTTTGGAACAGACACTGTTGAAATAATAGGCGGCTCTCTTGGGTGAGCATGTTTACTTCCCCGTAATTGCAGGCAAACGTGACAGATAATCCTTTTTTTTAAAATAAAATTGGCCTTAAAAATTATTAGTTTTTAATAGACTGTTTCAGAACCTTGTTCTTTGGAGCGTTAAAAACTTTATCCTGTGTTCTGGCCCCCTTTTCTTCTCCTGCACAAGAGGAAATGACCTCAGGCTCCACTAGGGGAGATTTAGGCTGGACATTAGGAAAAAAATTTTCACAGAAAGGGTCATTGGGCACTGGCAGAGGCTGCCCAGGGAGGGGGTTGATTCGCCTTCCCTGGAGGTTTAAGGAAAGGGTAGATGAGGTGCTGAGGGACATGGTTTAGAGATTGGTGGGAATGGTTGGACTCGATGATCCGGTGGGTCTCTTCCAACCTGCTGATTCTATGATTGCTGCTTATCTTGGTCCTTCTATCCTCGTTGGTATTTAGTCAGTATTTCACTGAGCAATCGTAACCTCGGTTAGTGGAGATAGAATCATAGAATGGTTTGGGTTGGAAGGGACCAGGAAGATCATCCAGTCCAGGACCTGTGCAGTGAGCAGGGACCTCTTCAAATCGATCA
>WAAB01004945.1:18583-29785 GCA_013389865.1 Piaya cayana
GAGATAAGATGATAGAATAGAATGGGTAGATGGTCAAGCTGTACCTTGCATGTGAGCACGTAGAATACACCCAAGTCTTTTCCAGCCTAGTGATTCTATGATTCTACATCATCCTGGGATCATTTGGATTTGACCGACAACAGTGTCCTGAACATTTTGTTTCACTCTTGAGGCTGGTGTGAGATTGAAGCAACTGGTGCTTTCAGGACAAACGTCAGAAAATCGTTACAAAGTCCATCTAAGTAATTTACTGTTTGAAGATGTTAAACCATTAAGACGCTGATTTGCATTTTTGCCTTCACCTATCTATTATTTGTGTCCTAGTGCACCACACGTTNTGGGTGCTGACACTTGGATGTGACTGACAGTAGCACTCTAAACATTTTGTTTCACTCTTGAGGCCGATGTGAGACTGAAGCAACTGGTGCTTTCAGGACAAACGTCAGAAAATCGTTACAAAGTCCATCTAAGTAATTTACTGTTTGAAGATGTTAAACCATTAAGACGCTGATTTGCATTTTTGCCTTCACCTATCTATTATTTGTGTCCTAGTGCACCACACGTTGTTCTATATGATCTTATATGTGATAATTTTTATTGTTCTCTACAACTACCTGAAAGGAGGTTNATAATTTACTGTTCGAAGACGTTAAACCATTAAGATATTGATTCGCATTTTTGCCTTCACCTATCTATTATTTGTGTCCTGGCGTGCCACATATAATATGTTGTTCTATATGATTTTATATGTGATAATTTTTATTGCTCTCTACAACTACCTGAAAGGAGGTTGTGGAGAGGAGGGTGATGGCCTCTTCTCACAGGTGACAGAGGACAGGACAAGAGGGAATGGCCTCAAGCTCCGCCAGGGGAAATTTAGGCAGGACATTAGGAAAAAAAAATTCACAGAAAGGGTCATTGGGCACTGTTAGAGGCTGCCCAGGGAGGGGGTTGATTCACGCTCCCTGGAGGTGTTTAAGGGACGGGTGGACGAGGTGCTGAGGGACATGGGTTAGAGATTGGTGGGAATGGTTGGACTCAATGATTCGGTGGGTCTCTTCCAACCTGGTGATTCTATGATTTTTTACAGTATTTCTGTGCTACATTTTTGCCTTGTTTGTTACCTGCTTTGATCTATTCAGAGTTCGGTAACTTACCTAAAGTACTTCTCAACCATCCATCTTTCTCACATCTTTATTCAGGCAGCTTCCTTAGCTCCCTTTTAGCACAAATTCACTATTAAAAGGTAAATTTTCAAGGTTTCTGTGGAAGAATCCTCATTCCTTGACTCTTCTTTATTTTTCGTGTGCTGATTAATGTTCATATCTTTGCCCAAAGCCTTATTTTTCAGGTCAGATCATTCACTTCATGTTCTGTTTATGTCCTCTGCAGTTTCTTGGTAGAGACGTTTCTCCCATTTGAGAAAACAGATGAAACCACATTATGCTTTCAATATGTTTAAGGTCAAACATTAAAAATTCCCTCTATATACTCACTTGAGATGAGACACTTGAAGCGGTTTTTTGTTCTGCTTTACACAATCTTGTAAATCGCTGTGAAGGGCACTGTTATAAATCAGTAAATAACCACCAAATTTGGAAAGTATCTACCGTCAGATTGCAGAGCTGAGGTGGAGAGGTTCCCTCCTCATTTTATGGAGTTTGACGATGCATTTTGTAGGTGGCAAGTCTCCTTTTAGGGCAAGAGGTTGCCATTTCTCTGCCAATCCTCCCCATCCTTTCTTGTCGGAAAATTGTCTTAGGTGGAAAATGACAGTGCTGCCAGGTGTGTTTCCCTTTCAGCTGGGAATCGACTGGTTTGGAGAAGTGACAGGTTGGATGGAAACGCAAAGGGACCCCCTGTCTATGGCAAAAAGGATAAGAGGCTTAGGCCTAAAAGCAGCTTTCACTCTTTGAGCATTAATGTGGCACCTTGGCATGATGCAGTTTCATCCAGTGCCTCCCACTGAGGTCTGAGGTCATGTTCAAACCAGAGGGGTGGCACGTTGATGGAAAACTAATATATACCTAGCTGAGCTTTTACCTTCTTTATGATTCCTGCAAATGGCCACAGTGATAATTGAGAAAATTATATTTCAGTTCTCTGTGCAGGCTCCTTGGTGCACTTAATCCTCTGTTTGTAAGCAGTCTCGCTGTTCCTGCGTGGCATCTGTCAGGTTTTCACTTGGGAGCAGCTGTCCCCGGCATGAAAAAGGTATAATTTGACGTTGCAAAGTCGAGTCCTGCGAGTTTTCAAGCTGTGTTTGAACTGGCTTTTAGTTTACCTGCAACTGTTTCTTTAAGGAGTCTCAGCTGCCTCTTGTACCGCTGGTGGTTTCTGTGTAAAATGCGTGATAACGCCAGGAGGCTTCATTGCTGCGTTTAAAAAAAAAAAACAACCCTAAAAATCTGTCTTTCTCCAGCAGTCTCCATAACTTGACAGCCCGCTCGCATTTCTCTGCCTTCCAAAACCCTTGGATCAGAAGAAGGAATTATCAGTAATGTTGCCTTCCCCTCTGATTGGCAGAAGCGATGCACCATGGCGCTACTTGAAATTTGTCCATCTTGAGAAGATTTATGTAGGAATTAAGTGGTACATTGACCCTGCGTGTTCGTGGAAGCGAGTTTCAACCAGCGAGAAATTTCTTCTTCATGAATAAATCAGAGTTTACTCGCTGTCCTTGGGAAAGGGAGCGTGATGGTTCCACCTACACACTGTCCTGCGACGTGACGCGTTCCTTACACCAGGGCACGCTGGGTGTAAAATATCATCACTCTGCTTTGACAGCGCTTTGTTTCCCTTCACAGCGGCGCTTGATAAACTGACGACGGGGAATCAGTACATTTTAATGAAAATCCGACCCGCATTCTTCCTCTGGAGTTATTCACCATGGTAATTTATAGGTCGCATCCTACCCACTCAGAACACCAAGGTGTTTCGTGAGCAAGAAAAACCGACTTTGCATCCTCTAGTATTTCGGAGAGCTGGTAGTGATATATGGGTTTCCATTAATTTAAATATAGCTGAAAAATCAGATGAAGCATTTTTTTTAAATGAAATAGCAGTGAGATATCAGGGATTTGAGATCTCTTTATTTGTCACGTCTTCTGCCATGCTAACACACAGTGGAGCATACAGGAAGGCTCTGGCCGTCACAAGCCCGCTCCAAACACATTTTCTTTCAGAATAACCAGTGATTTAATGATTCCTGTCTGGTTTCGGCTTCTAATTCAGTAGGTCACCGTTAGAATTACATGGACAATTATATCACATAGCTGACTGGTGACTCAGAACTGTGCGCTACATATAAACTGACGCTCCCTCCAGACATCCTTCTGAGTGTCGTCCTGTTGAAACAGAGTGGAATTTTAAGCAAATTTAATGTTTCCGCAAGCTCTGCGGCACAGATTACTTAGTGGAAGCTGACATGGCTGTATTAGCGAAGAGTAATTTTCCAGGCTCAACCATACAATTACTGTTGTATTTTACAGCTGACCCCAACTGTTCTTTAAAACAGCTGTTATCAAAATGAATTGATTGTGTTCCATTTCTCGCGGCTCCTCGTTGTCCCCGCTGACATCTGAAATCACGACGGGTCCCGAACAAGCAATTTCCAATCTTGAATCGGATGTCGTGGTCATCAGAGGTTTCGTGTCTCTTCCAACTCTGCTTAAGTCAGTGGCCCCGGGGATTCTGGGAGGTAGGTTTGAGCTGTTGACTTTTGATCCAGTTAAGATACATTAAAAACACTAATGTGAATAGAGCCGCTACAGCTATACTGGTGTGATTGCAGTCCTCCTTCCTTGGGGGCTGTTGACACAGAAAAATTAACAATACAGAATTTGACCCTGACCTCAAGGAAGACCCAGGGCAGAGCAAGCTAGCGAGGCTGTTTTGCCGTCGTTGTCATTTTGGTCACGAAGCCACGGGAGTGCCCTTCGGCATTTGCTATAGCTTCTCCAGGCCCCCAGAATCTGGATTCTCCCTGTTTCCACCGAACAGTTCCTGTATAATCCCTGCATTCCTTGGGCTACTGAAAGCTGGCGCGAAGCTGCACGTTCAGCTTGAGCCTCTTGCAAAGTGGATCCACCACTCATGTGAGATGTGAGCTAACTAATTCTCTGATTAAAATATGGGGCTAGAAGGCTTGTGGAACAAATTAATTGTAGGATCGTTGGTGTTGGAAGGGACCTTAATGAACACCCAGTTCCACCCCTGCCATGGGCAGGGACACCTCCCACTGGATCAGGGGCTCCGAGCTCCATCTAACCTGGCCTTGAACCTCTCCAGGGATGGAGCAGCCACCCCTGCTCTGGGCAACCTGTGCCAGGGCCTCTCCACCCTCTCAGGAAAACATTTTTTCCTCAGATCTCATCTAAATCCCCACAGCTTTGACTTAAAACCATTCTCCTCTCCAATCCTTGACCAAGAACCCCTCCCTAGCTTTCTTGTAGGCCACTTTTCACAGCTAGAAGCAAAAATCCACCAGTTAATTAGCATGAAATCCTGACATAATTATTATTTTTGTTTCTTTTCTGAGCTGTTCAGTTTTTTCCTACTCTTCCATGTCAGTTTTAATTAATTTTTCCCATTTATATGTTTTAATGTGTCAAACAAAATATCTGCTGTGATATCCCTGCTTATCTGATGAGTGGATGGTTTGATTTTTCTTCCTTTTAATGCAGCTTGTACCCTGCTTGCTGGAAAGTCCCATGAGTGGGACTAGACAAATGTGAAGTCTATTAGAAACCTGAAGGGTGTCTTTTCCCATTTTTTGATGGGATTTCTGTTAATTCTAGTGCAATGTGGACCGGTGCTACAAACTTGAAGAGGGAGAAAAGATTATTTGAAGGTATTTGACAAAATATCCTGAAGAACGACATCGAGAAACAAAGCACAAAGGGGCAAGTTTTGTTGCTCCCTTTGTAGATGAAAACACTTTGTCAAAAAATCCTTCTGAAATGCCAGCTGTGAGATAAATTTAATGTATGGAGGAGAACATTGCATGAAATTCAGAACTTTAATTTACTATTAATTAACTTCCAAACACCACTAAGTAGCTTTAATTGGCTCTGTGGCTGCAAGTTTACTTACAAAGGTGTTACTAATGAACAGAATAATCGTGATCAGAGGAAGCACATACGGTTTCTCAAATGTTTCATTACAGATCCCCAGAAATGTGAGGGGGGGATGACCATGCATCTCATTTCTAGTTTATTCTCTCTGTTCGTGGAAGAATATGATTTAGTTATTCAAATTGTGTGTGCTGAGAGTAGCTTGTGCCCAAAGGAAGGAAGTTTAGAAAAAGAACTAATTTATCACAACTGTTACTTTCCTGGTTTGTGCAGCTAACTTGAGAATATTGCAGTATTTCATGGAATCATTTGGTTGGAAAAGACCTCTGAGATCATTGAGTCCAACCGTACCTGTCCTCTCCTAAACCAGATCCCTGAGCACCTCATGAACCCTTCTTCAAAACCCCTCCAGGGATGGGGACTCCACCACCTCCCTGGGCAGCCTCTGCCAGTGCCCAAGAACCCTTTCAGGGAAGAAATTTTTCTTAATGTCTAATCTGAACCTCCTCTGGTGCAACTTGAGGATATTTGTAGCTATTTGAAGCAAGAAAATGTTATTTCATTTGAAAATACGTGTTTGTTCTGTCTCGTGGCAGAGAGTTTGTGTTTAAAACACTTACAGTGACTTGGTGATATTCCGTACAGATTGTGGTGAGGCTGTAGGGGAATATAACAGGCTTCAGTATTAAAATCCTCTGTTAGATTTTTGATACCAAATCACATCCTGATGTTAGGCTGTGGCAGCTCTTGCATGGCGCTGGAATGATTCCCCAGCCTCCCTGGAGCCCCCCTTTCAGCACTGGAAGCTGCTCTAAGGTCTCCCTGGAGCCTTCTCTTCTCCAGGCTGGACAACCCTAACCCTCCCAGCCTGTTCTCAGATGTGATCATCCTCAGGGGAGCGTGATTTTGGTTTTATATATAATCATATATATACACATAGTTATTATCTTATTAGAATCATAGAAACATAGAATCATTAATAACTATCTCTCCTTTTGTATTGTTATTTTTTCATTGAAGCTGGTTTAGGGGTTTTTTTTTCCCAGTCTGTAAGTCTTTCTCTCCTTACTCCTTTCTCCTTTATTGTTGGGAGGAGGTAACTAGGACAATACTGCTCGGTGTTAGCTACTGGCTGGAGGACTCTGCACTAGGACAATACGTTAGATTTAAGACATGATGTGCAATATCTATCATGATAACAGCATTAAGCAAAATTCAGGCTTGATAGGAGATAAGAAACAGAGAAGTAAACACATGGCATAATAGAATTTAGCATTACTAATTACAACATGAACTCACAATAACTTCTTTGGATTAATCTAGTGTTTATGATCTTTTGGTAGGAAATGGATATTTTTAAGAAATAACAGAGAATTACATAGTGCAGTTACTTGAAAAGTAACGTAAAACGAGCAAAATTAGTTTGGGTACCTGATCAATTATGATGTTGGTGTGCCAAATCATAACTCGACAGAGTATTTACTCACAGAATAGAGGGAGGTTTAGTTAATGTGCTCTGGGAAACAACGTCGAACGTGCGTCTTAAAAATACTTCAAGCGCTTTCTCTTCAAATGCCGTTGAGCGAAAACCTGTGGTTTGAACAAATGGGTACAAATGAATGAGAGAGGGTTCCCAGAACGGGGAAATTGTCAGTGTGGATTGCCGACAATTTTGGCACGCTGCAATTTTCGAAGATTGGTTGTCACTTGAAAGACAATAAAATGAAATATGTACGAGCACATGCAAATCGGGAAGCAAAAACTGGGTCAGTGGCATTTGCAGTGATTCTCCCTCAGAGTAAAGGGAATCAATGCAGATTCTACAGGTGAGGTAAACACTGGGATGTGGGAAATGCCAACATTTTTTTATTCTTAGTGGCCCATGTACTCGTAGCTGTGGGATGCCAGCTTTTTCAATTTTGGGGCTTTAGAGCCTGCACTGAAGTGGGGCCCATGCGGAGCTACTTCACTCATGCAGATGAAAAGAGTAGGGATGGAGTGGTTCAAGTAGAAATAAGAAATAACACAAGTCACAAAGAAATGCCCTGTGCGCTTCAGTTGATTCTGAAATTCTCAACATAAGAAGGAGATGGAGTTGTTGGAACGGGTCCAGGGGAGGGCAACACAGGTGATGCGAGGGCTGGAGCAACTTCCATGCGAGGACAGGTTGAGAGAGTTGGGGTTGTTCAGCCTGGAGAAGAGAAGGCTCTGAGGAGACCTTATAGTGACCTTCCAGTACCTGAAGGGGCTACAAGAAAGCTGGGGAGGGACTGGAACTGTTTGCAAACGCTTGTGGTGATAGGACGAGGTGCAATGGGGATAAACTGGAGAGGGGCAGATTTAGACTAGACATAAGGAAGAATTTCTTCACAGTGAAAGTGATAAGACCCTGGACCAGGTTTCCCAGAGCAGTGGTGGCTGCCCCATCCCTGGAGGGGTTCAAGGCCAGGTTGGATGGGGCTTGGAGCCCCTGATCCACTGGGAGGTGTCCCTGCCCATAGCAGGAGGTTGGAACTAGATGCTCTTTAAGATCCCTTCCAACCCAAACTATTCTGTGAACTTACTTTAACAATAGTGACTGCATTCTCAAGCTGTGCTTGCTTTAAATTCTGGTGCAGTTCTGTTGTGCTGGTTAATCAGATTGTACTGCCTCAAAGCAACAATAGTTTAGGTTTAAATCTTTCCATGTCAGCAAAAGAAGAGTTGCTATCAGCTTTTTAGTTTCACTGGTTACCTATAGGCAAACGCTTCTGGTTTGACTTCTCAGCAGCCGCATTCTGAAACGACNATCTCTAGCCTAAATCTCCCCTGGCGGAGCTTGAGGCCATTCCCTCTTGTCCTGTCCCCTGTCACTTGGGAGAAGAGCCCAGCTCCCTCCTCTCTACAACCTCCTCTCAGGTAGTTGTAGAGAGCAATGAGGTCTCCTCTCAGCCTCCTCTTCTCCAGGCTAAACACCCCCAGCTCTCTCGCCGCTCCTCATCAGGCCTGTTCTCCAGCCCCTTCACCAGCCTTGTTGCTCTTCTCTGGACTTTGGTTCCACATCAGGCTGATGTGCTTTTCAGACTTCAGAATTCACCCTAGTTCATGTATGCACAGAGCAGGTCTGGTTCTGTTACAGGATTCATGTGTGCGCTTTGAATTTCCCTGTGTGTCACTGTCCTGTGTTAATACCCTTTCCCTCTTGCAAAGGTGACAATAAATACTAAATTCAAGGCACTCGGATGCTGTCCTGCTGGCCTTATGAGGTGGATTGTGGGTATTTTGGAACCTATAGCGCTATCTAATACCCAGGAGGAATGACCTCAGCATCTATCCGGCTATTTTCAGTGGACCTACCCTTGAGTTTAAGGAGTGGTGAAGAAGGGCATCAGAATTTGTCTTCAGATAAGCAGAAAACATTTCCAAACGCAGGTATCTGGGGCGTTATATTTTTTTTATTATTTAGCTTTTAAGCATTTATTTTTAGATGGCGTGGCTCCTCTTGATAGCAGAGTGGGAATTTAAATGTTGTAAAGCAATATAAATGGCCATTAAGTTAGGAAGCGCGGTGTGACCTTTTTGAAATATTATGCCAAACGTTGTGTTTGCTTTGTGAGCTAAGTGGAACTTCTGGAAGGCTGCAGCTGATGAAAGGCACCGGCTGGGTCTCCGGGGAGAGCGCGCGTTATTGCAAGATGAATCTGGGGATCTGACAAAAATAACAAAACAAAGCTGTAAGACAGAGTTAGGTTTTAACAGGGAGAAATTCAGATTGATTGCGGTGACTTTCATACACTTTATTTTTCTAGAACACAAGAGCTTTTTTTGTAAAACTTAACTTTCTGGTTTTCATAGAATCGTCATAGAATCGTTTGGGTCAGAAGGGATCTTAAAGCCCATTCGGTCCCACCTCTTGCCATGGGCAGGGACACCTCCCACTGGATCAGGGGCTCCAAGCCCCATCCAACCTGACCTTGAGCCCCTCCAGGGATGGGGCAGCCACCACTGCTCTGGGCAACCTCCGCCAGGGCCTCCTCACCCTCACAGGGAAATATTTCTTCGTAAGATCTCATCTGAATCGTCCATATTTCAGCTTCAAACCATTCCCCCTCATCCCATCCCTGCCCTCCCTAATCAAGAGTCCCTCCCCAAGCTTTTCTTGAGCCACTTTCAGCACTGGAAGCTGCTCTAAGGTCTCCTCAGAGCTTTCTCTTCTCCAGGCTGAACACCCCCAACTCTCTCAACCTATCCTCAGATGGGAGGTGCTCCAGCCATGAGCTCATCTTCACGTACAATCAAATCCTGAAAGACCCTGGAAAGGGGGACTGTGAGCATTTATGTAAGCTCGCCAGTTATTTAAGCACCTTCATTAATAATATTCTGGTCATTGACATTAAATATTCGAGCAGCAGTTAAGAGCCCCGGCCTATGCTGATGTCCCAATATGCTTTGTGGTTGCACGAAAAGTCTAATAAGGAGCAGCGGGGGGCAGTCAGGGAGGTACGGTGTAAACAGACAGACGTGAGGTGCAGATGAAGAGGGGCAAGTGGAGGGACTGTCCAGAGCAACACAGTGATTGCAGAGCCCAACCAGCACTGAGGGTGGGGCAGAGGCTCATCAGTGAGTCTCATGGCCTGGGGGGAGGCAATAGGACCTATTCTGGGTTGTTGAATACTGACATATTTTGCCTGAAATACACCCTGAAAACATCAGGAAGTGTTGCCTTTGTTTCTTCAGACTAAGCCTCATGACTTGTCACTATGTGAGGACATAGAAGATTTGGACTCTTTCAGTCGGTGCAGAAGTAGTTGAACTTTAAGGGACATCACTTCTAAAAAAAAGCAAGCAGGGATGAGGAATGGTTACTGCTTTATTTAAGACAGGAACCATTCAAAGTAAAAAACATGATTTCATTCCAGTCACTTTGTTTACTGTATCTGTATTTTTAGTTCACGTTTCACCTTAGTCAGTAGATTTGCTCTTGAAGGGGAGCAGAACAACCCAACACTAGCGATGGGTAGTGTCCTACCTTTGTCTCTACGACACATAAATAAATAGTTTGCAGGTCAACACAAAACTGTCTTTAAGTCCTTGCTTTGTGTTTGAGGCATCACAGTTAAATGAAACAGTCTATATAATTCCAGCGTGGAAGACAGGGTTAAGTTGGAGTAATTGGAGTAAATTTGTGTGAGATTTATGAACACAGGGCAAAGATTTAACATTTGCCCAAAAAAGCTGTGTAAGGTGCTGTCCTGGAGCAGGTAAATCACAGCGATAAACATTTTCAGTTTGCTGGATATGTGGTTTAAGCCGTTGGTTCTCAGCTGGAGAGATGCACCTCCCTCGGGAGACATCCCTGCTATAAAGGTCAGGCACATACTCTACTGGAGAAAAAGTACAACGTTCAGTTTGAAGAAAGTTCATGACACCTCCTTCCTCACCATTTCATAGAAGATGGAAAAAACTTACGTTTTCCAAGTACGTCTGGATCCAAAATTAGCTTTTACCCTTCACTTGGCTCAGCATTATGTGTCTCTCTAAGCTTTTGAGCTCATGCATACATAAGCTCTGCACTACAAATAAAACAGAGTCTTATTTGCCTCTGCTCTTGTTACATGAAACTCACAAACCAGACAGAGGATTTTAAGTCTTCTTTTTATTCTTGTTTTCCAAAATAATCTTTTTGCCCTAAAGGTAAAAGAAGATTTAAGAAGGTTGAAATAATCTCAGAGGATTTCCGTAGTGTGTCAACAAGACCTGGCAGCATATCCTTGCAGACCAGTAAGCCAAATGTATCTTGGGGTGCAGCAGAAGTGGGGCGAGCAGGTCAAGGGAGGGGGTTCTCCCCCTCTACTCCACTCTCCCAAGACCTCAGTTAGAGTCCTGCACTCAGTTCTGGAGTCCTCAGCACAGGAGGGACATGGAGCTGTTGGAGTTGCTCCAGAGCAGACCACAAAGATGATCTGCGGGCTGGAGCACCTCCCATATGAGGACAGGCTGAAAGAGTTGGGGTTGTTCAGCCTGGAGAAGAGAAGGCTCCAGGGAGACCTCAGAGCAGCTTCCAGTGCTGAAAGGGGCTCCAGGAAAGCTGGAGAGGGGCTCTTGATCCTGGAGGGCACAGATGGGATGAGGGGAATGCTTGGAAGGT
>WAAB01004946.1:0-11021 GCA_013389865.1 Piaya cayana
ATTCTCTGATTCTATGATGGTCAATTTAAGAATGTACACATGAGTTCACCTTCTGGCAAGAGAGCCTGGCCAAGAAGAAGCCAATAAATTTACAGGGCTGGGTGAAGGCTGGTTCCACTGTCATCAGCAACAACGAACTTCCTTGAGAAGAGCAGCATAATTACTTCACCTCATATCTGCAAGCCCGTGTCTGGACATGACACGCAAAACCCATCACTGAAGTCATCAGTCAACAGAAACAGTATGTCACCACTGAAAAGAAACATGATATTCTTTCTCCGAAAAGGCACAGGCATGTCTTCTGCAACTTCACATCTGGAAGTAAAAATCCCCATTTATGACAAACACATGTTGAGGACAGCAGGCCACTTCTGCATGGGCTGGATGATTGTTGCACTCTCAGTGAATGAACGAATAAGTGTATGAGGCTGTAGCACTTTAAATGGGGGCTCCTGGCAACATGCTAAATGGTCTCCTGTGACAGGTGACAGGTCTCTATCAAGGATTAACATATTATGGCAATCACATTCAATGACAGGAATATGTACCATTCTAAGACACATCCTGGGCTGACAGGCATGCACATGGAAATGCAGATGCTAGCAAAGAATATGCACTAAACTTCTAGACTTGAAAATCCATTGTTTATGACCATGCCAGATAGAGTTCAACTGTTCACCTGACAGGCAGAGCACCTAAAACTTTGGACCTTGTGATGAAAAAAAAGCACCACTCCCCTGTCAACAGCAGGAGGTTAAAGAAGAAGAAAGGGTGGCAACTAGTCTGTTCTTCATGTCCAAATTGAGCCTAAAGCAGGAAATGGCCCATATGAGACAGTGCACTTATTTCTCCTTACTTCCCCCTTCCAGAACAAGAAAAAAGGATTTTGCACAAACATGTGTCCACATCTGGATATACAGGTGGACCTAATCCACGTCAACTAGGACAGACAAGTAGGATGTGTACACCACATAAAATGTGGCGTTCAGAAATGCACAATGCAAAATGCTTTAAACATTTCAGGACATGAAGTTGTGGCCCTTGACATAAGAACTAGACAAATTAGTTTTATGTATTTGTGTTTCTCAAGTAACAGCAGAAAAGCTGTCAGATGACTTCCTCAAAGATCTTAAAAAGCTTTTAAGGCTCAGACTAAGCAACTGCTATCCAGAGTCATATATGCTATTTCCAGTAAGGGAAGATAAGACACAGATTCCATACTGTAACAAATTGAGTTTGGCCCATATATAACAGAACAAAACCCATTCACTATTCTTGGCTTACAGAACAAGAAATACAACACCCACTTCCAGTATTCACATGTATTAACACTAATACTTTAAGGCGCAATAACAAAGACTGTCAAACCTCTGGCAGTAACTGTAACAAAAGGGAAAACAACATCCAAATTTCCAACCACTGACTTAAATACTGATTTTTCTAAAAAAGTAATCTGCTTCAGGCAAAAAAAGCATGATCTGAGATTTGTCAGTTGAAAAATAACAAACAGAAAGAGAAACTCACCGGTTTTATTTTAAACAAACTCACAAAACAGTCTCTGTAAAGAGTAATGCACTGAAGAACAATACAGTAGTAGCAAGTAGAGCTGAACTACAAAAGTAAGATACCATCTTCTTTTATTGACTACCTAGATTTCAATAGGTCCAATAACCTACTCTAAAAAATCCAGCATTTTCCACAATGGCAAATTTGCCAGTAGACTACAAAAACTTCTAAGCCTATTACTATTAAAATTACTAGCTACATTTGGCTTTATATAGACACAACATGTACATACCATTTGCATATTTAAGGAAGTTGAACAATTTCTCAAGACAATGCTTGATTAACTTTCCTGCCTTCCTTTCAGCAAACATGAGCTCTTATTTTCGGTGCTGTAGGGCAGAGTGCATTCAAGCAGCAACACACAGATCTCTAATGTGTAATTTGTTACGTAAACTAAACAAGCCTGCATTCTATTAAATCACGTGAGCACCAAATAATGAAGTAATGGGGTTTTCCACTAATATTTATGTTTACACACAATTTTTTAAATGCAATTTTAAATACAGCGGAGGAGCTGCAGTACAGTTCTTTTAGACAGAAGTCAATGACTGAAAACAGCTGTGTCTGAACTACAGATTATCCATAATACTTAAACCCCTTAAAACCTACCCAGACACACGAATATGAACACAGACTCTCCTCGAAACAATGATAAGATGATACTCTACATCAAAGGTTTTTCCACACAGGTCATAGCTCCTGCATAACCACATGAACATTTTAATGCACCTAAGCAAAGGGCAAAATTCTGACAGGCACTGGGGAAGAAACATCTTAAATTAGATCTGCTTCTGAAGGAACAACAGTCTGAGCTACCACAGAGCTAATCTGTCTATCCTGAGCTTTGTCAATCACCTTGTCACTTGTGTGAAGGAGTAAATAGAAACTGCAGGAACTCTGCTGTCAGTCAAGGATGGTTGGGACAGACACTGATAGCCCCACACTTAACTCTCAAGTAAATCCTAACTCCTCCATCCATCCCAACCTGGAAACTACTGAGGACACAGCACTGAGACTCAGCTCATGTATTATTTGGCTTGACTATCAGGTACAAAACTGTTGAGATGAAGTGGCAACAATCCATTTAACATGCACCAAGCAGAGCCTTGCTTCTGTATTTAAACGCAAATGGTAGAACTACACTTGCTTTCAGATCAGGGAGAATTTTGTATTCAACTGATTCACACAGTAAAAATAACAATTTGGCACCTACTTCAACTAAATTAGAAGCTGTTGACTGCCCTAACAATACAAAGCTCCTCTGGTGTTTAATCCTATTTGGATCCCGAGATTTACTCAGTTTGTATCACATGGAAATGTGAACAGGATGAGTGCCGAACCTAAACTTATGTTCAGACACAGCATTCACAGTACAAACAAAGTCTGTTGTTATCTGTACTCTTTTGCTCTTATTTCTGTCTCAGAAGACGTCCAGGACTCTATCTTAATGCAAGAAGGAACTTCTCTGGTATGTTCCAATTATCTTCTATGAAACTCAATTTTTGGAATAGGCAGGGTAAGCTTTTGTCCAAACAGCTTGAACTCTGCCTGAAATGTGAAACAATAAATTCAACACTATTCTCCTATAATATTTTGATACTCTACAAATCATCATTCAAAACTAGGACTAATGGTTTTCTAGAAGGGTCCGATTAAACACAGCATCCATTCTGATATTCTCTGTAACACCATGTAGTAGATACATTCAAGTTTATCAAAATCAGGATGTGAGATGAAGACTCAGAATAAAGTAGTATGTTAACTGATAATGGGTTAACATATTAAAACAATCTACACTTTTTAAAAAGTAATTTTTAAGATTTCATCCTATAAACGGTCTTCCCACTGAGCACAATTTCAAGCTATGTCTACCTTTCCTAATTAAACAAATCCTTACCAAGGTTGCAACAAAATAACAGCTACTTTTATTTCATTCAAACTAATTTACACATAGCACAGATCAGCCTTTGAAAACTCGAACTGCTTATCAGAAACAAAAAGGACCTATTAAGTACATATTTTCAAACTTTCCTTGCATCTTTTGCAAGAAGTGCAAAGTGCCCAGTTCTGGAATCCTCAACGTGAGATGGAACTGTTGGAACAGGTCCAGAGGAGGGTTATAAAGATGATCAGAGGGCTGGAGCACCTTCCATACGAGGACAGGCTGAGAGAGTTTGGGTAGTTCAGCCAAGAGAAAAGACTCCAAGGAGACCTTATAGCGACCTTCCAGTACCTGAAGAGGCTACAAGAAAGCTGGGGAGGGACTGTTTACAAAAGCTTGTAGTGATAGGATGAGTGGCAATGGCTGTAAACTGGAGAGGATCAGATTTAGACTAGACATAAGGAGGAATTTATTCACAAGAGTGGTGAGGTGATGGCACAGGTTGCCCAGGGAAGCTGTGGATGCCCCATCCCTGTAGGTGTTCAAGGCCAGGTTGAATGTGGCCTTGGGCAGCCTGGTCTGGTGGGAGGTGTCCCTGCCCATGGTAGGTGGGGTGGAACTGGATGATCTTTAAGGTCCCTTCCAGCCCGAACTATTCTATGATTCTGTGTGATGGTATGTGTAACAGTCAGACGTATTAACACTCCTTCTGAACACTCCTTTCTCACTGAACCCCAGAACTACAACTTCAGAATTGGAAGCACCTCTCTCTCATCTGACTCTAGCCTATACACAAACATCTAATGTGGAAAGGACTGATCAGAAGTAATCAGCAAGAAACAAGGAAGGACATTTTTTTTTCCATTATAACTATCTTCCAAAAAAGTAGCAGCTTGTTGATCTGCCACACTTTTGCTGCATGCTCCCACACGTGCACATACCCTTGTCCTCTCTCACGCATGCACAGCACACAAGAAAGTGATTTAAGTGCTTCAGTTAAGGCTCCTCTACACTGAGGCTGAAGAGCAACTCTAAGAATAAGATGAATACATTCAAATATTTTCTTATTATTTCCAACCTGCACTCGGTATATATTTGCTTAATTTTGAAACATCTTTCTGCTACTTTCCAGTTCTCAGTTTCCCTAAGTCAGGGCATTTTAACCGGTTCTTTAACTGTGAGGCTGCTTTTCATCACACTCCTGCATGCCTCTTGTAAGCAGGAGAGAACAGCAAAAGAAAGTCAGGAACACTAGTAACATCAAAACTAACTAGACAATAAAATAAAAATTGTAATAATTTTTAAAGAAAGGTCTTAGTGAGTTTAAAGTTCTAATAGAGAACAGTAACACATAATGGCTCAGGATTACAAAATCAAAACAGCTAACTCACCTTCCAGGATGAATTCCTCTCTTCGTAAGATCTATTCGTACTTTCTCTCCCACATGCCTATAAACCTCTACAATGGCTAGTATGGCAGCATCTCTCACCTGTGAACATGGTTTAAATTGTTAATTTCAGGGCTACAAAAACTAAAATGTTTGCTTTGCAATCACTAATCTTATAGTTTCTATGGATCTGCATGCCAACTCATTTCACAAAACAGTTTTAACAGTAGGATGGGAGAGAAAGGAAATACAACTATTAATTCAGGATGGTGTTTCTTCCAAGCTACAGCACCTCCAGAGGGCAAATGAAAAATCCTAGGAAGATATCTCTAAAGGGAACTTCTGGTACTGACATAAGAATATTATTTGTGGAAAAATGTGCTATACTTAAGACTCTACAACATGAAGCAAGACTTCCAAAAGTCAGCCCCTTCACTCAGTCTTGACACTTCATCTTGCTTTCATCTGTTTCTACGTGCAACAAGGCCCTTCTGGAAAACTAAGGACCTGCCTGCCCACAAAAGTGGGTCAAAGTGATCAGTACTGGTTTTCTTTACCATCTTCAACAGGAATCACATGGCACCATGTAAGCACAACAAAGGGAGTTATACAAGACAGAGGAAGGGGAAAGAACAGTTATAGCAAGGAGATGGAAGGCCTTTTTAAAAAAAAAACAATAATCAGAATAAAAGCTGCCAAAAAAGCATGTTAGTAAATATCATTACTCTCTAAAGAACTACTGGAATTACTTTAGTACTGTTCTTTACAACAGCTTGAACGAAACCCACAGTTGCTTTATCAAGATATCAAATACATCTTTACTAGTGACCAACAAACAAGACAAATTCTTAATGGATTTTCTCTAGAATAATGCTACTGTTCAGAGGCCACAAGGACTTCGCTGCACCCAGAAGATAAGGATAAAGACCTATCCTGTTTATATGCCTATCTCCTAACAATGCTACCTCCTTCCTCACTGTACTCTTAAGTCCTTTCTCTCAGACACAACTTCAAATAAATCAAGAGGGAATTTATCCATTTCCACTGATTTTTTTCTGAAGTTCAGATGTCACCATTTTGAACTACATCTGGATTTTCACTGCAGATATTTTTGCTTAATTAACTGATTTTAACTACAGTGCTTGCATGTGCTTAAATGCCATATGGGTTCTGTTCAGGAAATTATTTCACGTGACAATGCTCTCTCTAGCAGATTTGGCAGACTATTACAGGTCTCATGTAGGGGGTCCTTCTGGAGACAAGTCTTCCTGTCAATATATTTTTTTTTCCTTTTCTTTCAGCATGCTCTGTAGGAAACAACTGTTTTCAGTAATGACTAGTTTTGGCCTCTGAAGACAAGACTAAAAGGGCTAGTATATTGCTGCCTTTGCAACTCCACTTTCTTCTTCCAGTGGACGGACTTATTCAGAAGAAAATGGATTTATTGTTGCTCATGGTGGAAAACAACGATCCATTGTACGCAAGTCTATCAGCTTTTCTTAAATGCCTACATTTATTTTGCTTGTATTCCTCTGTCAAAACATAGTTGCTGAAGCATCAGTAGGTAAAGAAATCCTTACCTGACTATTCGAGTCACCAAATGCTGTGCACAGATGTGGTACCAACTTGCTGAGGCTTAGTGGTTGTGCACCATAACTAAAAATAAAATAAAATAAGCTAAATGTATTTTTTACAATAAAAAAAAGATACTTTATGCAGAAGTGGCCTTTAGCTTAAATAAATACAATATAAACAAATACAAACTTATATCCATCAAGATCTGTCTCTCTCCTACTAGTCCTTCGCCTACTTTTAAATGAGACAAAGAGCCTATACCTTTAGTCTTCCTTTCAGAAAGGCCACAAGTTAAGTAGTTTGATCTTTTGCATTTACTAATTTCATTGAATCAGACTTCCTAAAGTATCAGTTTCACAGAAAAATGACATTCAGAAGGACAGACCCATTACGTCTCCATAGAAACAAAAAGCTTACATGTTTAAGGTAGCAATAAGACACAAACACACTCCTTCTCGGGATCGGTAATTCTTGTGTTTAAAACCAACAGCAAGGCGTTCCCAAATGTACTATAAAAACAGAAACAATTGTCTTTGATTACCAGGAGCACAATACAATGTAATTATAAAATATGGATAGGATTACATTCATAACAGTTGGGGAAAAAATAACAGGAGACAGGTCCACTGGAAAAGTAAAGGCACTTCTCAGATAAAATTAAGTTCTAAAACGCACAGTATGGAACACAACACAAAATATTTCTATGCCAGAAACAATTTCTAAAAAAGCAACCATCAGAAATCTGAGTATTTTTATTGAGAAACACAACACACAGCACATAAAAAAATGTTGCAGTGAATGCACACAAAACACTGATGCTACAAACAACTGACTCAAGCAGAAGTTGCTGTATTCTTTTTGCTCCATATTCTGTTTCCCTGCCAGAATTTCCTCTCATCCATTTTAGCTCGTCCTTACCCATACTCCTGCTGCCCACTTCTCCCCTAGTCTCACTTTAACTGAAAAATGAAGAAACAAATGTACTTTTTGCCCATTCATTTCAATTCCTTTGCTTCTATTTTTGTCCTGCTTTCTCTTCTCCTTTTGTGCCAGTGCCCTTCCTGCAGGCTCCCCAAACCCTCATTTACCTCTCTGCAAGCTCCTTATTCACTGCCTCCGTTCTGCCTTTCCCTCTCTGCTTCTCTCTTTACCTTTCCATCTCCCGGCTCTCCTCTAGCTGTGCGTTAGGCTGTAAAAGGCGTCCACAGGGAGCTTGGGATTCCCAGCAGGATCTGGGAGCAGACGCGGGGTCTCCCACCGCATCCCCCTCCTCCTCGCCGCAGCGTTGCCTGGCGATGGCTGTGCAGCCCCAGCAGCTGGGGCACCACCACCCCCTTCCCCACCCATTTGGTGGGGCCATCCCAGCACATAACAGTTCCATGAGAACCTGCTCAAATGAATTAGATAAGAAATTATTCCAAACACACTCAGCTTCTCGAAAGAAAACAGCCCTCACAAACAGCTACTGATCAACAAAACCAGAGAGCGTTAAGAGCAGGGAATGCTGCATCCTCTTTATTAATGAGGCAGCAGACGGAAAATTTTCCTATTAGAGCCTTGCTTGATGATTTTGTCCCATCTGTGGTTTCTTGTTTGTTTGTTTAACGCTTCATTACATTTAGGAAAAAAACCACAAAACCTTAGACAAGCAGGATATGGCTTGTCAAAGCTGCACAGCTTCAACAACAAAGAACAGGATTTTATGGAAGAAAACATCCTTGCAATCAACACATTGTCCTGGAAAAACATGGAAATATCCTTTCTAGGTGAACAAAAACACAGGTATAAAGATATATAACTGTTAAGAGTACTGAAACTAATAAAGCAGACCAAAGAGAAATCTAGTCTTTCATTAAATTAACCCTACTTTAAGAACTATGTAATTCTAAGCAGACAAATTCAAACCATTGCTTAGAAATTTCAACTTTCACAATTTGCAACCAACAGCTGGCATCAACCTCCCTTTGTCCCATTCATGCATTTGTACTACCTATATCCTTACTTTTTTCCTGCCCATAATCACCTACATTTAGTTCCCATGTATTAAAAAATAAAACCAGAAAACACAAAATACAAACAACAGAACTCAAACACATTTAAAACAAGAAAAGGGAACCCACAACAAGACAAATTAAGTATTATTCAACAGCACACTAGAGCAAGTCAGATGAGTTGGATTGGAAAGAAACTTACAGGTCTTATCCTCAAAAAATTATTCCGCCCAGCTCTTCTAAAGGGATTTTTCTCTGTGCCAAAGTGAACCTAAAACACTGTATTTCAGTGCTGGAGGGACAGGAGAGACTTCTCTCTTTTGTCCCTGCTGTGAGGATGATCGATGCTTTTCATCCAAATTTTTAATGATACACAAACTGTCTTGAGTGCAGACAAGCGAAACGAGGTTTCTCCCATGCTAGGGGAGTTATACCTTCTCTTACACTCGCTGTTCCTTGGAACCCACGAATCTTGTATTCTTGCTGATACTGCGAGCAGGCTTCAAAGGGGCACAGAGCACAGCCTAACAACTCTTCAGAAACTTTAAAATGGACTAGTAATCTGAAACTCTTTCAGGATGAAGGCTTAGCACACAGCAACTGTCACCACATTCCTTATCAGCAATTGTTCAAATGAAGGTGTCTCCAAGATGCTCTGTTGTGCTCTTACCCAAATGCTACTACTGTATAGGCAGGTGTACTATCAGGTCTGCATGCCAGGTACTCAGGAGCACACTAAGCATAGGAACATGTCACTCATGAACTACTGGCACTTAGGCATGAAAAAAATCCTGCAATGTTGTCAATGAATATCATCAAAACTAGATCTCATGAAAAGGTAAAGGCACATCTTTGTGAATGACACTACTACACTTTGATGCCTAAATGCAAGCCAGATCTGTGACCAAATCATGTGAGAAAATGCCTCATGTTGGAAGGGAGAGAAATGTGTTTCTGTAGTTGCCTAACACGCTACCTGCTTTTCCCATTAGGCAAAACACCCAATCGCGAACAGACTTCTCATTACAGATCACGTCTGCAAAATTTTAGTCTCTGTGTGCAAACACTCAAACCTGTATCCATGAAACAGATTTTTTTTCACAAGTTAAAAGCACGCTAAGTTCCTACTGGCAACCATGGTCCCCAAAGCTCCAATTAACATCGTTGTTCAAACAATATAATCCTGTTAAATAATGCTAAATTTTTAAGACTCACAGAGTACATATATAAGAACTAGCAATTAGAAACCACATAATGCTAAGAGCTGTAAAAAGATTTGCTTAACTCAAACTTCAACCTAAGATGACAAGTCAGAGGGCAACTTATCCCCACCTCAGTTTGTCCAAGGTCCACACAGCATGTTTATCATACATCTAGAAGGCCAGATTTTGTAAGCTGAAACTCACCATCTCAACTGCATGACTACTCCTACGTGTTCAAATACAAAGCTGATTTTTAAATAAATTCAGAGCTAAATAAACCTATTCCCGTAATGCAAGCTCAAACCCAGGAGGATGCTTCAAATGTGCTTTAATTAGTCCTGCCACATGACATGAAAGCGTCTACTTGGAATTTAACTACAATATGCAAAAACTGCAGAATTGCAGATTTTTATCTTTCGCTGAACAATGCATCAATGTCACTTCATTAAAAATATCTTTAACATTTATACCATTAACAGTCGCCATAACATTGTGACATATTCAAAGTCATGCTCATGCATAAGTCAAAAGCTCACTGGAGGCCCTCATCTGAATCTACATTAAGTAATCATACCATAGGCGGTGCTGCTTCGTACATCAATTTCAATATAAGATTCTGTGCTTGCTCTCGAACTTGGTCTTTGGCATCTCCCATGCGATCTATCAAAGGTGAGAGAACTACAGGAGAGGAGAGAAAAAAAAAGAAACAAGATTAAACACCCAGTGAAGATGTTCTAACACTTAAAGGTGTATCCTGAATACATGCCATTGAAAAATAAGAGCTGATTTTAAGTTGGTCAAAATATGTATTTCTTAATATATTACAAGATTAAAATGCATTGGACTGAAATTCAAGAAAGCAGTATCTTCCAACAGGCTAAGCAGAAAACAAGCTTCCTGTCTTAAGAACTGTATAAATGACTTCAGCTAAATCTTTGAAAATCATAGAATCGTAGAATAACCAGGTTGGAAGAGACCCACCGGATCACTGAGTCCAACCATTCCTACCAATCACTAAACCATGCCCCTCAGGACCTCATCCACCCATGCCTTAAACACCTCCATGGAAGGTGAATCAACCACCTCCCTGGGCAGCCTGTTCCTGTGCCCAAGGACCCTTTGTGTGAAAAACTTCCTCCTAATGTCTAGTCTAAACCTCCCCTGGTGGAGCTTGAGGTCATTGCCTTTTGTCCTGTCCCCTGTCACTTGGGAGAAGAGCCCAGCACCCTCCTTTCTACAACCTCCTTTCAGGTAGTTATAGAGAGCAATGAGGTCTCCTCTCAGCCTCCTCTTCTTCAGGCTAAACAACCCCAGCTCTCTCAGCCGTTCCTCATAGGGCCTGTTCTCCAGCCCCTTCACCAGCTTTGTCGCTCTTCTCTAGACTCGTTCCAGAGCCTCAACATCCTTCTTGTGGTGAG
>WAAB01004946.1:11389-43937 GCA_013389865.1 Piaya cayana
GCCTGTCCAGGCCAGAGGCTGACAGTTTCTGTAGCAGAATGCTGTGAGAAACTGTGTCAAAGGCTTTGCTGAAGTCCAGGAAGACCACATCCACAGCCTTTCCCTCATCCAGCAGCCGAGTCACTTTGTCATAGAAGGCGATCAGGTTAGTTTGGCAAGACCTGCCTTTCGTGAACCCGTGTTGACTGGGCCTGATCACCCGGTTCTCTTGCATGTGCAAAAAGTATGCCAGCAGCTTCTGAATGCCTGGCTTTTCTGAAAAATAATGCTAGGTCTGGTGAGTGTGAAAGAACTGGGATAGGGAAAATGGACTACTTTAAAATCAGTGGGATTTTGCTGTTTAATTACAAAAAAATTAAAAGCTTTAAACTACCCTATTCACACAGTGCATTTTCTGGAAATGCTGTCTTACTTCAGGAAAAGTATCAGTAAAAGTTACTATTTTAAAACAAGTGTCCTTAAATAATATTTAACTAAAATCACATGATAGCTGATGATTTCACATCCTAAAAATCAGAACACACTCAGAACAAAAGGACTTGCAAATACTTTTTGCTTGCTTATTGGTGAGAAGCTTATAATTACACCTGATGAACAAATTAATGGTACAATATTTAGGAAAGTTATCTGAATGAATGCTTATATCATCACTTTGCAAGACATCCTGCCATACTGGCTCTCAGGCCCCCACCCAGGCCCTACACACATGCTTTGTGAGACTCTCCTCCTCAGCACTTACGGCACTAGTCCTTCAAAACAAGGCGTGACAACACAGAGCATGCTGTCATCCCTCAGGATGACATGGAACTAAGATCAGATGTCACCTCCCACTGGACAGTTCTTTTAAAGTTAGTATAAGCATGCAAAGCACCACCTAGAAAAACCTGTGTCACACACTGACATATTTACCTGTCAACAGCTCAACTTTCCCCATTAACTTTTGTTTCTGACCTGCTACATGGTTTTTTAAGAGCTACAGGTATCAGTCACACAGTTTCAGCTGAACTTATTGTTGAACTTATTCAACATAGACCACAACACTCACCCAACTCATCCTTCTACTCCTGCACTCTAGGTAAACTGGGGCTAAGTTCACAATTACCATGCTATTTATTCCAAGCTTCCAAAACTTGCATAAAGTTCATCTTGATTCTTTTGTAGACTTGCTCATATTCCAACAAAAAGAAGTTAGAGTAGCAGCTAAAATGTTTGGTGTTACATCTCAGAACACCTGAGAGTATTTCACAGTTGTTGCCTGATCTCTCTCAGCTGCTGACTATAGAAATAATTTTCGTATTCTACTCACAGAAGAAATAATTTTTTTTTTTTGAAAGGGAGAAAGATCTGAAAGGATTTTAACAGCACTTAATGATTTCACAGTAATAACTGAACAGCAGTGTTATCAGCAAAAGAAAGGGAACAGAACCAGCACTCAAGAGGTCTCCTCAATCCCCTGTTCCTACATTAAAACCAGCAGGCATTTCAGTCCCATAATTATTAAAGGGCAAATACACTGCTGAAGTTTGTATTTTCCCTTCTGCTGTATCTGAATATTTCCTAATTGTCCTAATATTTAATTCTGCTGGCTCTGAATAATTCACTCACATCTTTACCCACCATTATCGAGTTTTTGCATTTTTCATCTATCTTCTCTTCCCTTTCTCAATAAATCACAGCTACGTTTGTTTTACAGTTTGAAGAGTTTGGCCCTTTGTTTTATTTTGTTTTGCTCTGGATGTTTTGTTGTTGTGGGCTGGATTTTTCATTTTGCTTTGTTTTGGGTTTTCTTGTTTTGTTTTGGTACATTTTTTTCCATTTTGTGAAGAAGAAGCATTAAGAACTGGAGAACTAAATTTTGGGAGAATACAGCTGACCTGTCCTCTTATTTTTCCAGTGATTCAGACATTATTGATTACAATTTTTTCCCAACAGCATTTTTCATTACTGTTTACAGCACTTCTGGACTGTCCTTTTAAACATATCATATGTTATTGGTGAGCTCTGCTATAGGTTAACCTTGACTGCTAGGCAGCTGAAGGCAACTCTTTCTTTCCAGAGAGGGAAACAAACACAGCCACTGAGAAGATGTTCCAGTGGAGCGAAACACAGCAAGTGCCAGTCTTGCAGGAACACAGCTCCTTTGTGACTAATTAGCATGCTGAGTCAGTTGACGGAGCTGCAGATACCAGGGCTCCACTCGAATCACCAAGATGAGTACAGAGAACAGCTACTAGAATCTGCTGAACAGAGATGAGGTCATCGAGTCAAACTAAGCTTCGACACAGCCTGTAGATTTCCGTGTGCGGAGCTACAGAACACACCAGCCTTTGTCACTCCTGGAGCTCTGACAGAGAGGCAATCTGCTCCGGGAGCTCTGCTAAAAGGGCCCTCATGGCTGCAGGTTTGACTTTTCCCCCCCCAAGAATCTCCAGATTCTGTAAGAAGGCACAATACTTTGTTTGCCTAAGACAAATGAAATGAGGCTGTCAAATGCTGGCAACTACCAGCTGGTTTTCAGTTTAGTCATTCATCTTCTCTGTCAGAGTAAGCTCCAACAGGAAGTTATTTGAAGTTGGTTGTCTACTGATGAAGTCTCAGAACAGTCAACCAGAAGAGGACCTCCACTAAACTTATTTCAATTTGGATTCCTAATGCCTTCATCACTTTTCCCCAAATGTTAGGCATGTCTAGGGAGAGTTGTAGTGAAACGCAGCTGAATTGTGTCAGCTGCCCTTTCTATGAAAGAATGGGAAACACATCTCCCTACCTAAAAATTCTGACATTTGAGACCCTTGGGTCCATCCCAGCTTCCTGTTTTACTGAATTAGCCTTCTCTTTTCCCTGCTCCAAGCCTCCTGGCCTCTCCTTGCTCCTCTCTAGTCCTGCCCAGACAAAATCACAAAGCATAAGAAACTTCAGGTTCAAATAGAAACCTCACCTAGGTCCAAAGCAGGAATTACAGATGAGCATCAGAGATGACAGTACAATGTGGGCAGTTGCTCTGCATCAGTATAAGCCTATGCTGTCACCAGAAAGAGCAGCTTTGCCTAATCACTGCCTGAACCACTGCTTCCCCCAACAGCCCATACCACTAGTACCAGTATTTGTCTGATTACAAGGTGAACAGAGGATATACTCAAACATTCAAGGTGAAACACATCTGTCAATCAAAAAAAAAAGCACAAGCCAAGAGGTACATTGGAACTGAGACAACAGGAACAGCCTGTGGAGGTTTTGACACCTTAGAAGTATCTACTGTGTGTTTGTGCATTAAGATTTTATTAAAAGATTTTTTCTACCTTGGCTTCTATCTCCACCTGGAGCAGCTGAAGTCATATTTGCAATACAAGAGCACCATTTACCAAAAAATCAAGTCTCTGCTTTCACCACTACATCCCAAAGATGACTAGAAGAGATATCACTAAGTGCAACATGTTGGGTTCTTTTCCCCTCTAACTTCATTTCAAATACAACTGAACAATCCTTTTGCCTGCTACTTTTCCTTGAAGTTTTATATGCCTTCTCATCAGCATTATCAAATTGGGATCCATCTTTATGCTGAAGTGCAAATACATGTATCGGATTGTTTCTGTCATCGCCCTGCAAACTAAACAATCTCAAATAGAGTAACAGAATGCTTTGGGTTGGAAAGGACCTTAAAGATCATCTAATTTCAACCCCTTGCCATGGGCAGAGACACTTCACACTACAAGTTGGAGTTAAAAGAAAGGTAAGGAAGGAGAAGTAGGGCTATACAAAAAGGCAGGATTCAAAGTGGTAGTCTCCTAACAACTTACTCTGTAAAATATGTAATTTATCACATTCAGTATAGATTCATGCATTCCTACTGCTTTACATTAACCTTATCCATCTTACTTCTTCTGTGTCTTCAATTATTTTGAAGGGATATTGGACAACCCAATAACATATGACAACTTTCTTCCTTTTATTTATTTCTGCTAATCTGCAGAGGAACATCACACTAAATTTAGGAGACACTGATTCCCTTTGCAGTTGCTGGTTATTTTTTGCAGAGCCAAGACGCACTATATGTCATTTGTTGTGCCTTTTTGCCACATTTTAGCAGATTGTCAAAGTTTCCTATCACTGCCAGCCACACCTGAGTTCTTCCTGTTCAGATTTCTGCATCATTACAGTACAATTTCACAAGTTTTGATTACTGAAGAAAACTTAGTAGCATTAGAAGCAATAATCTATAACATACATTCTACCAAATCTACTTCAAACTGATCTATTAATATCTCAGCTGCTATTCCTTTTTCCTCTCTAACTGCATAATAGTTGCCTTTCTGTCATATCCCTAACAGAGTTTATTATCCCATCACTTTCTTTTCCACTGTTTGTATTTCTTCTCTTAGTCCAGTAAATCTGAATAAATTTTCAGTTACACAAATTCACATAATTATTTTATCAGCAGATACTTGGTCAGCAGATGCAAGACTAAGGCCAAAATCAGCCTGGAAAGCTACGAGTACAGCCTTGACAGATTAAATATTTATTTCCTCTACCAGGACTAAAGATGATCAACAAGTAAATCACAGAAGTCAGGGCATAGAATGGAACCCGAAGTATTTTTTAAAAATCCTGAGCAGCTTAGCTGTACAGAGCCCTGGAGCAGCGAATGCCACAGGTAGCACAAACGAATTCCCTTTCGTTAAACTTCAACAAGACTTCCTTCAGTTATGACACAAACATGGAGCTTTTCAGTTTGTATTATTGCTCACAGCCCATCCCCCCTATTTCTTCTCTCTTGACGACTTATATCTTTTCTTTCTAAGTGCCTGTTTTCTGGACACCCTCTTGCTCCTACCCATTTCTATGAACCTACCACAGTCCACGGCTGCTGCGAAGACTTACAAAACAGAAGGGAAAAAAAAAGGCTTTGGGAAGAGAAACAGATTATACCTAGGTAGCAATATCTTCCTAGTTTACTCAGAAATCTTGCCAGCTCAGGCAGCAGCATTAAACATCTGCCATTAGAGAGAAGAGAGGGATATAGCTACCTCTGCAGTTACAGCAGTCTCTGTTCTTCCGGGTAAGACGCACAGGAGAGAAAGGAACCCCACAGAGGCTCCTACAGGGACAGAAAAAGGGCAGGTCTGACACATACACATGGCCAAGGGTTTCTTCTAAGCAAAGCACCGTTAGCAGGTGCTCAGAGACAGCCTCACTGAATACATTTTTTCCTGTGAGGGTGGTGAGGCACCGAATAGGATTCCCAGAAAAGTCCTGGGTGCCCCATCCCTGAAGGTGCTCAAGGTCAGGCTGGATGAGGATTTGAACAACCCTGAACTGGTGGGAGATACCCCCTGTCTGTCGCAGGGGTGATGAAACTGTATGATCTTTAAGGTCTCTTCCAACCCAAACCATTCTATGAACATCAGTACTGGAAGGGGAAAAACCACTTTTTGTTTGTTTGGTTTTTTGTTTGTTTGTTTTTAAAACGAGACATCCATGAATCCATCAGTATCTCAGTCTCAGGAAACATGAGAAGAGAGCCTTCAATTCTAAAGTGTTTCAACAGG
Source organism: Piaya cayana (assembly GCA_013389865.1). Taxonomy (NCBI): domain Eukaryota; kingdom Metazoa; phylum Chordata; class Aves; order Cuculiformes; family Coccyzidae; genus Piaya; species Piaya cayana. Next base: position 16,936 of record WAAB01004946.1, read on the forward strand.
TTTATTAGACCAGAAACAGAACTAGAATGTTGAGAAGTGTTCATGTCATCTCCTGAAAGTTTTCAGCTCTAGGACAGGTTTTTAAAGAACTAGGATTAATTAGAACCAAACAGAAACACCAAGGAAGGCTGGGACTTCTTTATTATGATTAAACAGCACTGCATTTCTAGGCGTCATACAATGAAGCGTCCGCAGACAATGAGCAGATGGTACTCTGAATCGCAGCCTATCACTCAACCATGAGGCACATCAAGAAAAATTAATTCCTACTCCTAATGAATTCCAGTGCCAGCCAGCCAGGACATAAAAGAACTAAAAGGCTGCAGAGATTTTTAATTTATTTTTCACTAAAGCTTTAAAGAATCTCTTGCCAAGATGAAATAAAAAGTCATAGTTTAGATGAGCTACAACATTATTCTATGATCACTAACTATAGAGGGAACCAAAGAAAATGTAAGGATTTTCTGAGATGTTTCAGGACGTTAACCTTTTTGTTAAATTATTTTAAAATATGAAAGCAATTCAACATGTCTGCTCTGGAGAATGAAAGTACAAATAACTAAGACTCATTTAAAAGCCTTTAATAGAAAAAAAAAGACTGAAAAAAAATTATTGTTTAAAGAAATACTACAACACATAGCCAACACAGCTTTTCCCTAGGTCAGTCAGCAAAAAAATGAAAAGGCAATATCAGAAAAAACACTGAGTTGCATTAGATGCAGCAAGGTATCTTTGAGACAAGATTTCTCTCACAACAATAGAAAAAACTTGCTTTACATTATCTGAGCAATTCAATTTCTTGAATAATTTCATAGTTTTCTCTAACATCTGAGGCTGGCAAGACATGGGTCAGATGGTCTTGAAGGTGCCTTCCAACCTAAATCATTCCAGTTTTGTATACATGTTCCGCAATTACTTGTAATCTGCAATCCTACAACAGATTGTGCCATTAGTTTCAACATTTAAATTCGATCAATAAAAACAAAAAAGAAGAAAAAACATCAGCCAGACCCTAAAGCTTGAAGATCCAATGTTTCTCTACATGCTACATATCCATGGTAGCTCATGATAAAACAGCTGGTTTCACAGAGTTGACAAAAGCATTTCTCTATGCATCATTAAAACCATTTATTGAAGAGTCTCATCTTGATTAAACTGCACACTTTACTCATTTCCATCTAAAAATTTCAATCATTAAGAAGAAGAAAAAGAAAAATTAAGAACTTGGCTGTCACTATATGCAATCTTACTCAAATAAATATTTCCAAATTCTTGTACCAAATGTTTTTAATCCAATTTCACTCAAAAAATGAATGCACATTGCAAGCCCTTACAACTGCTTGAAATGACATCTGGCAACATACTTGTATGCTTAATTACAAAATGAAATTTTAAAGAGCATTTAAATTGTTCTGAAGAGTCTAATTTAAAAGTTCTTCTATTACTTCTAGAAGCCCCCTGGGAAAGAATTTAAATACGTCAAATTGGTTCCACATCTTAGTATACAGCCCTACAACTATCTTATGAGAGTATTTTTACCTTTTGCTCGTTTCTTTTCACAGTAAGAATATGACACTGCTATTACACATCTACACACATTTACATATGGGGGTTTTCTGTGTAAAATGTGTTATCTATATTCAGACTTATACATATATGTACATAAACAAGCATAACCCTTACCTGTGTTTGGCCTTTAGGGGTCAAGTTTCTTTACTTCAGTTTGTGGATAACTGAAATATGTTTTACAACATCTTGTAAAGTCATATGCAAAAGTGAATGACAATGTAATTATACGCTAATGGACAGTTCAGTACATGCAGAATATGTCATAGCACCACATTAAAGGTAAAACAGATTCCATATACCTTTATCATATTTTTTCTTTTCCCATTCCTTTGACAATTACAAGAGGGAAAAATAACACTCACTCCATTTATAAAAAGAAACTACAAATACCACTACAGACTCTTCCCAGAAGTTCTATCACCCAGTCACATTTGCCTATAATTCTGATATTCCCTTTTATTTCTGATACATAATATTTTAATAATTAATGACATCACCTGGGAAAAGAGATTGTGACACTGTAATTACGTTCTCTTACATAATCTCTTTTAAACACAGAACAATCTGCAGTTTTAAATACTCAATCTTTACTCTGCTTAATCTTTTCTGGAATATTACCACCTAGTTTTATGAACTAACACAAACCCTGATATTTACTACCTGCAAAGTATTTTGAAGAATCTTCACTGGAAGAAATAAAAAAGATAATCTAAATTTGTGTGTCTAGTTTCCCATAACATTGATGCCAGTTGCACGGAGCATGAAGTGTGGTTAATAATAAAAGGATAACACCTTGGAAGAAAGTTACTGCAACATTAAATCGTTGCCTAGGAAACTGAATTAAGTCTCTTATCAGACATTATACTTCAATACAAAGATCACTAACATGCTCTTCAGAATACTGGAAAGCTTCTGTCCTACAACTATTGCATTGATTTTGCCCACATCTAATTTACAGCATAGATGTAGGCTGTGAAGATTGAAATAATAATAAAGCATTTGTGGTTTTTTAATTCTTAGCAAAAAGCCTGTAATGATTATGAGGGTGAATATATAGTCACATCAGTTATTTTTCTCTGCACTTAGAAATCTATCCCCATCATAACCGAACAGGAAATTAAATGGGGGGGAGGTGAAGACATTTTGCCATGTTGTAATTGGGTAATGTGCCATCTTATTTCCATCGTTTTCTGAGTTCCAAATCACAAATAAAAACATCTCACAGTCACTAAACTAATGTTCTTTATTAAGACAAAATACATTTAAGGTTCCAGGTATGACAGAAACACAGCTATAAAAGTGAAACTTCACCTCAGATATAAGATTAACAGTGGTTTTCTTTTTTAAAAAGGCAGAAAATAGAGTATTATTTTACAAATACATCCTCCTTTAACGCGGAGGGGGCCAACGAACTTCACAAACAAATCAATATGATTTCAGATTAAGTCCTTTATTAAGGGTCAACTCTTTGTTTATACAGGACAAGCAGGCCAAAACCTCAGGTAAACATTGATTGGTCACTTCTGCCCTTGCAACTAGCCTTTTTTGGCAACCACCCATCTCACATCTTTGTTGCTAGCTAGCAAACTCCTGCCCCATCTGCAAGTTACTTCATTAACATAACACAACAACGTCATTTACTACTTTGGTGACCTTCCCAACTCCACCCTGCCAGGGCACTTAAAGAAACAATTAGCAACATTCCTTAGCTGTATTCATAGTGCAATCCTGATTTTCAGTGAGAATGCAAGTACCTACAAAACCCCGACACAATAAATAAAAAGCTCACTATATTTTTAATATTTCGAAGTAATAATTCATTTGGCAGGAAAAATTCCATTAAGCTTAACTTAAGAAAAATAATATACTCACATTTATTTGATCAAAATAGAAGAAAGTAAATGCCTACCATATAAAAATACTACTAAGACTTCCTGTGGGGCTATAAAAACCATATTAATTAGTTGAAATATTTTTCTTCCAAACTTCCCAACACTTTCAGGCTGGATACTGTGATCTTTATTTTCTCCTCATACCACCAAATGTGAATTTGCAATACACTATTACCCATCTCATTAACTATGTTCACATCAAATAACAACCTAACTGGACATAACAAAGATAAGAAAACCTACTCTAAAATGGCAGTTTGCATACAGCAGTCTGTTCCTCTCAACTGCACGCCTATGGAAACTTCATAGAAGTTTAAGGAGGACGGGTGAAAACTTTTTTCCCCTACTTCTAAGCAATTTTAATCATTCAGAAGTAATGAGGAGGTTACATGTAAAACCTGAACTAAAAGCATCCTCACGGCATTCTCCTGGAGAAACTGGCTGCTCATGGCTTGGATGGTGATACTCTTCAGTAGGTAAAAGAAATGCTTAGACGATTAGGCTCAAAGACTTGTGGTGAATCAAATAAAATCCAGTTGGCAGCTGGTCACAAGTGGTGTTCCCCAGGGCTCAGGGTTGGGGCCAGTCATGTTTAATAACTTCATTAATGATATGGATCAAATGCGTCCTCAGAAACTTTGCAGATGATGCCAAGTTGGGCAGCAGCGTTGGTCTGCTTGAGGGAAAACCTCTGCAGAGGAAGGGGACAGGCTGGACTGATGGGCCAAGGTCACTGTAGAGTGTTCAACAAGGCTAAGTGTTGGGTCCAGCACTTGAGCTGCAACAACCCCATGCAACACTACAGTCTTGGGGAAGAGCAGCTGGAAAGATGCCTGGTGGAAAAGTATCTGAGGGTGATGGTCAATAACCGGCTGAATAGGAGTCGGCCATGTGCCCAGGTGGTCAGGGAAGCCAAGGGCACCCTGGCTTATATCAGAAAGAAGTATGGCCAACAGTAAGGAAATTATTGTCCCTCCTGTACTCCACACTGGTGAGGCTGCACCTCAAATACTGTGTTCAGTTTTGGGCCCCTCACTACAGGAAGGACATTAAGCTGCCAGAGTTTGTCCAGAGAAGGGTAATGAAGCTGGTGAAGGATCTGGAGTATAAGTCTTATGAGGGACTGAGGAAAATAGAGTTGTTTAGTCTGGAAAAAAGGAGGCTGAGGAGAGACGGTATCACTCTCTATATCCACCTGAAAGGAGGGTGTAGAAAGGTGTCAGTCTCTTTTCCCAAGTGACAAGCAATAGGATGAAAGGAAACTGCCCCAGTTTGTTCCAAGGGAGGTTCAGTTACTTCACTAGAAAGAGTTTCTTCACCAAAAAGGTTATCAGGCACTGGAACAAGCTGCCCAGGGAAGTGGTTAGGAAGTGGTCCCTGGAGGTAGATGTGCTCAGGGATGTGCTTTAGTGATGGATTTGGCATTGTTAGGTTAACAGCTGGGCTTAATGATCTTAAGGTTTGGGTTTTTTTCCAACCTAAACGATTCTATGATTCTACTTTCTTCTGGCATCTGTAAAGAACTCGTTACAGTCACAGTTAATACACACTGAGTTAGCTATAGCATAGAAGAGACAATATAGCTTTTTATGAAAAGAAGTGGTACCTCACAGCCTTGTAAAAGCTGTGTAGAAGGTAACTCAGCTAAGAGAGTACAGCTGGATTTTCACATAGTTCTCAAGAACAGGTCCTTATAGGAAGGAATGTACCTTAATGATAAAGGCATGGAGGAAGAGACACCACCCTGGACAGTGGAGCCTAAATTCGCCATCACTGCACAGTGAATGCATTAGTTCCATGAATATATTAGTTCCATTTTCGGGAAATAATCTGTTTCTTTGTTACGTTGCTAACAATAATTATTAAAGCAATAGATGACATAATAAACCCAAACAGGATTATACCAGAATAAACATATGCTACATCTGTGCCTTTATGGCTTTCTCAGCTTAAAAGCATTACAACAGAAAGGCACTGAAAGAGGGAAAAAAGAATAAAAACTATGGAATCATGTGAATACAAACAACGATTAAATTGGGACTCTTACCCAGGGTAAAAGAGGAGAGACACAGAAGAGATCCATAAAATGAAGACTGCCAGTCCCGAAAATAAATGATGGCTCAATGCCTCTAGCACAACATCTAGCAGGCATCAAGTTATCAGGCAACCAGTACAAAACAAGAGTTGTGTGATTAAGCATTACCACAGAAGACTGTAGAAGACAAAAGTCTATGTGGGTTGAGAAACCAACCAGATAAAGCTGCAGGAAAACAAGGTGACAGAGAAGACACTGAAAATTCAATCTGCCTTAGCTGGTGCTGAACTGCAAGACTGCTGACGGCTAGGGGTTCATACTGGAGTTATCACTACATGTTTCTCCTGTCCTTACTTTCTCCTCAGGCGTCTGCAAATGGATTAGTGTCAGACATGAGTCTGTGGTCTGACTTACTGGAGTCATTGTCAGGTTATATTAGAAGCCAGATCTGCAAAGTCAACACAAAACATGACTTGGGAAACTGCTGGTTCCTAATGTTTCATAGAAGGAAGCAGTTCTTTTGCTCACCAGCATGCCTTTAATTATTCTCATAAACCCAGACTATCCACACTCCCAGACAATTACAATAAAGTTTCTGTATTACTACTTCACTGATGAAAACAGAAAATGATCCAAATGTTATATGACTTGCAGTGACAGCAAACAAATGAAGAGAATTCATACAACAAATCACGCTTTTTAAAAGTCACCTAAAAGATAGTTTTCTGTCTTTACTGAGACTAACATTTCAGTGTCTGTTAAGCTTATACAAACATACATACTTTACAAACAGCTACTTGCATATTCAGCGTAATGCACTCGACAGGTCTCAATTCTGGAGACACTCAGAAGACCAATTTCAGTTGAAGGCACTACTACTTAGCTTTTCTAGAAAGTACTTCTGGAATGCACAGTTTCAGATGTCTACTGATGTTACACATGTTTGATGGTCACTCCAAGACAGTAGTCTTTTTTTTTAAAAAAAAAAAAGCTACTGAGTTACTGAAAATTAAATCTTTAATCAGCTCAGAATCTCCAATTGCTCAAATACTGGGATGAAAAAATAGTGTCTTCAAGCTATTTCCAAATATCTCACACTTAAAAATAAACAAACCAGAAGGAATGACGAAAGCTTTCCAATAATGTTGCTGTAATTTGAAATTCTACACATCACTAAGATATAAATCAAAACAGAATAAAACTCTGAAGCCTAGCATTGTTTGTAGCTACAAATGTTGATTGAGAAATCAATATTCTGCATAGCACAATAAGCCTCAAGTTGTCTTACACCACTCTGACAGAAAATTAACCAGCCAAAGAAAAACTTTCTGCAACAAAAGGTAGGGAGGCTCTACAGAGTGATTTGGACAGGCTGGACCCAATGAGGTTCAACGGAATGAGGTTCAACAAGGCCAAGTGCACTTGGGCCACTACGACCCCATGCAGTGCTACAGGCTTGGAGAAGAGCGACTGGAAAGCTGCCTGGCAGAGGAGGACCTGGGGGTGTTGGTCAACAGCCGACTGAACACAAGCCAGCAGTGGCCAAGGTGGTCAAGAGGGCCACCAGCATCCTGGCTGGTAGTCAGGGATACCATTTAGAGGTGGACAGGCATGGTTGGACTCTTATGATCTCAAAGCTCTCTTCCAACAAAGCTCTCTTCCTTAGCAGCATACTGCAGTAGTTTCGCAGCATCCTGAAATATGCTTACAATGAATTTCATTAGCAACTTGTTATAAACTGTACCTTGGATTCCTAAGTTTTCAAATTTTGCCTATTTTTTAACTATTAGATAGAAAAGCAGACGTGTAAAGAAGAGGAAGCTCAAGAGTTTGGGATAGTTGGGGATGCAGGAACAATATATGAGATAATTCACACAAAGAGGACATTAAGGTAGAAACTTCTGTTTAAAACAGTCAGCGATGCAACATCAATGCCCTAGTACCACTATCTCAAGGACAGCAGCAAAATGAGTTGAGCAGAATAGTTTGCTTGTATCTCCCAGAACAATTGCTTCATACTCAAGCACACGTAGTCATTAACTTGAAATTTAAAATGAACTCTAGTAAACGCTTCACACAAGAATGACAGCTAGTACTTATCTTTTCCCCAGAAAAAAGTTTAGACTACTAAAAGCTACAGTCTAGTTATCTAACAGGAGGAGGACCACATAGTCCTCTGAGACCACGGGCTTTGGTAGATGTAAGGCTCCAATTAAAGTGACCTACAAATAAAATCTTCAATCTTTAACATTAGTTGAATGTAACACTTAGGTTCTAATGTGATTTTTAGATGACTGTCTCGGGGAGTGGTAAGCGAGTACATAATGTGGGAGTGGTAAGCAAGTACAGAGCATGAAACTAATTACTTGAAAGATATTCCTGTAACCTCTAAAATATCCCAACCACCACCTAGAAATCAGTGATTGCCTGAGAAATGAATATTTACAAGGCAATATAAAATAATTCAAAGATTCCAATAACAGCAGTAAGATGCCTACCAATATATAATAATTACCTCAGAAAGCTTTCAACACTCTCCACTTCAGCTTCTAGGAGCCGGGGGGGGGAAATTAATAAAAAATCCCCAAACCCAATACCCCCCCCATCTTTTACTTTTTGGTGTTAATAAAAATAAAGTTAGATTTCACTTACCAGTTCCTATATAGGGTTTAAAGCGTCCTGATAGTCTGTCGACAAAGGCACCTAAAACATCTAGACCCAGCAGTGCTACCTGTTGAAACAAAAGCATTAGATATACAAAACAGATCTCTGAAGAATTCTTTAGATTTTAAATAAATTAGCCATACCTATGCAAGCATGCTGAAAGACAATATCTTAACTTAAACTAAAGTTCAATTTAGAGAGCTGGTAGTTCCTGGAAGACTTTCACTAAGACAAAGTTATCAGAATATGTCTGGAGGGGATCAAATGTATTTACATATACAGAGCAGTTCAAATTTTTTCAGTACTTGTCTTCAAACAAAGAAAAAGTACATATTCAAAATCCAATGTTTAAGTATTTCCAACAACAAATTACTAAAATTCAAATTAGTAATTACATGGACTGAAGAGTTGGAAGAAGCTTTTATTCTTTTTCCCTGTCTGGATCATATATCAGGACTGCAGTTCTGTCCCTCGTTTTCTTTAAAACATGACTCCAGAGGTCTAACTCAGTATTAACTAAAAATAAAAACTCCTTCAAAACAGGTTTCAGCAAGTCTTTAGAAACCTGGTAGATGCTGTAATGCCTAAGATGCTGAAAGAACAAATCAGAAAGCAGTAACTACCACTACCCAAAACCAAAAAAATAAGGAGGCAAGGGGTACAAACTGGACTTGGAAAAAGTAAACAACTTTAAACACCCCCAAACATAAGTACTAATACAGATTGAGGGGGGGTGGAAATAATCTTAAACAGTTCCCCAGATGCTAAGAGCTTACTTCAATCTGGCTACTTAGCTCATCCACTAAGGTCATTACACCATTTTCCAATCTCCCAAAAGAAAACAACTGACAGAAGTTAATACCGTCTTCCCTTGTAGTTCAGACCACACTATTTGGCCATCTGCTTGTTAAGCTGGGGGAGTTTTGTTTCTCTTACTTTAAAATTTAATTTTTAAAAACTCATGAAATAAAGGAAGTTGAAAACACTGCCAGGATTATGAGGAATTCCTGGCTGTGAACAGAAACTAGATGAGAGAATGATATCCACTAAACCAAAACAAAATGGGGATCAGAAACTATGTGTTAAACCACATTATTTTATGAGGGTAGAACCCTTTTTTGTCCACCGTTAACTATCCTGCATACTGTTCCAAGACTTCATTCTTGATTTCCTATGATAGTTCACTATGAACACCGGAACCTGCATTTTCACACTACGTCAGTACTTCATTTTGCTGCTTCCAAAGATGCAAATGACAAAAGGTCTTCCTGAAGCTTGGGTATTTTTAAGAGTTTTTCTTCCTCTTTGTTTTCCAGTAAGTCACACACCACAAAATTTTCCCCACAAAGACAAGAGCAGAATTATTCCCTTCTATGAGCTACTTATTTTCATAAAACTTGGAACCACATTTCTTTAGACAACTCTGAGCCTTATCTGTCACAACTGTCCACACTAGACAAAAGGTCAAAACCAATCTGACTGGAAAGGGATGTGAATACACACAGACACCACACACAGGATCATGTCAGCCTTGTTTCCACAGGAAACGAGACAAATACAGCCCCCACAAAAACTAGGATCTGAATTGACTGCAAATAAAGCAAATTTTAATAAATTCGGTAGTAGTAAAATAGATGTCCTTTTAAAGAGGAGATACAAAATGTGCATGTTAGTACAACTAACTTGGAAATGGACATAATTTATTACATACTATAACAAAATAGCAAATTAAGTGGCTGGCATCACTGCCATCAATTAATACGTTGACAAGTGACTGCATCTATGAGAAGACATAATGCTACAAATGATAACTAATCTAGACAAAAACCATAAGTTTGGTTTTATGTTAATGTCAAGGCTTCTCAAAGACTCTTTCCTTTAATGTTCTTTTCCAGATTGTCAAACTGTGAGACTTGAGATAAAAATCTCAATCTAAAAAGTAAAGTCTGAAATAAATACAAAATTAATTCTTGATATACACTGTTTTCCTCTGTTTCTGTTTCCTGACCACAAGCCCCACCTTAAACTTGTCTTCTGGTGACAATTTAAGATACTTTTCCCATGCAAGTACTTTGGGGTCTATTAATGCACAAACTGCAGCATTTCCCTCTGTAAAAGTACTGACAGAGAATCTCTCTCTTCTCCACAGATTTGATTGTCTTTTCATAATCTTCAACACTTCCAGACAACAGTGACTCCTAGATTTAAAAAAAGTAAAGCACACATGGTTGGGGTTTTTACTACAGATGGACTATTTAGTAAATCCCAAAGAAGAGTTCCGAGTAAGATGGAGAGTATTTCTTCATTAGTTCCTCCAGTGCTTAGCCTCTAGGGTCTGGAGGGGGGGCTGTGTTGGCCTAGGGTTTTTTTGTTGTTGGGGGGGGGGGGGTTGCTTTTTTTTCTGGTTGGTTGAGTTTTCCTAGAAGGGACTGTTTGTTTTTAAAGTTTCACATGGGTTGAAACAGCCACTTATCCAAGATTTGAACCTCTCTATACCTAGGCATCAGAGGCTTGACACCTACCAAAGAAATGACTACTCATCCTACTATAACATTACAGGTAACAAAGAATCTGATTACATTTGTGTAAAAGTATTTTATTTTCATCGGAAGCACCCACTAAGATAATGGCCGCATATTCCATGGGTTTGTATCCTTCCCTGTGAATGCGTAAAGTTGAATCACCGTTTTAGGATCCAAGATGCATTTATGTGGATCAACCACTCAAGTAGTTGTCTATACGGTGTTGGCTCTTTGTGACTATCAAAGATTTGCTTAATGAACGCAGCTGGTGTTCAGTAACTAGTGTACAAAAGACACTTTGATAAATACTGTCAATTTAAATATCCTTTTGAGTAGTTCTGTCTTGTGATGTCCTTACAGTATGAAAATATATGCAGTTCAGACTGCATGGGACAAAACAAAGCTTTCAAGTCATCTGTGTAACTCAGAGTGAGATATAAAACTAACCCTGGTATTAAGAAATGCATAAGTAACTTAAAGGGTTAAATTCTTTAACATCTCCTTAACAGCTAATAAACAAGAACCTTTACAGAGTAGAGGTAGTGAACAGGTTACCACAGTCTTAAAGGAGCAATCCTCTACCTACAACATGATGGTTACTCCTTAGCTCATAGAGCTCTCTATGCTCTGCAGTTTTGAAAAGATAACAGGTATGAAATGTCACTGTATCTGCAGAGTGAGAACGTATTACGTGATCTCAAGCTGGATGTAATGGGAACTGCTCTAGCTACAAAATTGTCTCTCATTCCACATTTCAAACCAAGTCAGCTACAGCATAACACTGCAGAGCAGACCAAATAAACTACTCCTTAGTGGTTTTGTAAACCAGTCTTAACATACACAACATTCCAAGTTTTAGCATCTCCTAGTAGGGGTAGGTATCACACGTGCAGTATGCAAGCAGCCCTTTGGAAGAAGTCTGTAACGACTGATATGGGGTCACATAAGCAGCATTCAAAAACAAGTAAAAAAAGAAGAAAACCCCAAGGGTCAAGGCAAAGCTGTCTGCAGGGAAAGGGGTACCAAGCTCTCAGACACTGTGAGGGACCACATACCAACACAGGCTGTCCTCTATTAACAGAACAAAAGTCTCAACAGCATCATGGCTCTTTCCCCACAAGCTTCAATAAATGATGTATTTCTTCTGGTATTAAAATCACTGGATCTTTTTCTTACTCTGCATTCATTAAGCCTTTTGCCTGCTGCCTAGAAAGAGCCTTTGTATGTTGAGCCTGATTCATCAGCTCACTATTGTTCAATGCACTTAAATACTGCTTTTGAGGTTCACAGTAGAAGAGCAATTTAGGCTTATTTGAACTGAAGTCGGTTAGTTTTTCAGCTACTCTTTAACATGTCAGTGTTCAGGACCATCCTTGACTTTCCAGCTCACAACAAAACTGCCAACCCAAATAAGAAATATTTCCTCTGTTCAGAAAGGTCTAGACTCTTCAGTGAAATCAAGATGTCCCAACCAAAATGTGATTACAAATTGTGCCAGTGACTAGGAATCAAGCTTATTTCTTTCTCTATAGCTTGTTCCTTTGCTGGCTCTTCTTCTACATGCTCTTCCCAGCACTACCACTGCTCTGTGGGTAACTTCCAGTCATTTCAGTCTTTGCTAGGAAAAAAAAAACAACTGTTCTTCAGACTCTACCTGATTAACCATGCATAGTTTCTATCACTCTCACTGTGAGAATTGATTCTCATCATGTTCCAACCCTGAGAGGGGTACATCTCGGGGGCACAACATTGCCAGGAAACCATCTCTAGTTACAGAAGTTACCAAATGATATTAATACAAAAGTGCTTGGATTTGATCATAGGATCTCTGAACAGTGTATGGAAGTTGAGTGCATTGAGTGCACCCTTAACGTTTGTAGATGACATTAAGCTGGGAGGTATTATCAATCTGCTGGAGGGTCAGGATGCTCTGCAAAGGGATCTGAACAGGCTGGACCACTGGGCAGAGTCCAATGGCATGAGGTTTAACAAGCCTAAATCCTGGTCCTGCACTTGGAGCACAACCCTATGCAGTGCTATAGACTAGAAGTCTGTCTGGAAAGCTGCCTGGAGGAGAAAGACCTGGGGGTTTTGGTCAACAGCTGATGAACATGAGCCAGCAGTGTGCCCAGGTGGCCAAGAAGGCCAATGGCATCTTGGCTTGTATCAGAAACGGTGTGACCAGCAGGTCCAGGGAGGTTATTCTCCCCCTGTACTCAGCACTGGTGAGACCGTTCCTTGAATATTGTGTTCAGTTCTGGGCCCCTCGCTACAAGAAGGATGTTGAGGCTCTGGAGCGAGTCCAGAGAAGAGCAAAGAAGCCGGTGAGGGGCCTGGAGAACAAGTCTTACGAGGAGCGGCTGAGGGAGCTTAAGTTGTTTAGCCTTGAGAAGAGGAGGTTGAGAGGAGACCTCATTGCTTTCTACAACTACCTGAAAGGAGGTTGTGGAGAGGAGGGAGCTGGCTTTCTCCCAAGTGACAGGGGACAGGACAAGGGGGAATGGCCTTAAGCTGTACCAGGGGAGGTTCAGACTATGTATCAGAAAAAAATTTCACAGAAAGGGTCCTTGGGCACTGGAACAGGCTGCCTAGGGAGGTGGCTGAGTCTCCATCCCTGGAGGTGTTTAAAAGATGGGTAGACAAGGCGCTCAGGCACATGGTTTAGCAGTTGGTAAGAATGGTTAGACTCGATGCAAGAGGTGTTTTCCAGCCTGGTGATTCTATGATGCTATGGAATACAGATTCTGCAGATCACAATCTGTGAACTAGTCATGAAAAGCTAATAGTGGAATTACAGAGGTCACCATCTGCAGCTCCAAAAGAATGAAGTTAAGAATTGGACTTCCTGTCACCATGGAGACAGCTGTGGTATCACTAACAATCAACTGGCAAACACAAACCAGCATGCTAAACAATTAAGCTGGGCAGGAACGAGCATTGTTCTAGCACTGCAACACTAGACCATGACATAAGCAAAAAAGAATCTCATTATTTTCAAGTCATTTAAGAAGAACTTTCTCAATTCTCAGACAATCTTTAGCATTTTTCAAGTAGCTAAACATGAGATAAACACAGGTAGGTATGCAAGTGTTTCTTCTTCATTTTAAGTTTCTTATTCTTAGTTCTCTTTAATCACCTCTCTGAAAACACATCTCTCGTGTTTCATAGGACACTCAATCACTTATTGTTCCTTTCACTGTCTACCATCCCAATTCTGTCCACATTGCCCACTTTGCTGAGATCTACACATATTCCACTCCCTCCTTAACCTAAAAGCTCGTACAGATATCAGATCTGCCCTGGCTGCATGGGCAGTAGGAACCTTCCATTTTTCTGGGTGGTTTCTTCAGTTTAGGTGGTTCTTCAGCCTCAGCCAGGTCAACCTCAGACTCTATTCTCCCTTGTACAAGAAAACACGTTGCTATAATCCTCCCACTCAGCATGAGCTGGGCAGCTGCCTCTGCTGACAGCAGCCAAATTGCTGTCCCAGCTGTTGAAGCTACCACACACGTCATCTATATTTTAGATATTTTAGCTGCCAGGAAAACACTGTTTCCATGCTCTTTGTTCTTTCATCTTCAAAGGTACAAATGACACACTTCAAAGATCTGTACTATCTTGTTTTTTGGTCTTTTTTTAAAAAAAGAATGTCTATAACATCACTTCACATTGCAATGAGAGAAAGGGGTTGCTGCTAGTCTAACATGGTCTTCAAGCTCACCAATGTGAGTCACAAGTCCTTTAGCAAATGCAGAGCTGCCTCTACCTGAAAATACAAGTTTACTGACTTCAAAGCAATGTTTTGCAACTATAATTTAGACTACAAGCTGAGATTCCCCTAAGAGTATCAAATCTTTGCTACAGCTAAAGCTACACATAAGCTGTATCCCTCAGTGTCACAGAAGCGGTATAGACTACCAAAACTCTTATGATAGTCTTCCTTTTATAATCCTTCTCTGACGGCTGACCACAAATCATTTCAGTGTCACAGCAGAAGCAACCACACTACCAGAGGATTACTGAATCAATCACCCATATTTATCCAGAGAGTGAGTGAAGACTGTAGCCCAGCACTGAAAAGGCTTGGCTTCTTCAGAGATCTTTCAACAGGCACAGATCTGGGAGGTCCTTGCTACTTCAACCTCTCTCGAATAGCAGCCAAAATAAGAAAGCATAGAGCCATCATAAAAAATTTAAAGCTTATATAAAAAAGATTTGCTTTACTGCCCTTTCCCCATGATGGGAACTGTAACATTCCTCTCCCACATTCAGAAACATTTACTCAATTTTCAAGAACAAATCAGTGTAACACTCAAAATGGTTAAAGGAAAAATGTTTACAACTTACTATTATTTCCAAATCTCTAATGATCCTCAAACTGACCTGAGTTCAGACTAAAAGTGTGGATCTTCAAATCTTTTCTGTATTATGTTGACAATATGGTGATCAGAACTCTAAAATGTGTCCTGTACTGCCACCAGCTTGATCCATCACAGGAATATCTACAGATTGCCTCATACGTACATTAAATGTTCCTCCCTTGACCAGTGCCATAAGTTTTTTCACATTCTTCCAAGGACAGTGAGCATAAAACAACTACAAGATATAGCAACACCTGATATTGTAAGCCATCTTCTCTTTGAGACTGTTTGGCTTAAACTTTCTGTGTTGCAGTAGAGGAATTGTTAAGACAAAACCTCTCTAAACACAGGGTTCAGTAGGAAGGCAATGAGTTGTATGGTATTCCTCCCTAGAATACACAATTTACTTTAAAAAAAAAAAAAGCATCTTTTTTTTTTTTTTTACTCCCAAAGAAAAATGCACTTGAAAGCCTTCCTAAACACATTGATGGAGCAAAACAAAGAAACAGTTTATTTTAGGACTTAGTACGTCCAAAAGAATGTCATTCTTTTCATGCCCAAGGTCTCCTATTTTCTTTCCTATTTCCTCTTATTTCAATTGTATTAAACTTACAGGGATTCCCATTCTCTGCTACTTACTCCTAGCCCTGCACCAGCTCCTCTGTTCTGCAGAGAACAGCCTTCATGCAGCTGAACAGTAACCGGCTTTAGGAAACCGGTCCAACAAATACTCTCTTCCCTGAGCCCATTTACTGTGCAGCCTCACGAGCACTCTGATCAGAGCAGCGAAGACACAAGGCAGCATCACAATTCAGCAGCTAGGGAAAGAAGTGCTTAGGTCAGCAATGTTCTTAAAAACAGACACTGAACTATATACGGCTTACTTTCTTTGACTGCTGTGAAGTCTATTCCGACCAATGCACCTCTCGCACACTGTGCAGAGCTTGGAGAAGGTCACTATTCGTACCCAAACCAGTCCAACTGCAGGCTAAAAGGGATAGCCCTGTTCTTCCTCCTGACTTGCACACATATTTGGATCTGGTGCACTTAAATCTCCCATAGCATCAGTCAAAACCAGCTTGTTGAAATACTGGAAAAAGAATTCAACATCAATAGAAAGTTAACAGCCTCAAGAATGAGTGAGAATGCCCAGTCACAGGAGAAGCAAAGCTGCTATTTCAACAGCTACCACGGTTAAACCAGATTATGCAAACTGAAGCTGCAAAACATCTGAGAACCGTCAATTCCACCTCTGGAGGAGATGCTGAGAGTTTGAGATTATATACTCCACATTCCTAATTAAAGGACAGACAAAATTAGTTTTAATTAAACTTAAAATAATTAACACTTCTTGTAAGTTTGTCTTCTGCATCTCTGCTTATTATTTGGTTAACATTCAAGTTTATTTAACATTCCATAAACAGAACATAAATAATACATGAAAAAAAAATTATTATTGTTCAAAAAAAGAAGCAAATCATTGAGTTTGAAAACTAAGACTGGATTCATACCGATCCACGTTCTCATTACATAGAAATAAGGCAAGTAGTTCCCACATAGCAAGGATGAAACAACCAGCTAGAAGAAAGCAATAATGATCTTCAAAGAACTCAAAGTCAAACTTTTCTCCCCAACAAAGACATTTAAATTACCACTAGTTGCTAACAAAGACTAAGGAAATTCCAGGATCTCCACAGTAACTGAAAAATCAAGGTTAAGGTAGGTCCTCTTTCATTCCATTTTATTGTCCTGGGGGTTACAGTCCTAAAAGTCACTACAGCATTTGCCTTTTGAGTAGCATCTCTTGGCTCGTGTTCAACTTCAGACCCAGAATAACCCACACAGTTTATTCCTAATCACGACTCCTCAACCACATGCCTCATGTTCTGCATTTGTGTTCAGCTATTCTTACCGAGGACTTGAGTTTTTTGTTTCTGAACTTCTCTTTTTATTCAGATCTCAGCATCAGCGTTTTTCTTCAAATAATTTTTAATTCTAGCTTCCATCTCACACACTTCGATGCAGTCAATGAAGATATAACTGCTGCTTCCTCTTTGCAAGGGCTTCACTTGTCTTAACTATTTAGCAAAATTACAGTTCAAACCTTCCCTTCCTTTCTGGACACTGAAAGCTCCTCCTGCTGGCCTTCTGTTGAACTAAAGACAAACCAAAACAAATACTTGCCAAACCAAGAAAACACAACAAAACATTACTGGTATTTAATATCTTTCAGAATCTGGTGTTGAGACAAACAGCACTAAGAAAAATCTCACTCTGCAGGGAGCATAGAATAAGAGATAAGTCCATGGACTTGCAAAAAAGAAACAGATTATCCACACTATCACAGAAACAGTGTGAAATATGATTTTTTTTCTTTGCCCAGCAAACAATCCGCTGCACTGAAATAAAAACAGAGATTATTAATTATTTTCCTACTGGAGTTGAGAAATAAAGTAAGTAAAAAAAACTGACTACAGAGGTAAGAAGTCCAAAGATGATTCACAGTCACATTACCCTTCTCATTTAAATTTATTGTGACAAACTACCAGAATTTTAATCATAGCTTTTTATTTCTTCTGACTAGGTGAGATTTGCATAAAGAATGGAGAAAAGGCTTTATTGCTCAAAAAAAAATTTAAGTTTTATGAGGGCAACTATTCAGTTTTGGTGTGCTTTAAAAAAGCCACACACCATGCTTAAAGCCAAGCACGGACTTGCAAAGCTCTACTTGAAAAGTAGTTTTCTCCATCCCACATGTCTTCAGCAGAAGTTCAAAGCAGGTTTCCAGATTACTTATTTGAGCCAGACACAATGCAGTTTGAGCCACCAGACTGTCCTAAATTCCATAATCTCATAATTATTTCAAGTGACTACTGAGTATGAGATACATAAGAGATACATTCAGGTTAACCCAGTAAAGCCAGCAAATATCTACCAGTAGTGATATCCTCAGAATAAGGATTTACTGCTTGAAGTTCACCTGAGAGTTGGAACACAAATCTTAGCACTGTTCCAGTTTTCTCAGATGGTCAAATCTTACAGAATTTGAGAAGAATTTTTTTTCCTCATAGCTTTGCAAAAACAGTCATTTTAGGCAAAAAACCCAAAGCAAAACAAAAAAAACACACCAAAACCAAACCACAAAACAACACTTCCAAACCAAAGCTCTGCATTTGTAGGAAGAGGTCAGTCTCAACCAATGTGAAACAAACTGAATCACAGAGGGCACCAAGCAAGCCATTTTCAGTTCAGTGAGCAACGCTTTCATTCTAATGAGATCCAAAATAAAAGCTTGAATTATTCACATCTTCTAGGTACTCCCTGGTGTTACAAAGCTTCCAACAGCCTTTGGAAACTAATTTATCACTGACTGCACAGACATCCTAAATGAAGTCCTCACTAAGGTCAGGTTTTAAAAATGACTCATCTCTGTAGGTCACTCCTGGTGTTCTGCAACCAACTTTCACTAGAACTCCCTGCCATCTGCAAGTGAGCCAACACATTCTTAATCCCACCTTTTTGATTTATCATAACTTAAACTGGTGATTGTGTTTTCTACCTCAATAAGCTAGATGAACTCAGAGATTTTCTCATCTGCTTTCTTACTTTTGAACTACCGGATTTTTTTATTAAACCACTATAAACAGCCGCAAAACTCAGAAAAGCAAAAGACGGACAAAATCTTTTTGAGACAAGTTAATTCAACCTTGCCAATAACAAGTCCATACTTGTTAACTGAACACCTATTCTCTTTTCCCCACTCATTACTGAATCTGCCAAAACAATCCTATTCCCTCCAGAACCTTTCCCTGCTGGTTATGTGAGGCCAAAAGTTCCCAGGGTGGCATTTCATTTTTTATTTCTTATGCATAGCATTGAGTTGAGCCTTGAGCTCCCAGATCATGCACCCTTTCCTTCTGTATGCTCAGCAGAGTATGCAACATGCGAGAACCGAGTTTTCACCTGAAAGAAAAGATACAGCACATCCAGGGAAAGTAACATTAGTTCCCTCATTAATTCTCTCATTATCCATACTAGTCACCTACAGTGGAAATAATGCTCCTCCTCAAAACCTCCTCCAGCCTTCCGCACTCGCCACTCCAATTCCATGCAGCTCAGCAGTTCTGATAAATAAGACAGTCACTGGCCATTATCACTGCTCTATTAAACAGCCATGCCAATAAGGAGGCTCTACTTACTTTGGGACTTTGAATACCTGAAAGACCTTTAGCAACATATAAGAAAGAGACGATATGCAGAATGGACTAAGTACTCTACATATCTGTTCCTCAGCAGAAGAAAAGGTAATGAACAGGTTATTAAAATCAGAGTAAGCAAAAATAAAGATTACTTTAATTTTTTTTTTTGCAAAATACACGTTATTCTGTGATACTCATTATTTCATGATATCATTCGAGCCCTGAATTCAATAACAAATGTGGTTCTAACACTTAAATGTGTAACATCTATGCTTACATAAAATGCAAATACAGAAATAAGATGCAGACCACAGTCTTTGAGAATATTTTTAATTCTTTTTCAAGTAGCAGATGCTGGCGGTCACCACCACAGCCAAGAACACTGGAAATGATCACGAGCAAAACATCTAAGATCTTATGCTGCTATGGTTAATATGTACGCAACACGCTTTGAACTGCAATGTTGTATGTACAAAGAGCCGCCAATAAGCAGACGTAAAGAGGTAAGAAAATAAAATTATTTGTGATTATTATGCAAGCAAATTTTAAAAATCTTGGAACATGTAATACTCTCAACCTCGTCTCATATGACTGGAGTATTACATATCCCCCATCTCTCCTACAGTTTTACAGCCAAGTTCTGCCACCCTACATCAGCAAGCAAAGTCTTGCATAATGAAAAACACAACTTGAAAAGCAAATCTCAAGTATTAACATCCAATTTTTCCAAATTAAAAGCGCAAGGAAAAAATTCTTTTACATCAGCCTGTTAGCAATAAGCCAGTATCTAGTGCTCGTTACACAAAACGATATGTTTAAAGGCTTGTCTATGTTTCACAGTAATCAGTTATCACCCAAAGCAGGACTTTAAGAAGGAACACGTTATATTTGTCCAACGTAACGATGTTTCCTGAAGCTAACCTGACCTTTGATGACAAATACACTTCTTAAAGAAATAAATAAGACGCGTAAATAGAGTTAAGCCTTATTAGTTTCAGCCTTCAAGCTCAGAAGGGCGATGTGCAAACACCGGGGAGCGCACAGCGCCGTGGAGTCAACGGGGAGGGGAGAAAAAACGCCCTTGCGAGTTACTCCTGAGCCTGAGCAAACAGCAGACTCCACGGCGAGTTACGAGGGCGGAAGAGAAGGGGAAGGAGGCGCAGAGGGAGAGAAGGGGCGGTGCGGGCCGAGCCAAAACAGCGCGACAGCGCCCCCAATCGGCCAGCGGGGACACGAGGGGGACGGCAGGCACAGACAGACAGACAGACCGACACACACACACAGAGTCACAGACAGACCGACACACACACACACACACACACAGAGTCACAGACAGGCTGACAGATGCACACACAGTCACGGACAGGCTGCCCCTTGGAATCACAGACAGCGACAAGGGGACACACACACACAAATGGTCACACACAGTCACAGCCAGACACACCGACAAGAGTCACAGAGTCTCACACACACGCACCCTCCAAAACACACCACAAAAAATTGCTAGCATGCTATCCTCGCTGATAAAATTGTGCGGTCAAGCACACTATTGGTTGACCAAATGTACAGCCACAGCCATAGGCGTGTGGAGGAGGAATCCCTGTTTTCACACAGATCTGCCTAAAATGCATCATTAAAAAAAGAAAAGCCAGAGGTGAGTCATCACTGGGCCGTGAGGAAGGCACTGTAACTTCCCATCGCCTAAAGATAGGATGAACAACTTTAAACTTGCAGTGGGAACCCCCAGAGGCACACTATTCATTATGGTGTGTTAAGGACACACGCACACTTTCACTGAACCATGGAAGACACGCAGAGACACACTCACTTCATTAGGCCATGTAAGACAGACACACACACACTTCATGAACCCGCATAAGACAGAGATACTCATACATTATTAAATCATGCAAGGCAAACACACACACACACACAATTCATTAAACAGTGTAAGATTCACAGAGAGACACACTTCACTAAACCATGAAAGACACGCACAGAGACAATCACTTCATTAAACCATGTAAGACACGGACAAACACGCATTCAAACACACTCACACTCATTTCATTAAGCCATGAGACACATACAGAGGCACACTCATACACATAAAGACACTTGAATAAACCATGTAAGACACACACAGACATGTATTCAGAGACACACACACTTCATTAAACTGTGTAAGATTCAGGGACACACACAGGGACATGCTCACTTCACAAAATTGTGGAAGACACACAGAGACACTCACTTATTAAACCATATAAGACATGGCCACACACACTGAGACACACACTTCATTAAGCCCTGAGACACAGACAGAGACACCTGAATAAACCACGTAACACAGACACACAGACACACACGACTGGAGCAAGGAAAGCAGAAAGTAAAAAAAAAATCACCACTTCACTTGTTCCATTATAAAACACACAAACCTGCTGTGTAATGTCGTTGCAAGAGAGGGTTTTTCTCCTTGAATGACACGCAAAAAAACCATTTAGCCAACCACAAAAGCAAAACCAAAAGCTCCATCGCTGCTTCTATCAGGGCAGAAGAATCTAAGCAGGAAAACGATAACCGACCTTCCCCAGATTTCTGGATTTCCCCTTCCGAGAAGGGAGGATAAAAACTGGATTCAGCGTAGTTTTCTACCTCAAAGGAGTTCGATTCCTTGCTCGTATCCGATTAAGAAGCGATGCGGAGCTCCGCACCTCCCTGCATGATGAATCATGGTCTCCCTCGCGCCCAGCGTCGCCGAGCCAAGCAGCCTCACCTTAAAATTGCTGGAGTTGACCCATCCTGTTAACTCGTCGATGACTTTGTCCAGGCGCTGCTGGTCCTGCTCCAGGTCGGGGCTCCTCGCCGGGTCGCTCAGATATTCCAGCAGCTCCTGGCCGACCTGCATCCTGCGGCCCACGTCCTTCTGCTGGACCTGCTCGCAGAAATAATCCATCCCGGCGGGCTCCATCCTCGCCCGAGGCGGAAAAGTTCCGAAGCGACCTTTCCCCCGGCTCTCCTCGAGGCCGGGAAGCGCGGGCGGGGCGGGACCGGGAAGGGAGAAGCCCCCGCGGGGAAACGGCGGCGATCACCGAGCCCCTCCGAGCCCGCTCCGCCCCGGCCCCTCCGTGCGCGCACCCCGCATGGGTGAGGGGCGCAGGGAGCTCGGGGAGCCGCGGGACCAGGGGCTCGCCGTCCCGGGAGGGCTCCGCGCCGCCGCCTCTCCTCCTCTTCCTCCCGCACCGGGGGCAGGGAAACGGGGAAAGCGTGGGCGAAGAGGGGGGCTCGCGGCCGGTTCCCGCCGCCTCTCGCTCTTCGCCGCCCCTCTCACCGTCGCGGGCACCGGTGAGGCCGGGGCGGACCGTTCATGCTCCCGACGCCTTCCTGCTCTCCCGCGGGGCAGCTCCCAAACTTCGGCAGCGAGCGAGCGGGCGGACCGGCCCCTCCCGCCGCGAACGCAAACCCGCCCCCAACCCTGCGGCACCGGCCCGTCCCGTGGAAGTTGCGTCCCGTGTCCGTCCGGCCCCGCCCCACGGTCGCAGACACACTGGGCGTGGCGTGCCAAGACCGCGCCCCGCCCCTTCGCGGCGGCCGCGCCCCCTTCCTGCTTAGCCACGCCTCTCCTCGCTCGGTCATACTATCGCTCTCCATGGTCACGCCCCTTCACAGAAACCACGCCCACTAAGCTACTCGGTGGGGTGACCACGCCCCCTTCACAGACGACCACGCCCCCACCCTTTGCCCGTTGTGGCCACGCCCCCGCCCCCCGCGCGTCCGCGTGGCTGGTCATGCTCCTCCCCGCGCTGCGGCGGGTGGCAGGCGCTGGGCGCGCATGCGCTCTGTCTCCCTCACCACCCCTCTCGCGGGCAGGGAGTGAGGAGGAGGAGAGGAGAAGGAGGAGAGGTGGAGGAGAGGGGGAGAAGGAGATGTGGAGGAGAAGAGGTGGAGGGGAGGCGGGCGAGGAGCTGCTGCGGAGGAGCATCCCGCTCCTGTGCTCTCGTGGGGACCGCACCTGCAGTTGGAAGTAAATGATCTTTACAGTCCCATCCAACCCAGCCCATTCTATGATTCTGTGATCCCAGGCTGGCAGTGGTACCTTGCTGTGTATTCCCTTTCGTCAGGGGTGCCTCAGTGCGGCTGCTGCTTGCCCTTACTGTGGCAGAGGGAAGCTGTAGGAAAACTGGATATTAGGAAAAAATGTCTTTACTGAAAGAGTGGTGAAACATGGGAGCAGGTTGTGCAGGGGAGTGGTGGAGCCACCGTCCCTGAGGTGTTCAATATATGTGCAGATGAGTTGCTTCAGGACATGGTTTAATAGGTGTGGTGGTGGTGTGTTGATGGTAGTAGCTGGTGATCTTAGAGGGCTTTTCCAACCTGAACAATTCTGTGATTCCATGAATGAGCAGTGTGGACAGCAGAGCTCTGTGGGTTGGTAAAGCGCAGAGAGACCCACTACGGAAAGGGGAGGGAAAGGAAGGGAAAGGAAGGGAAGCTGCTCTTTCCAGTGCTGCCTTGACTTGGTTGAGTGGTGTCCTGCAACCCCCTTCATTCTGTGCTTTGCCCTGGTTTAAGGTGGCTGGACCCCAGGGTGCCAGGTTTGTGGGCAGGTTGCTATTAAACTCTGCAGTACATCTGACCCACCCGCAGGCTGCTAGGAGCTGGCTTTAGTAAAACAGAGACCCTTTAGTGCGGAGGCTGTGACTTGAGGAGTTGTTTCAGTGTCAGTTTAAACTGGTCCAAGTCCCCTTGTTGTTAGAAAGGAGAGAAGCAGTTCTGTCCCACTCCCTCCCTCCACCTTGTCCTAACAACATGTTCACCTGGCCTCTCAGGCCTCCAAAAGTATGTCTGTGCTTTCACATGCAGGGAAAGGAAAGGAGAATAATTCTCTTTCTCCCTCTTTGTGCCAGAGCTGCTGCGCTTGGCCTCACTTTTCTCCCCTGGGGTGGGTCCTGCACTCCCAGACTGCTTTGGATTGTTCTAATGGGTTTGATGATAGAGTTGGTATTGGCGAACTGGGCTGGCTCACAGGTCCCAAGGGCAGAAGTGTAGGATGAGAGGAAATGGCCTCAAGTTGCACATGGGGAGGTTCAGATTAGGCATCAGGAAAGATTTCTTCACTGCAAGGGTTACCAGGCACTGGAAGGGGATGCCCAGTTTGGTGGTTGAGTCACCCTCCCTGGAGGTATAGAAAAGACAGACGAAGTGCTCAGGAATCTGTGTTAGTAGTGGACAGGTACAGTTGAACTCAATGTTCTCAAGGGTCTTTTCCAACCATATGGTTCTATAAGTGTAACATCCCCTGTCAATAGCAACTAGCATTTCGTTGATTCACACTCCTAAATTGCCATTCTCTTTGGTTAAGCAAGTGACAAAATTGGTTCGGGTTAAGTAAAAAGAGACAGCTAGAAGCTAGATGGGAGCAGATGAGGGCTGGTGGGACCTCCAACAGTGACAGCCGTTGTGTCATGAAAGCTTAGCTCAGTTTGAAGATGGCACAATCTGTCTCTCTTGCTTCATTAGTCCTAGCACTGAGAAAGGGTGAAACTGCAGGCAAGCAAGATGCTTCCTCAGAGGTAAACTGACTGAGGAACCAGGCCTGGAAACTGCAGTTTCACAGCAGTGTAAACCAAATTAAATTGGTGCTACAGTGGTCCCACTTGCCTGTTTCTCACAAATCCCATTTTCAGGAATTCTGCACTTCTTTTCTGTCCCCTGCAGTGACATCTGTGTGACCTTGCAGAGGCCTAGCTCAGGGAACTGATCTGGCAGAAAGCGAGATCTATGTCCACAGGCATAACAGAAGGCAAAGCTACAAGGAGCCTTTTATTGGGTTTGGTGTGATGTGGCAAGTTTGGGATCCCATGCTTGATCTGGCCCTAAACATTACAATAATGAAGGTACTTTAAAAGTTTCTAGATGCCTTTAAAACAGAAATGTATGTATTGTTTTGAAGCTTATTGTAATCTCACAAAATATCATGAACTGCTTATCGTGTTTTCGCAGTGAGTTTCCCTGTGCACATATAAAACTCCATCATTTTGGATAGAGCTGATTAGTTCTTGTCCTGCATGTTCAATGCCAATCACAAAGATGGTTACTAATCTGTCCTTATGAAGATGGGATTACTAATTTCTTTTATTGGAAATGGGACTCAAGAAAATAGCTAAAAATGGAAAAATTAAGTATAAGAAAAGTAAAACTGCAGTCTTCATTTTTTTTAACCATGGTCTAGAATTCGATTCACTGTTCTAAGTTTAAAAAATAAGAATTAAAGTTTTAAAAGTAACCTGTTGACTTAGTAAGATTGGCTGAAAACAAAAGAACTGATAAAGAACTGTAAACAGATTCAGTCCACCAAACTTTCCAAAAAAACCCAGGTCATTTAAAATTCATTTTTCATTATAGTCCAAGTTAATCTCCATCTCTTGAAACAGAAAATTGTAAGCAAGAAGAGGAGGTAAAGCTCGTGGCACTAGATTTTTAGAGTCTTTCATGGTTTGAAGCATACATACTGATTAGATAATCTGATTGCTGCAAATAGTATTGAAGCTGAGGAGAAGGGTAAAGTGTAACAAGAGACACACTTGAAATGCTGAAACTGTTTTGTCAACCCAAAGACGATATCACAAAACTATGTTAAGGGCAAAAAGCCATGCTGATATATGTGGCTTCCCCCCTCATTTCACATACCAAGTGTTTTCTTAGAAAACACAGAAGAAAATAATTGCCTTACTGTAAAATCAGAGGATTAAGCTACTGTATTTCATCCTGTTACTGCCCACCAGCACTAGTGCCTTCACACTGCGTGGTCTTCAATAGAACATTAGGAAATTGATATCCTTTTTATCACTGAGGTGTTCTGATAAGATCAAGGCAATTTCTTTTGACATCCTAGTACTGAAAAGAGCTATCTTTATGTGGGATCAATAAATGTTGGGGTTTTTTTTCCTCTGCAAACAAATAACATTTGGAATTGGCAAACAGAGCTTCTGGACACTCTTTTTTTAAGAAAAAAAAAAAAAAAGCAAGGCAGGAACAGCACTAACATTGAATCTAGAGCAGTCCTCCAGCTTCGACAAAGGACACAGGTTTGTTGTTAGATGTTCTCACAAAGTCCTAGTGGACTTTATACCTAGGGATGTGGGCTAGGCTCCAAAAAGAAGGCATTTTCATTCAAGCGAAAGATCTTTTAAAGCCTCTTATTCTCAGTTAAGGAGATTGCTTCCTTTGGAATGCAATCTTCTTTTTGATATGCAAGCATGTGAGCATAAATCCACTATTCTTGTGTATTTGTACAATGCACAATATTTTGTAAAGCAATTAAGCCCTGTAATTAAATGCAGAATCAAAATTTCCTTTGGTCTTCTCAATATGACTTGCTAGCAACCAGAGCAATTACAGCAGGAGCTGAGGTAAATTACACTAATCCAGTGAGGCACATTTCCTCCCTGAATTGCACACCAAACCTGTTTCTACACCCCCATCCAGTACAAGTGTGCTGCACAGTTGTTATGTATAATGTCATGTTCTGGAAAAGACGAGAATGATACAGGAAATGGGCTAGGGAGGGGGAATGCCGTGTTCTTCATTCCTTTGGCTGATAAGAAAGTGTGTACTGTGTTTCAGCTTTTGTTCCCATCCACTTTCCAGTAGCTTTAGCAGGCTGAGACCTCATCCAACCCTGTTATCAAACTCCTGTAGTGGGCCTGTCAGTCATTCCAGCCAAAAAACTATTTCTCTGTGGGAAGATTTTACAG
>WAAB01004949.1:0-13878 GCA_013389865.1 Piaya cayana
CTATGACTCTATGACTCTATGCCATGCTGGTGGCTGAGAGGTAGAAGGGTGAGCTTTGGAGGAGCCAAGGGATGAAATCTCTGCTCTTTATTTACTCCACCTGTTTAGTTTTGCTAGTTTTGTACCCGCACAGAGGGCTTTTTGTTGTTATAGGGCGGTTTTCCTTGGGTGGTGGCAGCAGCTCCGTATTTGCAGACTGTTAAAAGTATTTGAGAGCGACGTCTGTGCTCCGAGAGGAGCAGCCCAGTTCCTGCTGGGGAGGGACAAACCGTCCCAGTCCCGAGGTATTTTTGACTGCGTGACTCCCAGATCCGTCACCACCCAAAAGAGAGAGAAAGACTTTTCCCCCTTGTGATAGTGGCGCTGCTGCACTTACAGCTGCTGAGGAGTAAGAGTTTTGAATATGTAAATTACTCCATCAGCTGTTTGCGTCAAGGTAACTTCAATAAGCAGAAATAAACAGCAGCAAAACAGCAATTGAAAGCCACCCGCGAACATTCAAGTAGAAGGAAACTTTGTTTTTCTCACACTGATTTCCCTTTCTTTTCCCCCTCCCTGTTTACCAGCCTCGTCTTTCCACCCTTAAAAAACACCCGATTAAAGGGTAGGAGACAGAGTGGAAGAAATCAGTTCCATTCAGTAAAAAACTCAGGACACTGCAGTTCTTTTCTGCTTTCTGTCCCGCTGTCTCAAAGGCAAAGCTCGTCACTTTTCTTCTGCTTTAAGCTCATGCCTCTCTGAGCGTTTGCGGTTACAGCTTCTATTTCTACGTTGGCAATTTCTGACCTGTTTTTTTTTTTTATTTTTGTTCTTTTTCCCCCCACTGTGAAAAGAAACATTCCCCTGCCAACATCTGTAAGCCCTTTAGACCTCGACCGTGGTCGCTGGCAGCTGATAAAGCTCCTTTCCTTGATTTGGGGGATGCCGGAGGGGAGATTTGCGGCACTCGGTGTCTCCTGCAAGTGTTGCTGGGAAGGAGCGGAGCGTGCAAACGTGCCAGCAGCAGGAAAAGAGGCACCGTTGTCAAGCTGCAGCGGTAGCAGAAGCAGGAGGCCGGGCCAGCGGTGAAGACGCCAGATTTCAGCGGGGAGGAGCCCGGGGCCAGTGGCGCTTGGGTTGGGGCGCTTGGCCTCGCTCGATGCGTTGGGCAGGCGGCGGCGTGCGGATGCGGGAGAGAAATAGATGAGGAGTCATAGCGAAGAGGCATTTCCAGCCAAGGGGAAGGAGCAGGCCTCTCCGAAGGGAGCGGAGAGCAGAGGGAGCCTTGCAGGTCTGGCTCCCACCCCTGGGCCAGCGGGAACATCTGGGCACAGCTGTTTCTCGGAGCCCTTCGTGCTGCTGCGCGTCACTTGGTTTCGCAGCGATGGAATCGAACGGCACTTTCCTCGCTTGCAACAGTAAGTCTGTAGAAATGTCTTTGCATTTCAGCTCTCTCACCTTTATTTTTCCTTCTCTCTCCTCTCTGCTTTGCCTCTCCATTCTCTCATTTGGAAGTAATGCAGCATTTAGTCGGTGTTACAGAACGAGATGGCAGATTTTTCTCTGTTAATAGGAGAAGCTGTGTGGGTAGAAAGGGTGTCCTCTCTGGATAAGTCCCTGCAAGTTCAGAAAAGTTGATCCAAATCTCCTCCCCTTCATGAGGGGAAACTGAGAGCGGGACGGATGCTGAGCCGAGTAAACTCTCTGCGCTCCAGTGAACGCAGCAGAGCCGGGATAAATCGCCTCAGCTCTGGGTCTCCCCCCCGAGACTCTGTAAATCTTAAGTACAAAATAAGTTATGTTTCTAAAAAAAAGAAGAAATTCTTTCTGCCTTTCCTGTAAGTTAAGAAGATTCATTTGATACTGAGACTGGGAGGCTTGTCTGACAGGGTAATGAATCCCCTTTTCCCCTGGTTTGACTTTAATATATTGATTTGTTACCTCTTCATTGTATTTTACCTACTCTGATGAGCAAAAAACCAACTCAGGACTGTGACAACTACAGATTGAAATGGGATATTTTGATCCCACAGAAATGGGAAAAGTCTACAGTGCTTATTTTTATCTCATGAGATAGATGCTTTCTTACTCCAGATGAGCTATAAACGAACAAATAAATCCCTAATAGAGCAGTAAGTGGTTGACCATGAACACAATCAGTTTAGCATTGCCAGGAGAGTTGTGAAAAGTTTCCCCTTGGCTCAAGAAACCTTCCTTCTGATTTTCCCAGATGCTAGAAACCTGACAGGAAGGTGAAGCAGGGGTTAATGTTAGAGTTTTCATAGGTATCTCATTCCTTATAAAACCAGTGGGGAAAGAGCTCTTAAGAAACACATCTGGAACTATTAAAGTGTTTCCTTTTCTGGCTTGTGGGTCATATTTTTCAGTGAATATTATTTAGTCTTCTGGGGTTAGGAACCGAGAATTCAGTGGCTTTTTGTGAACCTGTTTTCTCATCTCAGGGAGAAAACGTACATGAGTGTTGATTGAGCTAAGACTGGATGACCCAGAGGGTCTTTTCCAACCTAGTGATTCTGTGAAGCTTTTTTAAAAAAAAGTATTTACTGACATTCCTTAATGCATAACACACTCGAGTGCCAGAGCAATTCTGAATGCCAGACTGCTTAGGCAAGAAAAAGTTGCTCACGTGTTGGTTCGTTGGCAGGACCAGACCTGTGCTACGAAGAGGGTCAGAAATTTCTCAGATACTGTGGCTTGTAGAGAGGTTTTGTATGTTGGAACTCGGTTTCTTTCTTTCAGTTTCTCTCTCCTTTTTCCAAAATGGGTACAAGAGCTGTATTTACTATGTCAAATTAAGTGTGGGCACATGGTTCAGACTCAAATCCAACTGTAGGAGTCATCTGAGATACCTACCAGTAGCAGAAGCAGGTATTACAGTAGGTAAGAGTTTCTGAAAAGTTTGTAGAGTTTCGTTTACCCTGCATTTGGAAGGAGATCTGAGTCTAGGGAAGAAAACCAAGTGTGCTCCTTCATTTGCAGAGCCCCAGAGTAGCTGCTGTAATTTAGTGGTCTGTGCCTTTTATTTTGAAAGCATTTGATGCAGCTGGATGAGCTTCTCGTTGCTTGTTTTATTGAGAGCGATCTACATTTAGCATGCAGTGAATCTGCTGGATGCTGTGGGCTATTAATAATCTTTCTCTTGCCTCATTAAGTTGGTTTGTTTCTGAACCGGGAGCCCTTGTGCTGTAGAACAGCTAATTTGTACTATGCCTTGTTCTTAAACACTGGCTTTTTCATCCGAGACACTGCTTACCCTGTGGAGGGAACGCCGCAGCTCTATTATGGGAATGGCCTCTGCCACAGCCCAGGGTGAGAGTCATCAGGGAAGGGTTAGTAAAACCCTACAAAACAGCCCATTTCCTTGTTATTTCAGCTAATCCTGAGAATTCACTTCTCCCAGATTTAACTTTCCGAGTGAATCATCTCTACCTGCCCTCCTCATCTGGGAGTGCTGAGGAGGCTCCTTCTGGGCTCCATCCTCTCTAGGTGGAGATGCTGCTGCTCGGGATCAGCTGGGATGTGAAGCAGCCGGTGCCTTTGATCTCCTTTCCTGCAAACAAAATAATCCCAGCACACCCCACTTGGTGCAGGTCGTGCCTCTTGTGTCATGTGGGAGTTTTCTGAGCCGCAGTGTTTGTAGTAGTACAGAAGAATTAGTGATATTGACACGTTAAACATGAAACTTGTCCCTTTTCCAGGCAGAACAAGTAAAACTTATTTCTTATATTTTTAATTTTGTCACAAAAGCTGCTCTTTTTCCAATCTGAGCAATGTCTTTTAGTAAAACCAAAGTCATCTGTCGGTGTTGAGATTATTGCTGGCGTGCAAGACCCCAACATCAAGCCCAAAAGCAGATGAGTTGAAACAAGAACCTGCTTGATCGAGGAAAAATAGATTTTATTGAGGAAATGAAAGAGAAGGATGAAGGAAATGCGGTCGTTTGGAAAAACTGCTGCAGATAGCAGAGAGAAAAGGATACAGCCGACTACAGGAAAAAGAGAGAGATGGAAAGGTGTGTGGGGAAGAGACGGTTTGTGCAAGATCCGGAAACTCAGCTGACCGTAGAGGCAGCTCTGGGAGCCAAAGGTGTCAATGATTTGGGAGCAAGGCATCATTTCCTTTACAGTGAGATCAAAAGATAAATACAGGTATTTTGAAGGACGACTGCAGACGATTTCTTGGTGATTTGATCTTCCAGGAGAGGATTCAGCTGGCTGGATGTAGTTACCTGCAAGAGATTTTAGGTTTACGGAGATCTAGGGGGGTGAATTGTATCCTGTCTTCTCCTGGCCCCTTGCTCGGTGCTCTGTAGGTGCCTAAATACTGCAACGCTCGCCCACAGTCCATGCTTCTCCTGTTTCCTTACTGTGGGAGGAGGATCTCATCCTTACTTCTCCTCTGGTTTTGCATAATTCAATTGTGCAATTTAATTCTTGCACAAATCTTAGCCGGCTACAGAATGATTGGTATGGTCTCTATTTCATCCGTGGAAGAAGTGTTCGCTCCCGAAGAAAACGTCAAGAGAAGTTCTTAAGTGGCCTTAAAAAAAAATAAAGCTGGCAACCACCTGCAATTGAATTTGGTTTTATGAAGGGAACATCTTTATCAGCATGTGTCTAGAAACATGATTTACGAGTTAGGCAACTGCATGAGTGCTGCTGGCTGTTGGTGCTGTTTCTATCCATCGAGTTGGTATCCTTCTCTCCAAATAGTTTCTTCCCACTCTTGTCATGCCTGCTACTGGTAAAGCTGTAATTTACTGTGATCCAGCATTTGTGCCTCTCACTCTGCAGCCAAATCTCCATCTGCATTGTGATGGAAAGAGCAGTGGAAGGACCCAACTAACAATTCTGTTTGGTTCTGAGTTTGCAAGTGCAATCAATGCACTTCAGATGTTTTACCTGGTTTACAACAAGACTGCAGGGCAGTAGCTTTTGATGTGTCACAGGCACATGGATCCAACTGCTTTTTGAGCACTCCAGGCTGGCAGAAAGACTAATGAAAGTTTTCAAAAATATAGGTCACCATTTGAACCATTCCTGAAATATCTGAGCAGGCAGCCTGGCTTTGTCTACACAAACCAGGACCAGGGCTCTGCACCACTGATCAGAGACTGCTCAGAGCAGAGCTGGAGGAGGAATCGTTCTCCTTCCAGAGAATTTGCAGGCAAGGTGAGGCAGCCAAAGGAGCAAGTGAGGCTCAGAAAAATTGGGCAGGGTGACAGCACATATCTCAGCACATCAGAAACCTGCTCATCACGCAGCTTCTTGCCTCCGTGCCTGCGTGGGAAGGATTTAAGCAATGATGTGAAGAACAGCCACAACAGGATGGTTAGGGAGAACTCCCTCTGTGTGAAACCTTAAAGTCACTCTGCTCTAGCTCAGAAGGACCTGCCAAGCACCCTGGAAAGGAGGTAGAGTGGGCGAGAAAAACCAGTGTAAAGAAGAGAAGGTGGTTTCCCTCGTGCGACCATTGGTTTTTTGGAGAAGCTCGTTCTCTGTGTCACCACAAGGTGGAACTTGGTACATGCCACATGCGCTGAAGATGCGCTAATGTCAACAAATAAAGAATCTTTGGTTAGAGATGCACTGATGCTCATGGCCTCAGCACCCGCTCCTCAGTCCCGACTCTACCAGAGAGAGGGAGAAGGGTTCGCTGTGTGTAAGAGCCGATGACACCGATGGCATTTTTTGTTGGCGATGAGAAACTGGTCGTTCTCAGGCTCTGCTTCCCTGGAGGTGTTTAAGGCACGAGTAGACGAGGTGCTGAGGGACATGGGTTAGTGTTTGATGGGATTGGTTGGACTCGATGATCCGATGGGTCTCTTCCAACCCAGTGATTCTGTGGTTCTGTGATTCTGTGAAGAGCGAGGTCTGCTCCTGGGAGGATGTGAGGTGTGACTGGGGAGAATAAAGCTGAGAGGAGCGAGTGGTGGGGATAGCAAGGAGGGAGGAAAAAGTGGGATGTCTACGGGTGGGATGGAGAGGAGGCAAGAATGAAGTGAGGAACAGACTCCAGAGGGAAAGGCAGGGCAGATGGGAACCTGCAGATGAGGAAAGGGCCTCGCTCTCCTGTCCTCCTGGCAGAGTCTCTACATGAAGACAACTTGCCATCGCTGCGACCACATAGGCTCTTAAAAAATCATAGAATCATAGAATCACCAGGTTGGAAGAGACCCACCAGATCATCGAGTCCAAGCGTTCCTATCAAACTCTAAACCATGTCCCTCAGCACCTCGTCCGCCCGTCCCTTAAACCCCTCCAGGGAAGGTGTAAGGGGCTGGTGTAAAAGCCAGGCTGGATATAACAGCGGGGTGAAGTCATATGGCAAAAGGACCTCAGCAGAGGCACTTTCAAGGTGACATAAGCGATTTGCAGAAGCACTGAGGAAACCAAATAAATCTTTGTCGCTCGACAGTGACCGTCGGCTTTCCTCAACAGCAGCCACTGCCCAGTGCTGCAGCTGGTTGTGCTCCTTTCCAAGCAGCTGCTGCACTGACAATATTNTAAAAAATCATAGAATCATAGAACCACCAGGTTGGAAGAGACCCACCGGATCATCGAGTCCAACCATTCCCATCAAACACTAACCCATGTCCCTCAGCACCTCGTCCACCCGTGCCTTAAACCCCTCCAGGGAAGGTGTAAGGGGCTGGTGTAAAAGCCAGGCTGGATATAACAGTGGGGTGAAGTCATATGGCAAAAGGACCTCAGCAGAGGCACTTTCAAGGTGACATAAGCGATTTGCAGAAGCACTGAGGAAACCAAATAAATCTTTGTCGCTCGACAGTGACCGTCGGCTTTCCTCAACAGCAGCCACTGCCCAGTGCTGCAGCTGGTTGTGCTCCTTTCCAAGCAGCTGCTGCACTGACAATATTCACAGAATCACAGAATATTCCTTGTATTTGGTGTGCAAAAGCAACTACAAATCTTTATTTACCAACAGGGACTTCAGTTTTGGAGGGCTCCATCACCCTAATACATGCTAGAAGGTTGTTGTGTTATTACAGACCAACTGAACTGCAGCCTTTCCAAACTCTCATTGATTCTGTGTGACCATAAGCTGGATGTTCTCTTTCTTGATTAGGATTAGGAATACACGGGGACAGACATTGCAGTTCATTGATGGGCACTGATGCTTTGACGGTGCTATTAGAATCATAGAATCATAGAATCACCAGGTTGGAAGAGACCCACTGGATCAAGTCCAACCATTCCTATCAAAATTACTATTACATTTAGTAAAATAATTCCATTGAATTTCACTGTGAGGGATTCTGGTTTCTTCAAATAAACATCTAAAAAAGACCTGTTTTTTTTTCCTTCCTGGTAACAAATGCAGAGCAAAGCACAACCTTTGGCCTCTTTAGTGGGAAAATTATCTCTTAAAATGACACGTGTTATGCAACAGCCAAAGGAATTACAAGTCATCATGGAGTAAATTACATCCAGTGCATGATGCAATAAGGGAGTGGTGAGGTCATCACTAGCAGGGGGAATTTTCATTCCAGTCCCAGGTTATCACAAGCCCGGGGAAATCAGCAGCAGATTTCTGTCATCTCCTTTGTGTCAGTGTGATGTAAACAGGCCACGATCAGCATCAGGGCTGCGCCACCACTGCTAATACCTACGCGTAATGGGACTGGGAGAACAGGTCCAACCCCAAGGAGCTCAAAACCAGCCTGCTTCTTCCTCTGTGAAGTGTCAACAGAGCTTCCTTAGCTCCTTTGAATAAGGGTGTGATGGAGATTAATTCATTTTGGAAAACTGGCTGAAGAACAGCCCGTGCATCAATATTTTTCTCACACACCAGCCTCTAGAGCCTTCCTATCTCGAGCGCCTGGGTAAAGCACTTTATTAACTTTGGGACCATCCTCATTCACATTGATTTCCATTTGCTCCATGAGTAATCCAGCTGGAATCGACGAGACAATTAGTACA
The DNA here is from genome assembly GCA_013389865.1 of Piaya cayana. Lineage (NCBI taxonomy): Eukaryota > Metazoa > Chordata > Aves > Cuculiformes > Coccyzidae > Piaya > Piaya cayana. The sequence continues at coordinate 7,941 of WAAB01004949.1, forward strand.
GCCCCGATCCTGGGCACGGGGACATGAATAATTTCACTCATGTGACCAGCTCTGTTGATTTCCTTGGAATTGGTTGTGTGGGTAAAACCTCATGCTTGAGTGTTTGTGGGTTTTGGACACAGTCAGGTGTTACCTGCAGTGAACAAGGCTTGGAGAATTTGTCCCTAAGCCCTTTGCAGAAATTACTTCCTCCAGCACCGGAGGGTGATGCAGCATCACGGAACATCGACATGTAACCTCCAGCGTTACACTCACTCATCAGGCTTCACCTTTGAGATGTTACATTTTCTTTAAATGACTTCAAGACCACGACACATCCAGATCTGTTGTTTCCCCAAAGCAAGGCGTTTCTGGCCCAATGGTCTCATCTTCATTTTAAAAACAAACTGATTTTCACTGCCTTACATCTCTGAAGCCCTCACAACACCAGAACTCGCGTATTTGCTGCTCTGGAGAAGTATCTTGCTTGGTGAACATCAACCCTGTGCTTTGTGTGTGTGTAAACTTCAGGTTTAAGCACAATAAAAAGTACTCAGAGGGTCTAGAAGGCTCTAAGTGTTGCTGTCACTGGCATTGCTTATTAGGATTTAATGAGAAAATGAAGCAGGAGGGCTCCACTCCTTTAATTAGATCAGTCTTCTCCAGTCCAATGTGAAATATGGGAAGTGCGCTGAGGCTGCTAATAAATATCATCCAGCCATTACGTCATGGTGCCCACTGCAGAGATTACGGCTCTGACATCCAGCCCCTCTATGTGCAGGGGGCTCAGAGAAGGCTGGAGGTGTTTCCTCAAACACCTGCTGACTGCCTGGCTAACGTGCTTAGCAGTGTCTCATCCAAAAAAATCATGGAATCAGCCTTTCCTTTGCTGTCTGTGATAGTTATACAGCTATTCAAGGCCGTGCATTGGCTTTGCCTTGCCCCAAGAGGATTTCTTACATGCAGCATGCGACAGCAAGAAATGACTTTGACCCTGTGCTTGCACTGGTCCAGTCCTCTCTGCTCATCTGGGAGTGGTGGGAGGTCTTAATTCAAACCACAGAGAAAGAAGGGAAAGATGACTGGATTGCCAGACATCAGAAATAGAGAATAAGTTTCTAAAACCTGTGTTGAATATGGTGGGATGCTGGTGATGCAATTAAGTCTCCAACAGAATCAGTTTCTTGTGTGTATGCTGGTTCTTTTTGATAGGAACAGTTGGACTCGATGATCCGGTGGGTCTCTTTCAACCTGGTGATTCTGTGATTCTATGATTCTGCAGTAAGGGACCCCCCAGCTTGACTCCGTCTCCCTGCAGCGCCTTCACCCTTGCCTTGTCTGCAAAAAGCTTTATTCACCACATAAAGAGTTGTGATTAGGGAAGAGATGGTTTTTAGTCCCAACCAGGGGACACGGTCATGGTCAACCAGGACAACGATCATGAGTTTCAGCAAAGGAAATTTATACTGGTCATAATGAACAAATTTTTCACTAAAAACGTGTAGCTTTTGAACTGCGATCTAGGTTGGCTGTGGAGTCTCTGTGCTTAGAGGCAACCAAAACTCACCTGGACAAGGCTGAGAGCCACTTGATCTGCCTTTGAAGGTGACTAGAGCAGGTGGAGAGCTCCGGAGGTCTCTGAATTATTCTCTGATTCTCTGTAATCAGTGACTTGTCAAACCCCCAATGGGGGGGGGGGGGGCTTATTCCTGTACCAGACTGGAGGATAAATCTGAATTACAAGAATAAACCCAGAGCGATGCAGAAATGCAGAGCAAGAGACTCACCCAAGCCGTGCAGGAAATCGGTGGCAGAAAAGATGCTTTCCAGAATCGTAGGAAAACGCTCTTCTCTGGGTGGAAAAAGAGGAGCATTAAAACATAGTTTCCTAACAGATCTGGGCTACGTCTGCCCTGGCTAAAAGGTGATATTCCCTTCCTCTTCACTGCGTGTGAGTGGGAACAGCGCGGAGCAGCTCTGCACAGAAGAGAACGGGGGGGAGCGAAGCGCTCTGGGATCCAGGCGCTTGTGGGCAGGCGAAGCTGACGAGCTCCAGGCACTGATCGGGAGCCACGAACAGTAATTGGAATTCCTCCAGGCTCGGGAAATGATGCATGAAAACCCGCTGGCGTGTGACTGTAGGAAAACTTGTTCCTTCTACCTGGGCAGCTGCCGGCAGTTGCCTCACTGCTAATTGTGCATCCAGTGTATTTGTGCATCCAGTGCATGCTGGTGAGTGAAGCAGGAGGAGAAACTTCCCCGGGTCCCACCCCCAGCTGGACTCTGCCCTCCTCTACTTTCTTCTGTCTGAGCTCTGCCTTGGAGCCTTGCTGGACGTTGTGCATGCCGGAGGCTCCTGGATGAGCAGGGATTCCTGCAGGGGTGGCTTGGCCCCCCGTCCTTCTCGACGCTTGACGGCTCTCCCAGAGCCCCACGCTGGATCATGCAGTGCATCCGAAGGCAACCCAAGCGCAGCGTCTCCCAGGAGAACATCCTACTGGAGCAGAGCCGTAGAGTGGCCGCGTTGAATGGCATGAGGCTGGGTAAGGGACAAGCCACCCAGAGCCTTGGGCGCTTCTGCACGCTGGCAGCTGCTTCGCTTCTGCCGCTCTTCCCTGTGCAGAGACGCTGCTCCACCCTAACGGCAACTCCAAGGTTATTTTTAAACTCCTGAGGTTTCTGTTCCTTTCCTTTGCCTGTAGCTGCTTGTCAGATGCATAAACCGCTTCAAAAGGCTTCAAAGAAAGTGGGAGCTGCTTGGCAAAGGGTTGGTTTCCCAATCTCTTCGCTGGGCTTTCTGGACTGTCACTGGTTGAGGGTGTTTGGGGAGGGCAGTGCCCTTTTCCTTCTGGGTTTTAGAACTCAGTGGGGTAATGCCAGTTGCTGTAAGAGCCCGAGAAACCACTCAGAGGTCTGCAGAAAGGGGAAACCCAGGGAGTTTCGTAACTTCTGTGTCTGGCTGTGAGCTCAGTGCTGGTCCCTGCTCTGTGGAGAGAGAGAGAGACCAAGTGGATGCGAGTCCCTTGATTTCTGTGACTACAGGGGGCAGGTGGAAATAGGAAACATGGAAATAGAAAATCAACCTTTACCCATCCTTGGATTTCATCAGAAAGGCTTTTGAACCTGCAGACTTGAACTATGTTAGGTCTGAAACCAGGTGGAAGAGGGAGTGCAGGCAGGAAAGGGTTTGGTTTATAGCAATTAAATATTTATATCAGATCAGCAGATCTGCGTGAGCACTGCGGAAATATGGTTTATCACTGTCTTCTGTTGATATTATCTCTCTAGTGAACTCAGAGCCTGGTTTATATAGTGAGACCTATTGTTTTATTGTGTTTCTTGCTTCTTGTAAACTTGATGGAGAATACAAAGGTCAACATTAACATTTTTGTATAAAACTTTATAGCTTCTGTATTAACTTCACATTTATTGCAGTGCTGGGTGTGCCTAAGGTGCTCCTACCTTTGCCAAACATGATTCTCACTCTACTATTTACTGCACGCGAAATATATTCGGTTTAGAAAGTCTGTGATTGATACTTTGCAAGGAGTGGGCCTCGACCCACGAAACCCCCAATGTGATTTTGCATGACAAGTGAGTATTTGGTGTTTCACCGAGGATGCTAAGCAAGACACACACGGTCCTGTCACATGTTTTAGGGAGGATTTGGGACATCTGTTTTAGTATGGTGATTGTGCTTCTCATGCTCAGTGTTTTTCCGTAACTGAAAACCAATCTCCTTGCCCTGCTGCACAGTGATTTTGAATTTTTAAACTCTCTCTGTGTGTATAAAGACTCCGGTTTCTTTCATACAGAGGTTTCCATTGCTGTGAGATGGAGCTCTGGACAGCAAACCTCCTCGGCTCCGTGGGGGAGCTGTACAGAAATCATCAGGAGGTGGTTCAGGCTTAAAACCTGGAAGCAAGTTTCTGCTGGGAAAAAGGTGTTTTATTTTGCTGAAAAGTAGTTCAAATGAGCAACTGAGAGGAGTATCCCCCTGAGACATCAGGGGTGCCTTTGTTGTTCCTGTATCAGCAGATCAGAGCGTCTTCTGCTCCGTCTCTGTCCTGAGAAAAAGCTGATGCTTTATAGCAATGCAGAGGCCAAGTGACTCAGCCAAGGGCATTTAAAGAGTCTGTAGCAGCGCTTGGAGTGCACGTAGGAGCAAGGCTGAACACACTGGCCCTCCTTCACGGCTGGCTTGGCTGGCTGAGCTTGAGCTGCTGCTAGACAGACAGAAAGCAGGTCCAAAGCCAACTTCATCCACCTGGCCAAGGGTATGGTTGGACTTGATGATCCGATGGGTCTCTTCCAACCTGGTGATTCTATGATTCTATGTTCCTCCTTCCTCCAGACCCACTGTGGGGTGATTCTGTCAGGACTTGGGGTCACCACCAGCAGAGAAGGGGATGGCTGCTCTCTAGCTGAAAGGTCTCCCACATCAAAGGAATCTTGGAGCTTTTAGCCACCAGCTTTTAGCCCTCTCACCCTTTTTCTGACCTAACCAGCCATCTCCTAGGTGCAAGCTTGGCTCCATCCCCTTCCTGGCGTCTCTTGCTGCCCTCTGACTCACGCTCCCTGCCATCTTCGATCTTTGTGATGCATTCACCATGCACCATCCCTCTTCATCTTCCCTCCTGCAGAGTGCAGTGGTTCTTAGGAACAGCATCTGAGGAGGGATGGGAGGGCTGTTCCCAATCCATAACTCAACCCTCTGAAGAGGAAAGGGAGTTTCAAAACACACTAATGCAATGACAGGTTGTACCAGTGAGCAGGATGAAAGGCTCTGAGCGCTAGCTTGTGTCTAACCTGTGTGGATTGAGCCTGGAGAAGGGGAATCTGCCCTTGAGCATTGCCTGTGTCCTTCCAGATTTGCCTGTATTGCATCGGTGCAGCTCTTCGAGGTGCCCAGGCAGCACGGCATGTTACACATGAGTCTGTGTAATGAAACACACCCCAGTCAGCAGGGACTTCTCATTGCACACTTATTCACACGGACATACAAAGGAATTGATGGTTTTCCTGCTTTCCTCCTCATGTCATGATGGGATGGCCCATCCTTCTCCTAGTCTTCTCCAGCAACCTTGAGGGACAGTGCAGAGGTGTTAGTGAAGCCTAAATCTATAAATGTCATCTCCATGCTTGGAAGACCTTTGCTTCGGAGAGGAAGCCCTAACACCACAACTCAGGAGGCTGAGGGTCTGTGAAGCTCTTGTGGTGTCTGCCCTTCCTCTGGATGACCCGGCCTCTTGTCAAGCCCTGGGTTTGCTTAAAACTCAGCTCACCCAGGAGAGCGTACTAGATCCCATAGTTGAGGTCAACCTTTCACCCTTCCGTGCATTCCAGGAGATGGACTTTTTACTCCTCTCCATGCGTTTCTTTCTGAGTTTTCTAGAGGAGGAAGCATTCCAGTTCTCCTTGTGGGAGCCTCCAGACCAGACATGACCTGAGAAGCCCAGAATAGCGTGGGAAGACGCTTAATCAATGAAATACCTAATTGAATTTAAGCGGAAAGAGAAAGGCCACAGCCACCTTTTCAGGATCTGCAGCTCCCACTGGGGTGCTTTCAGTCTCAGGCATGGGTTAGTGTTTGATAGGAATGGTTGGACTTGATGATCTGGTGGGTCTCTTCCAACCTGATGATTCTATGATTCTATGATTCTATGATTCTATGAACCAGGCATAGCTCCAGGCATGCTCCATGGCACTGGTGTGTCACATTGAAGAGTTGTGAGCAGCTCACGGAGTGGAGACCGGACACCCAAATATTCGTCTCTGGCAGAGATCTCAAGCTCGCTTTGGCAGCTTAAAACACTCTCTTTAAGCCAATGTATCCCAGCCACAAAGACCCGTTGCTGCTTATTGCTGCTGCCACCGTAACCCACCCTGGTGGCCCACAGCACCTGGCACTTCAGTTTCCTCTACAAACTGGCTGAGGCTTTGGCCACTTGGATCTCAT
>WAAB01004949.1:33539-45405 GCA_013389865.1 Piaya cayana
GCTCTTCTCTGCACTCGCTCCAGAGCCTCAACATCCTTCTTGTGCTGAGGGGCCCACAACTGACCCCAGGATTCAAGGAGCGGTCTCACCAGTGCCGAGTCCAGAGGGAGAAGAACCTCCCTGGCCCTGCTGCTCACACCGTGTCTGATCCAAGCCAAGATGCCATTGGCCTTCTTGGCCACCTGGGCCACTGCTGGCTCATATTTATGTTGCACCATGGCAGTTTTTCTTTTAAATGCGAAGGCTTTCCCCACCCCACAGCATGCAGGGAAAATCTGGGCTACAGAATTTGTCCCTGGAATGTATCAAAGTGACTATATTGCTGAAAAATCTTCCCCATAAGAAGAGATAAGATTGCTAAGGGGGGAAAAATAATAATGACATTTGCAAGGGGAAGAAGGCTGTAAATTTCCAGTGTGGAAAAGAGCCTCCCTGTCTTTGGAAAGCTGAATTGAGGCTAAATAGGGTGGATAGCGAGCCATATTTCTGGAAGAGTAATTACTGTGCAGTGCTGGCTTCCAATCTGGGATTGTCTCAGGCCGTTTAACGTAACCTGGAATTACAGAACAGCATGATTTCTCATTTGAAATTCGATGATGTTTAATTAAAGCTCAGGATTTTAAATTTAGACTGTCTTCCCTAGGTCTACTTGGCAGCGTGGGCTCACTCAGATTTTTCTAAACCTCAGAAGCATTCTCTGCATCCGTGAGCACAGAAGGGGAAGAGTCATTAGACGACAAGAAGCGTCGGGTCCCCTGCCTGTCCCCCATGCCTGGAGAACTGCCTTGCGGTGTCTCTTTCCCAGCAATCCAAAACCTTTAAAAAGCAAGTAAAGAGCGTGCGAGACTTTGAAAACAAGTACTGAAAGCAAAAAAACTTGCTCGTTTCAGACAAGGTTTGTTCAGTTTAGAATCCAATAGAGCTGCCTGTGGTCGCAAGGGACTCAACTTAGTGTCATCTGTGTCCTTTCCACCCCTATATTCCTACAAAGATAAAACTCCTACGTGATTGATGAGTATTCCTGATGTTCTTATGCATGTGGTACTGTTTTATTAAGCCTCAGATTCAACCCTGCAACAAGCTGACATGGATTATTTAGTAAATATTGCAGGTATGTCTGCAGGGGGAAAAACACAGGGACCTTTTATTTGAATAGCGTGCCACCGTCTGTTTGGATTCTGAGACTTATGTATGAACTTTTCTTCTGGTTGGAAATCACTTCCCAGAGGTTTTGCAGCATTCCTGTTTCGAGCACGTTCATAGGATTTCTGCCAGAGAGTTTCAGTCCCCCCCTCTTTGGTTTCTAATAGAAAGCTGGTAGCCTTGGGGCTGGTGGATCCTTTAAAAACAAGAGGCAGGGAGGCTCCCTTGATATATACAGGAATGGGAACAGCTTGTTCCTAGTTCACTCTGGTCCAAATATGATAGGAACGGTTGGACTTGATGATCCGGTGGGTCTCTTCCAACCTTGTGATTCTGTGAAATAAGCACATAAGGTGAAAGGAAAACCCACAACCGGGGCTGCAAAATGCTTTTTGTATCTGATGAGGAGATTTTCAGCTGAAGTGCCTAGTTCATCCACCTCCTCTAAGCTCTCTCAAACCTTTGGGCATCCAGATCCATGGCAAGTTTGGGGGTTTTGGGGACCGAACACTGCTGAAATGACAGGCCTCGGCCTCGGTTTGTCTCTCATCTTTTTCTCTATTACCCACATATTGCTTTCTAGCCTCAACTTCGGGTATGTGCATGACCTCTGGGTGCTCTTGATCAGTGGAAATGGCTGCAGACTTTTTCAAAAAGATTGATTTTTTTTGCAGTGGTTAGAGCAAGGGCAGTTTCTACATGCAGTTAGTGTTAAACCAACCCTGCTGCTCACCTCCGGCTGCGACACTCTGGATTTCCCCTTGGCTCACTTGAGTTCTAGAATCATAGAATCATAGAACAACCAGGTTGGAAGAGACCCACAGATCATTGAGTCCAACCATTCCTATCAATCACTAACCCATGTCCCTCAGCACCTCGTCCACCCGTCCCTTAAACCCCTCCAGGGAAGGTGAATCAACCCCCTCCCTGGGCAGCCTCTGCCAGGGACCAGTGACCCTTTCTGGGAAAAACTTTGTCCAGCCTAAATCTCCCCTGGGGGAGCCAAGGGGCAGAGGTCAGAGCTGAATGGGTGGCCCTGCCCTTGCCATCATCTTGAAATGCTGAGCAGACTTTTTAATTTTTGGAGCCCAGCTGGTGGAGAGGGCATTCTCCACTCCGGGGCGGATGGCAGTAACTCCCAGCAGAGCAACCTTTTCATGACTCAAACTTGGTTCTCTGGCAAGAATCAGTCGTATCCAGACCCTGATTCAGGGCCCTGCAGTATCCCTGGAAGCTGGGGAAACGTAACCTCTCTTTATTTTGATTTCTGAGTCTAAAGAAGGGGAATATTAATATTACCAGACCGAGACGGATGCAGTGTGAGGTCATTGCACAGCACCTGCCAAGATTCTTAAAGGCTGAAAGTTCAGCTTTCCATGAGATAAACAACTCTTCCAAACAGTTTACGCATATTTCCACAGTGCAGAAACATCTGAGTGCAGTGGTAGCTGTGGTGAATGCTCTGCTCCAGGGTTCTGTCTGCAGCCCCTTAGGCTGCCTGTTAATGCCCTTTTTGGGGGGCTTTTGTGAAAAAAAACCAATTAAGAAGTTATGGTGCTATACGCCTCAGCTAATTCTCAGGTTTACTCTGCTTAATAGCCAGATTAGGCATTTTCTAGATTGTTTAGAATGAGTTTGGATGTATTGGAATGTATTCACGGTTGGACTCGATGATCCGGTGGGTCACTTCCAACCTGGTTGTTCTTTGATTCTATGATTCTATCATTCTGTTCTATGCAAGATATGAAAGGTTATGTTCATGGAGAGCAAGTAGTTAATTCCATATTTTTCTTTTGAAATATAAGAGTTTCTTTCTGGATCTTTATTTGTAAATAAAGCAAATCTGAAAAAAAAAAAAAANTCCAATAGAGCTGCCTGTGGTCGCAAGGGACTCAACTTAGTGTCATCTGTGTCCTTTCCACCCCTATATTCCTACAAAGATAAAACTCCTACGTGATTGATGAGTATTCCTGATGTTCTTATGCATGTGGTACTGTTTTATTAAGCCTCAGATTCAACCCTGCAACAAGCTGACATGGATTATTTAGTAAATATTGCAGGTATGTCTGCAGGGGGAAAAACACAGGGACCTTTTATTTGAATAGCGTGCCACCGTCTGTTTGGATTCTGAGACTTATGTATGAACTTTTCTTCTGGTTGGAAATCACTTCCCAGAGGTTTTGCAGCATTCCTGTTTCGAGCACGTTCATAGGATTTCTGCCAGAGAGTTTCAGTCCCCCCCTCTTTGGTTTCTAATAGAAAGCTGGTAGCCTTGGGGCTGGTGGATCCTTTAAAAACAAGAGGCAGGGAGGCTCCCTTGATATATACAGGAATGGGAACAGCTTGTTCCTAGTTCGCTCTGGCCCAAATATGATAGGAATGGTTGGACTCGATGATCCAGTGGGTCTCTTCCAACCTTGTGATTCTGTGATTCTGTGAAATAAGCACATAAGGTGAAAGGAAAACCCACAACCAGGGCTGCAAAACGCGTTTTGTATCTGATGAGGAGATTTTCAGCTGAAGTGCCTAGTTCATCCACCTCCTCTAAGCTCTCTCAAACCTTTGGGCATCCAGATCCATGGCAAGTTTGGGGGTTTTGGGGACCGAACACTGCTGAAATGACAGGCCTCGGCCTCGGTTTGTCTCTCATCTTTTTCTCTATTACCCACATATTGCTTTCTAGCCTCAACTTCGGGTATGTGCATGACCTCTGGGTGCTCTTGATCAGTGGAAATGGCTGCAGACTTTTTCAAAAAGATTGATTTTTTTTGCAGTGGTTAGAGCAAGGGCAGTTTCTACATGCAGTTAGTGTTAAACCAACCCTGCTGCTCACCTCCGGCTGCGACACTCTGGATTTCCCCTTGGCTCACTTGAGTTCTAGAATCATAGAATCATAGAACAACCAGGTTGGAAGAGACCCACAGATCATTGAGTCCAACCATTCCTATCAATCACTAACCCATGTCCCTCAGCACCTCGTCCACCCGTCCCTTAAACCCCTCCAGGGAAGGTGAATCAACCCCCTCCCTGGGCAGCCTCTGCCAGGGACCAGTGACCCTTTCTGGGAAAAACTTTGTCCAGCCTAAATCTCCCCTGGGGGAGCCAAGGGGCAGAGGTCAGAGCTGAATGGGTGGCCCTGCCCTTGCCATCATCTTGAAATGCTGAGCAGACTTTTTAATTTTTGGAGCCCAGCTGGTGGAGAGGGCATTCTCCACTCCGGGGCGGATGGCAGTAACTCCCAGCAGAGCAACCTTTTCATGACTCAAACTTGGTTCTCTGGCAAGAATCAGTCCTATCCAGACCCTGATTCAGGGCCCTGCAGTATCCCTGGAAGCTGGGGAAACGTAACCTCTCTTTATTTTGATTTCTGAGTCTAAAGAAGGGGAATATTAATATTACCAGACCGAGACGGATGCAGTGTGAGGTCATTGCACAGCACCTGCCAAGATTCTTAAAGGCTGAAAGTTCAGCTTTCCATGAGATAAACAACTCTTCCAAACAGTTTACGCATATTTCCACAGTGCAGAAACATCTGAGTGCAGTGGTAGCTGTGGTGAATGCTCTGCTCCAGGGTTCTGTCTGCAGCCCCTTAGGCTGCCTGTTAATGCCCTTTTTGGGGGGCTTTTGTGAAAAAAAACCAATTAAGAAGTTATGGTGCTATACGCCTCAGCTAATTCTCAGGTTTACTCTGCTTAATAGCCAGATTAGGCATTTTCTAGATTGTTTAGAATGAGTTTGGATGTATTGGAATGTATTCACGGTTGGACTCGATGATCCGGTGGGTCTCTTCCAACCTGGTTGTTCTTTGATTCTATGATTCTATTCTATGCAAGCTATGAAAGGTTATGTTCACGGAGAGCAAATTGTTAATTCCATATTTTTCTTTTGAAATATAAGAGTGTCTTTCTGGATCTTTATTTGTAAATAAAGCAAATCTGAAAAAAAAAAAAAAGGCAGCACCCTGATACAAAAAGCACATTTTTCTATTGTTTTAAACTGCAAAGTATCTCAATGGTTGGACTCGGTGATCCCGTGGGTCTCTTCCAACCTGCTGATTCTATGATTCTAACTATCATAATGTGATACAGCAATAGACCCTGTGCATTTCTCAAGGGGAATCAAGACCCGCAACGTTTGGTTTGATTCTGCTCACAACAAAAGTTCTTGAGACATACGGATAGAAATGCTTAAATAAATGTGGAATGTGAGGGTGAGCAAAAAAATTAATATTAACGCTTCTTTTGGAGAATCTCTGTTCACTGTTTAGCTTGGTAAACAATATTGATCAAATATTTAAGAGTCAATTTAACCCGCTTGGGAGCTGTTTCCATTTCTCCTCTATCCCCTTTTAACGGTCTGGATCAGAATGTACTTTCTTTCTCTTTTATGAGCCTGTTTTGCGAGGTGGCTGTAGCCAGCAACTCCTACTGGGTAAAGAGAGCTGATCCAGCCTGGGCCAGATGGTGAAAAGCTTCTCCTAGGTCACGATTGCTTATATTACAGCGAATTTAGCTCTGCCAAAGCACCATTTTGCCCTTTCGGAGCAGAAGGTGAGATGATGTAAGCTGCTCGGTGGTAACATGCTGGTTTACAGCAGCTGGAGAGGTGGTTTAGGCTCTTACAAGATATTTACCCCCCGCCACGGGCAGCAGGAGGGTGGCATTTAGGATAAACATCGACCTGGAAAGATTTCCTTACATCGCTCTGCAGCTGGATTCATACCTGCCTGCGGAAAGCCGATAAAAACAAAGACAACAAGATGAGCTTGAAAGAGCTCAAGGACTTCCTGAAGGAAGTGAACATCGAAGTAGACGACTACCACGCCAAGAAGATTTTCCAGGTAATGTGAGCGAGCACATAAAGGGTTTGGTGTTTGTTGGCTGAGGTCAAGGTCTCATACAGCTTTCAGCTCTGGTAGGAGAGCTAAAAGCGAACTCTTAGCATCTTTTCTCATACTCTTGGGTTTTGGGGCTCAGCAGATTCCCACTAACAGCTAATCTAGGTCAGCACGATGCTTCTGATTAAGGTCTCTTAAGGTCTTTCTTTACCACTAGTGCCCAAAATTGCCAGGATTCAGAGAAAATGAGATGCAAACATGGATAATGTGAGAAAAAAAGTAAAAAACAAAGTTCAAGCACACTTTTGGATTCCAGATGTTTCCACATGTCATTGACTAAGTCTGAAATTGGTTTGGTTACAATTATGAACCAGATTCTCGCCTTTTCAGAGGAGGAGGGTGCCAGGTGACATGTAAACAAAACCTAAATGTTCATTAGGAAAAAACCCAACTCAGCTAAATGATAGATAAGCAACACTGCACCCCAAACTGGATAAGTCTGGTTGATTTAATAGCCCAAGGCATATTTAATCTGGTCAGGGACATATAATTCTGAAAACTCAAGATTTGACTTGGTGGCTGAGCCTCTTAGAAGATAAGAAAGAGGTGGAAAAATTCTCACTTGTTAGGTTTTTTTGGTTTCTCTCTAAAGAAACCTTCCTGCTGAGGTGAGATAAAACACCTGAGTGGTTTCCTGACTTCCCTCCTGTCTGAAGGAGGATTTGGATTCATGGGTGGGCGGTTTCGGAAATGCTTTTTCTGATGAGCAGTAAATGTGTGGGTGGTTTTAGGCACCGGGCAGCAGCTTTCTTACCGCGTTGTTTATGCCGATAGCAGAGAAGGTTGGCAAGAGCTCACTAGGATCTTCTGCCAAAGAAGGTAGAAATTTCCTAATCCTCGTTTTATGGAGATCTCTTTCTCTCCATTAAGTGCAAGAGCTGCGGAAAGTTTATCAACGGATCTTAAAGAATTTCAGCTTGCAAAAATCTTCCAGATGTGCTGCCCACTCTGGCTGGCATTTCCCAGTCTTTATTCCCTGCTTTATCCCCTGGAAGAACAGCAATAAGACCAGGAATCATCTGACTGAGCCAGATGTCTCCGGCGCAGACATCTACATCGAAAGTAGCCGCCAACGCTTGCGTTTCTTTTGCAGTCTGGATAGGTCCAATAACGGAGATACGGATGCAATTAACCTTATCCAAAAGGATGCATCTCACGTGGCTGATTAAATCCCTCCCTGTGCCTTCAAACATCAAAAATCTGAAAAGACACCTTGTTTTTGGAGGTGCAGCCTCCTCATCTTTTAGTGAAGCTCTTTTGCTGTTGTAATAGTTAAAAGAGAGCTCCAGGAGTGGAAACTTGATGAAGTTCAATTCTCTTATGGCTTAAGGACTCTAAGTAATTACTAAACCTTGATTCAATCCATCTAAATGCAGGCGGATAGTTGAAGTACCCTCATTAGGCATTTAATTGTTATAAGTTTCCTGTGCAGCCACTGCAAAGAGAGGCTCTTTGGAGGTTAATTCAGAGCTTTTGTGGGCTGAATTGCTTCCAGGAAGAGCCTTTCTTGCTCTTAAAGCAATTACATTTCCAGTTTACACACTACCTAGACCTCGATGGACTGAGAAACATCACAGCCCATTAGAAGAGTGATCTTTCCTGTCTGGGTGAGTTTTTCTTCATTTAGTCACAGGAAGGAAGGGTGATCAAGGATTCAAGACAGGGCTACGGGGCACGTTCTCACATTATTCTTGATTTTCATCACCTAACTCTGTGTTCACATCAGGCTTTTAGACTCTCCTGAGTAAGGCACATGCAATGCAAGCAGAAACTGCGTAAAGCTCCTCTAACTGCTCACTTCATTTCAACGTGAATATTCATTCTGCTGCATCAGAAAGGTTCTGACTTCTTTTCTGGCAGGCCAAGGGTCACTCAGGTTCACGGAGACACTAATACACACACCTCAAACTCCTCTTCTTTCATTCTCAGCCACGTCCTTGGCTGTGGTTCTGTCAGAGCTGTTACCTAGGGAAGAAGTTCAAACCATGAAGGGGGCATGAAAAACATGAGTTATAGTTCCTTGAGAAGCTGGTGTCTGATTTGAAATTTGAATTTGCAGAGATTTTTGTTATTTGGTGGGTTTTGAACATGAATGAAAAGGATCCATGGAAAGTGGGATTTTTTTCATACCTAAATGAGGACACGTTGTTATATGTTAATAACTCAGTTGTGACTGGTCAATTGATAAAAAATTAATCAAGCGTTTATTTTCATACCTAAAAGAGGACGCGTTGTTCTATGTTAATACCTCAGTTGCGACTCGTCAATTGATAAAAAATTAATCAAGCGTTTATTTTCCAATTTGATAGCAAGCAGCGATCAGCAAACAGCACTGGGCGGCCGGGGGAGTGTCTGCTCCACCAATGGCGCACACAGTTAACAATTTCTTCCAAATTTTTATATTTTTTATTAGTCTGGGTTCGATATCTGTGTACCACGTATTCGGGGTCTTCATCTGCCTTATGGTGGTCATGGAGATAAAGGCTTCTCGTCCTTTTCAGACGACCTGCTAGGGGTTCTTCATCCACCTCCTGGTGGTTATGGAGATGAAGTCCTATCGTCTTCTTCAGACGACCTGTAAACAATTATACTCAGCCGGGCTTTTTGCCCCCTCTCGTGACTAAGCAACTTGAGTCGTCCAGATCTAATATCTAGCAGGCTCTAATATCAAGTAACTTCAATGAACAAATATCATATTTTGTTTATCACAACGTTTAGCAGGATTTTTTTTAAAAGTAATTTTTGATGCCATCTTCTCAACCAACCCTACTAGTAGCTTTGATGGTCTCTTGAGGCCTGAGCTCAAACCTACTGAGATCAAGGGGAAGGCGTTGTTCACTTTACCTACTGGATTTTACGCCACAATCAATAATTTGTCAATAATTTGAGATGCACTAAATTATTGTTTCCCTATATTTCTCCACCTCAATTTCTCTGGAGCCTAGATTTGTACCTAGATTGTCAGGGAGTTTCCCTTTAACGTATATTTTTGCACATTACTCAGTGTAGTGGGGATCAAGGTCACGCCTGATCCATTCCGGCATGTTGATAATTGGAATAAATAATAATTGCAACTGTTCGGACTTGGCGATGTCAGTGAGAACCATTGTCATCGACCAAGCGCTTCTCGTTCGCTAGGCAGTAACCATCTCCAATTATTTTGTGTTCTGCGTTGTGTAGCCCTGGTGCAGATTACGGCTGGCATATGCCAGGAGGAAAGAAGGTTTTCACTCCTTCTCCCCTCTGCGTTTACAGCACTGTGACAAGTCCAAAACAGAGGCTCTGGAGGATGATGAGATAGAGGAGTTTTACAAGATCCTGACAGAGAGGAAAGAAATAGACAATATCTTCCAAAAATACTCGGATGCGGAAGGGTTCATGTCCTGCCAGAACCTGGTGAGGTTCCTCTATGAGATGCAGCAAGAAGAAGACGCTGTTGTTGCCGCTCCTGCCTTGATTCAGAGATATGAGCCTAACGAAAGAGGTAGGTTGGAAACTCTGGGTGGTTTGGTTCAAAATCTTGCTTTCTTGATGAACTATGAATTGCTTTTCTGCTGCTTTCTTCTGCAGCCACGTGTGTAATTTTCTGCTTCTAAAATGCTGGTCTTCTAGGGGGACGTCAGCAGCTCTAGGAGATAAGGACACAAGAGAGCCTGGGAAATATTTCTCTTCAGTTTTGGCTTGGGTGCACTAAGCAGCTGGAGAGAGAGGGGTCAATACGGAGTTGACTAGAGGGTCATGAAATTCCTGAGGGAAGGTCCACATTGGCTTAGTCAAATATCAAGACTTCACGTGGCTTTGCAAGATTAAGGGCATAGCAACCTCTCTGCTCTCCAGAAGCAGGAATAGAGGCAGATAGTTTTGAATGTGGGCACCTCAAAAGTCGTTGGGTGATGAGATCTCTTGAGTAGAGGGCCAAGGAAGGGACAGTTGTTTAGGAGGGCAGTCACAGAACTGTCTTTCTGCTCAGAAATTAGGTGAATTGCCAGCCTGAAGCATCTTGGAGAACATGCTCAAAAGACAAATGCAGGATCATAGGCTGGTTTTGCACCATCTCCTGTTTTACCTTCAGGAGAGGGACAACACTTTGCAAATGCCCTATTTGGGGATTACGCTGAGATCTAGCTCAGTCCCTCAAGATGGGAAGATCTCAATTTCTCCTCAAAGTAGGGTAATTTGCATTTACTCCTTGTGAATCTTGTATTTGTTGGATAACGCAGGCAGGATTTACTTGGTGAAGTTTAGACATCCGACAGCTTCTCTGGTTTGGCATGAAGGAAGCTTGAAGTGATCAAATGGAGATTTTTATAGAATCGTAGAACAACCAGGTTGGAAGAGACCCACCGGATCATCGAGTCCAACTGTTCCTATCAAACACTAAACTGTAGATCTCTAGAGATAAGGTGAGGAAAGTGCTAAGTTTGACACTTTCAAGGTATTATGAAGGACAGTAAATGTCATTAAAAACCATCCTTGTGAAGGGGCTTTAAAAGCATTTTCAGGCAGATGAAGCTGTCAGCATTGTCTGAGCAGCATCAATCTCTTTACTATCAGCTGAAGGTCTAGGGAGCCCATTTTGCCTTTTAGAGCCTCTGGAGAGCAGGGGGCATCATAGCGAAGAACGCGGCACAACCCGACGGCGTCAGATTTTCATTGTGGGGGTTTCTGTCAATTTCTCTGGCAGCCAAGAGGGGTAACGCCATGACCAAAGATGGTTTCCTGATGTACCTGCTGTCCGACGACGGGAACATATTCAACCCTGCCCACCGTAAAGTCTACCAGGACATGACTCAGCCTCTCAGTCACTACTTGGTGTCGTCCTCGCACAATACCTACCTCATGGAAGACCAGCTCACGGGTCCAAGCAGCACAGAAGCCTATATCAGGTAACGTGTGTGTGTGTGTATTTATGCGTGTGTGAGAGTTGGATCGCTTTCTTACAGAAGACAGGGGGGTGAATCTGTATCGCTCGCTGCCAGAGGACCAGAAATCAGGCTCCCACCCCAAGACCAGGTGGTGTGGACTGGTTCACATCAGGCTTGAATCTGGGTTGATTCACACGTTCACATCAGGGTTGAATCTGTTTCTAGACCCGTCCTGTTTCTAGCCCAGGTTTGCCATCCCCCCCTGGTCTCTGCTGGGCCCCATGTGGTCTTCGCATCAATGTCAGATGTATAATTACTGCATTTGCGAGTAGTTTAAAATACCTCCAATCACGTGGGGGCCGGATTGCAGCCTTCTAGCGTGGTTGTTTTCAAAGCACGATGCTGAGGGAGTGTGTTGCAATCCCCAGAATATGATATGAGAGGGTACAAGGAGAGGCAAAGATTTCTGGAATAGAGCTGCAGGGCTGCATAGGCACTGGAAGGAGCCAAACTGATGCAGAGTGTGTTAATGTTTATGATCTGTAGTGCCTTTAGGGAGTAGCCTCTGGTGTAGGTTAACCCTAGAACCATTCTTGGGCTTCTTTTGGAGAGTCTTAGTCCGAGCAGTCCAAAAAAAAGAGGTGAGATGTGAGCTAATGAGGCAGTGGGGGTGATCAGGAAGATTATGCCTGGTCCCTCTTTAGCTGCTCAGGTGCTCTCACAGTGTCCCTGAGCAGAACATTAGGTGTTTCCTACTTCTGCCTTTGATATCAGCTGCTGTCTTATGTCTGAAGGCCAGATGTTTGTAGAGGCCTTGACTAACTTACGCAACCACCTTACGCTACTTCTGTGACAAATATTTTTATTAAGTGGGACAGTTGGATGTTGAGGCTCTGGAGCGAGTGCAGAGAAGAGCAACGAAACTGGTGAAGGGGCTGGAGAACAGGCCTGATGAGGAAGG
>WAAB01004949.1:45436-56629 GCA_013389865.1 Piaya cayana
GATGATCCGATGGGTCTCTTCCAACCCAGTGATTCTGTGATTCTGTGATTCTGTTAGTTTTTCCTTATTAGTTAGCTAATGGCTACAATTCTGTCTTCTTTTATTACTTATCCGATTCCCAGGCTAGAATCACAAGCTCAAAGAATAGAGAGTGACATCTGGCATGTGTTGCTTTTCAGTAGCTGTTTGAATTCTTCTTACTCTATCTTAAAATTACAGAATTATGTTTGGGTTCTAAAATAAAAATATCCCATAGTTCTTATTGCTATGAATTAAGGAGTTTTATTATCTGAAATGTGTAGGGAGTTACTGTAAAAGATCACCTCTTAGACAGATAAGTCTGTACTGGGTAACCCATATTTGACAGTAAATTAAAATGAAGGTAGGGCTATGTAGAGGGGGAGTTTTGAGTGGAAATCCAGTCTCTAGGCCCACAGTTACCTCCGTAACAGCTCTGAGGATTCATCTCTCATGTCTTTTCAGATCTAGATGAAGTTCCATCATCCAGGCTTCGTGACCTGGCTTCTAAGTCTGACTCTCTTACTGTCTTTCAATGCAACCACCCTTTATTTTCTCTCCTCTTCACCATCCTTGGGAAAAGACGTGGGGCACAGTCATGGATGTCCCTTCACATCTGGCACTCGCTATTTCTTCTTTGGATAATTCTTGCCTTTCACTCCTTCCTTTCTTGGATCCTTTTCCTTGCTCAACCTTGAACTCTCTTTGTTAGCTCCTGATCCCATCCTTTCTTCATTCGCTTCCCTGTTTTCCCAAGATCCTCTTTTCTCCTTTGCTCCCTGGACTTCCCATCATCCTTCCCCAGGCGATACCCGTGCCCGGTGCACCCTAATTTTGAGGTGGAGCAGAAGGCTTAGAACCCAACCAAGTCCCTTCTTTGTTTCCAGAGCCCTCACCAAAGGCTGCCGCTGCGTGGAGCTGGATTGCTGGGACGGCCCTAACTCAGAGCCCGTCATTTATCATGGCTACACTCTCACCTCCAAGATCCTCTTCAGCGATGTCATTAAGGCCATCAAGAACTATGCTTTCAAAGTAAGGATGAGGGACTGTCTAAGATTTCTCATGCTGCACAAGCAAAGACCGACAGTAGGTCTCTGCCCTCCTAGCAGAGAACATAAACCATGAAGACTTCACTTCAGCATTTATCACGGGTACAAGATGTGTCCCTCTGGGCATCCACGTTCTGTGGAGACTCATTCCTGGGAGCTGCTGGACAGGCAGAGCACTATGTGAGGATGAGTTTGAATCTGTGTCAGCATCGCTGCATCCTGGACCCCCTGCAATGAAAAAGCCCAGGATCTTGAGCAAATCCAGTGGGAAATGTAAACTATCCTGTGATTTGTGTCGCTTTGAGGTCTCAGGGTCCATTCCTAGTTTAGAGGAGCACATATACATGTGTTTTGGAGGAACTGAGGAGTGTTGGAGCCGGAGGATCTTTAAGGTTCCTCCCAACACAAAACATTCTCTGATTTTATGATTCTGTGATTCTATGATTCTACCGTACTTTAAAAGGAATGAGTAGGTCTGGAGTCTTGTATGTCAGTGCTAGGCCAGTAGTCTTTAAAAACCCCTGAGTTTGTCTGGATTTACAGGGCTTTCTGCCACTTTCCTTCAGTGCACTTGAGGACTAGTATCAAATTTTCTTTGGGGCTATAAAACAATGACAATGACGGTGCTTTCAGCACACAAAATGAGTAGTGGGACACAGGCAACCTGGTCAGGCCCATCCATGGATGAAGGACGGATTCAAGTTATCTAAAGATCTGAGTGATTTCAAAGCCTCCCTTCCCAGTCTTTTCCTCTGAGGTAGGAAGATGCTCTGATCTACAGTGCGAGTGGAGAACAGAGACCTGGGGAGCCTCATCAAAGTGCCCCCGCAAATCTGTGGGGGGTACTCTGACCCAGCCTGGTGGCCTGTCCTTTGGATCATCATGTCTGGAAAGCATCAGCAGAGAACTGAGTAGCTACTGCGGAGTTTTTTTAAGAAATGCTCATTTTAACAGAATATAAGACCCTATCAGACGTATAATGTCAGACCTAATCTATGAAGAAAGTTTCCAGAGAAAACAGCACGGGGGTTTCTATCAATTGCTAAAGCCTGGTGAAACTGCAGAGTTCGCTGATGATTTATGTTGCTGTCTTGATCTAGACCTCGCCGTACCCTGTCATCATCTCCCTGGAGAACCACTGCAGCGTCGACCAGCAGAAGGTGATGGCTCACCACATGACGACGATCCTACAGGACATGCTCCTGGTTGCTCCACTTGACGGATACAAATCCCAGTTCCCCTCTCCAGAGGTAAGCAAGGCTGCTCCAGCACTTTCTGCCCTCCGAGGGTGGAACAAGGGAGAGGTCGGTCTTCTTTGTGGGTGCCAAGTAGTAGACAACGCGCCTGAGGACTGGTGGGAACTGCACTTGCTGAGGGACAGAGATTGTGGAAAGTGGTAGAATAAGAAATAGGAGTGTCTTGAAGTAGCCTGTGCACCCCAAGCACAAAATGCCCTGTTGCTCCTTGTTTGTTGAGCTCTTAAAGGAGAAATCCCTGCAGGTCTGGGTTCCATTTACCAAGGCTGGGGAATATCCTTTGCTCCATGGGGATCTTGCTATTCTCTCTTGTTTCAGAGGAGCTCAATCCAGAGGGACTGTCTTCTGCCTGCTCCCCACATCCCAAATCAGAATATGATGTTTTTCAGGCTAATGCTCTGAAGCACTGTTAGGTGGCTGCACTGTTAGGTTGCTGCACTCTTAGGTTGCTGCACAAGCAAGGAAGGTTAGCGCCACAAGAAATGACTCTGAGGTGTCTCTCTCTGTGTTTCTAATCCAGCAAAGCTGGACACCCCCTGATTTCATGGGAGGGAAAATGTTCTGTGTGCTGAGGGACGTAGCGTATACTCTTTTCCTCCTTGGATACCTTGGATGCTCCACCATAGAGATTCAGACCGCTAATTAGGAAACAATGAGGGATGAAAGGACATTTGTGCTAGTTTGCCCCTCAAAACTCAAGGGAAAAATCAGTACAGGTAGATTAAAACTTCACTGAGCATAAAATGTCCTCCCACTGAGAGTGGCCTGGGATGGTGGGGATGGAAATCCCTGTGGAGAACAAGAGGAATCAGGAGGCTGTGTAGAGATGTCCCCTTGATTCCCACGATTCCAGGCAGCTGTGAAGCTGGGAGCTGAGCTTGGACCCTGCAGGAGGGAGGAGATACACAGCCTTCAATAGCCGACAGCCGCTATAAAATCATTAGCTGACCATTATTGAAATAGGAAATGAAATCTGGGTATGAGAAAAGAAAGAATTACATTTCTAAAACAGAAGCTGAAATTAATCATTCAGCTGTTTCCACCCTTTGGGTTTGTGTTTTCTTCCTTTCTTTTCTCTTAAACGCTCTGCAGAGTTCTGTGTGGATCGTTGCAGTCCCTTTAAATTGCTTTTCATTGCTAAAGAAATCACTTGCCAAAAATTGAATGAACCAGCCTAGCCAGAGCTGGAAGGAGCTTGTGGGTGGGATAAATCTGGCAGTCAGCAGGGGAGGAAGGAGAGGAAAACAATCCACCCCAAGTATCTTCTCTATTTTTTTCTCTCTCTCCCTTTCTCCTCCATTTCTGACTTTCCCTTTTGTTAGGGTGTGTCATGCCTCACTTGATACCAAGCCCAGCGCAGCGGGAAGCTGATCTGGCTTGCGCCCTAGGCACCAGTGCAATAAATTAGGATGAATCATAATTTTTAACGCTGCTGCCTCAGCAGGACTTTTGCACCAGCGCAGACAACCTGCCTCCATTTAAGAAGCGACTCTCCCAGGCTGAGGATACACTCAGCATGGAGAGAGGTCTCTGCAGGCTGATATGGGGTAGAAAAAATCAGTGTCTTCAGTGTCACCTCCTGGCTTGCTGATCCCAGTGCAGGAGCAGGATCAGCTGCTGGGAGCTTTTCAAAACAGAGCCTTGAAACCAGAAGATATTTTTTATATATATATATAATATGAAGAAAGAAAGGAGAAACACCAGGGAAAGAAATGTCTGATGGGAGTGTAAGAGAATGACCTAAGCTTCCCAAAGATGATTTTCCCATTCCTGTGCTCTAACCTCCTGCTCTGATCACCCAGACAGACACGTGGCCCCAGCTGGAACAAACTGACCCAGATCTACCTTGGTGAAAGGGTTTGGGCTGTTCTGCTGTGTTGCAGAGACTGCTCCATTTCATTTAAAGGATTTAAATTCAGTTTAAATTGCCAATGTAGCAAACCCTTTCCTTTTCCCTCTGGTATTTTTCCTCTGCCACCCTCCTATGTAAACTGGAAGAGTGCAAAGGGCTGAACCCCTGGGTTTTGTTTTTTTTTTTGATGGAAAATACATTGAAGCTGAAACGTTAAGGAAAAACAACCTAACAAAACCTCTCGGATTTTCCACTTCCTTGTGAAGCTGGCATGGGGAAGTTTGGAATGATGTAATAGTTTTTATATTTAAAAAAAAAAAAGGGTGAGGCCTGTCACTGGGTAAAGGGCTGAAAGGCTGTAAATAAAAACAGGCAGAGAATTGCTGCAGATTGTGTTAGCAGGGCAGTGCTGCTAATTAAAGGAAGGTCAACACAGTTTGGGTTCCAGATGACGATTCATACCACAACCCAGGGCAGGAATTTGGCTGGTTCCATTCAGTAAAAGAACAACCAAATATCTTCCTCAAGCTGCTTTCTTTAGGTCACAATAATAAATTAAAAGCGTGTAGGGTGAAAGGCCAAAAGCCACACAGAGGCTCCAGGCAGTGCCAGAGTTGTAGGGAAGAGTTGCTCCGATCTCCGCTGCTGGTGGCTTGTAGCAGTCTCTTCTGCCCCATCTCTGATCTGCACAGGGATCTCCTAGGGTCCTTTCTCCCTCTGCCTGCATCCCAGCTAGAAATGCTGCTAAAAAACCAACCCTGGACCAAGATTAACGCAGCTGCCAACAGTGCAGGCACCTATTCAGGTCATCAGGTGTGCCTGAAACCCCTCCAGCTCCATTTTTTTTCCTGGACTTACATATTTACAATGACAGTGGCTTTGGTTTAATGAACCTTTCTTGGTGGGTGACCTTTAGGACCATAAAACCCATAGTTAGCTGAGCTGCAGGGCAGTGGCTGAGGCATCTGACATCCCACAGCTCCATTTTTCCACCAGCTACCATATCAGTTACATCCATTTCTGTGTCTAGTGCCTCCATTTGTCCAGAGAAGAGCAGCAAAGCTGGGGAAGGGGCTGGAGAAAAGGTCTGATGAGGAACGGCTGAGAGAGCTGGGGGTGTTTAGCCTGGAGAAGAGGAGGCTGAGGGGAGACCTCATTGCTCTCCACAACTACCTGAAAGGAGGTTGTGGAGAGGAGGGAGCTGGGAGAGGGAATGTCCTCAAGCTCCACCAGGGGAGATTTAGGCTGGACATTAAGAAAAAGCTTTTCCCAAAAAGGGTCACTGGGCACTGGCAGAGGCTGCCCAGAGAGGGGGTTGATTCACCTTCCCTGGAGGGGTTTAAGGGACGGGTGGACGAGGTGCTGAGGGACATGGGTTAGTGTTTGATAGGAACGGTTGGACTCAAAGATCTGATGTGTCTCTTCCAACCTGGTGATTCTGTGATTCTATGATTTGACAGCACTTTGAGCCATGCAGCTCAGAAAACCACTTCCAGTAGAGCAGCGGCACTTCAGAGCTCAGCATGACTGACCTGAGTGGTGGTGGTGGGGGCTGACCTGCTCTGCTCTGTGCTTGTAGCAAGGCAGAAAATGCCTTTAAATTTCTCTCAGCTAAATCCAGACCAGGTTCAATNCTGATTCTATGCCTTTCTCCAAGGGCAGCCCAGCTTGTGCCAGCCTTGTTGGCAGTGACTCTTCTTGGCTGGANTCACAGATGTCTAAGTCAGCAGTTGACCCGGGGAGCCATCTGCCTGGAAGAGTTACTTTCGCACCATACTCTGGCCATGATTGTGGCTCCAAATCCCTCTCCCGTATGCCTAACTCCACCAGGGGAGGTTTAGGCNAGTTCATAGAGTCAGAATGGTTTGGGTTGGAAGGGACCTTAAAGATCCTCCAGTTCCAGGGCTCCTGCCATGGGACATCTTCCACTGGACACAGGCTGCTCGAAGCCTCATCCAACCTGGCCCTGAACACCTCCAGAGATGGGGCTTCCAAGTTCTACTAGTTGTTGAGCTGAGTTTCCTCCAAATCTCTCAAAATTTCCTTTAATAATGTATTTTTTCCCTTTTCTGAAGACTCCCTTTGTCTGCTGGTCCCACTCATTTTTTAAAGCCTGCAACACTTAAGTCTACAACTGGGCTGAAAGGTATAGAGATGGAAATATCAGGTGATATCAATGAGTGCATCTGATCTGCACATCATATGTGAGCATGTTCATTCCCACAGCCTCTTAGAGATGTGGGGAGATAAGATATCTTCATCCTAAGGGTAGGGTGTAAGCTGGCAGTGCTCAAACCCTGTGTGCCCGTGTATGTGGGCTCCTTTTTTCAACTAGTTAATACAACCAAGGAGGCTGGAGGTGTGGTCCAGCTGCTTGTAAATGTTTGTTTAACTCGAGAAGAAGAATCACACCCTGTGTGTGTTCTCTCTGTTGACTCTAAAGGACGTGGTGAGAGCACAGAAAGTTGTTTTTTTTAATGTTATAAATCTTCCACTCCCACTGAGGTGAAAACTGGAAATGAGGTCTTGCTATAGCTTTCAGGTTGCTAATAGGGGCAAGAAACTTTGAGTTAGGATAAACACATGGATTCAGATCTTCTAAAATCCTCTGCTCTTTACAGTTTTCCCCCTTTGTATAAAATCAGCTTTTGTTTAAGGTGGTTGCCACATCCCAATTCACAAACTCCCAAAGGAAAACAAGTCCTGTGTCAGAATCATTTCGCTTGCAGAGCTGAGCATGTTCCGTGTGCATTAGGGGAGGTGGGGGAGCAGGGGGGCTCCACTTGTGGAGAATTAAAGAAACACAATTTGCAGGACACACGAGGAAGGGAGGGTTGTTTCTATTCCATCAGCCACTCCCTATATGTTCTTGGTAGATTCCAGTGTCCGTGTAGCCTCTCCCATTTTCTTAGGTTATATTCAACATTGGGCTTGCCACAGGCAGTTGGAATAGCTTTATGGTCTGATTGGAGAATGTTTATTAGGGCATTTCAGATAATGCATCATCATAAGCCAAGGAAGGGATCTGCTCACCAGAGCTGAACTGATGAGCTGAGTGTCTTTTGCCTCAGGCTAGAAATACTTAATATCATACGAAGGGGAACCAAGAGTGATGGAACAAGTGAATGCGAGTGTTTGTGTCTGTGTGCATCAGCTTATTTAAAACCTCGTTAAAGAATACAGGTATTCAAATTCAGGCTGCCCAGGGAGGTGTTCGATTCACGTTCCCTGGAGGTGTTTAAGGCACAGGTGGACGAGGTGCTGAGGGACATGGTTTAGTGTTTGATAGGAATGGTTGGACTCAATGATCTGGTGAGTCTCTTCCAGCCTGGTGATTCTATGATTCTATAAACTTAGGACTTCACTTCCTGGCACCCCTGTTAAATGAAGGAATTGAATGTTTGGGACTGGCATCTTCTACAGGATGGATTCAGTGCGGTGCTACCACAGAGTAGCGCTTCCCGAGGGAAAGAGAGATGAAAAAGCTCTGTTTTGAGGTGGATCTTGCTGTGGACCCATAAGCTAACGCATCTCTTCTGGAGTTCGGTGGCGCACAGACTGCTCTGCCTTGCAGGCACCTGCACAGGGGGATAGTAAATCTCTGCAAGACAACAAGACTCCAGAAGAGAGCAGCCATCTGCTTAGATTTCAAGGTCATAGGGTAGCACCACAATCAATGTATGGAGAGTCTTGTTGATCAATGATCAGTGTCTTTGTGCCCGTGGGAAGCATGTGCAGCACATCCAAGTTTTCCCAGTGTAACTATATCTGTGAGCTGAGGCGGTGAAGTTTCTTTTGTGATGTTAGAAAGCTGAGATAGACAATAATATGTTATATTATACAGCAGGATGCTATCTGCAGCCTGAGAAGGACAAGAGGGGCTTCTCTAAGTCCCTCCTCACTGCCCCCAGTGCAATCCCTCCAGGATCTTCCATGAAAAGCATTGATTGGAACTGAAAGACTCGCACAAAATGGGATTTCACCTGCTGCCAGTGAATATAGTTGAAGGACAGGGAAGAGCTGGATCTTCGGGGCAGGATGGTGTCTAGGGGCATGCGAGCAGCAGAGTGAAAAGAGGCTCTTGAAGATAAACTCTCTCATCTGCCAGTCATGGACATGAAGAAGCAGGTCACAGCTCTGCCTGGAGGAGGAATGAGGGGCTGGGAGGATGGTCTGGGGACAGGGAGGAGGATACTGCTATGTTCTAACTGATCCTTTGGGCCTTTTATTCCCAAAGGGGAACTGGCACACTCCTCCCAGATGGCTCTGCTCAGCTTTTAAGTGACAGGGAAAGCGCCCCAGGGTAAACGCATCATTTGTGGTAGCTGAAGAGAAACGCTCTTGGCTGCTGCCTGAGGTGCCAGTGTCAAATTTCAGCTCAAATCAAGCTCTATCCACAGCTTAGCCAAGAGGTGAGGAGTTGGGCCGGTCTCTGTAAAATGCAATTTGCTTGCACCCACATAAAGGGGAATTCTCTCCTTTGAAAACGCCTGTGTTGCTTTATAAAAGATCCTTGGGTTTGCACAGTCCTGTCATTTGAGAATGGTGGTTGGTGGTTGCTGTGGTGGGAAGGGCAAATACAGGGTGTCGATGAGGAAAGAACACGAGGCTTTGAGAAACGTGATTCAGTGGGACACGTTCCTCCCCACAGCAATGGGGTTGGAACTGGATGATCTTTAAGGTCCTTTCCAACCCAAATCAACCTATGATTCTGTGCTTCGCAGACTGAGAGGCTGTCTTGGCTAGTTCTGAGATTGCGTTTTGCTAGAGTAACTTAGCACTCTGGAAAGCCGGGAGTATCAAACACATCCAGGTAACAGCAAATCTCCTACAGGCTTTACTGGAAGCTGCAGGATTTGTGGGTGCTCCGGCTTTTAATTCATGACCTGCTCACATCCAGGCAATCCCCCTTCTCAGCAACTACCAGCATTGCTGCTCCCTTGCCTGGGTTCAAAGTCAGCCTTCTCCAGGCTTCAGCTTTCCTCTCACAGTCAGATCTTGCACAGGATCATCAGCGTTATCATGGTCTGTGAGCCACCATGCACTGCTGGTGGGTTCCCACTGCTGGTGGGTTCCTTGACCTGAAGGTTTTATTTGTGGACCATGAAAGAGGCTGGAGAGAGTTGATTCAGCACAAGAAATGTGATCCCTGCCAGCTGTGTTCCATTGGCACGTGCTGCTGGTTATGATCAGTGCTGAACCACAGTGCCAGTCAGAGCAGGAGCTCTTTCCAGAAGGGGAGGCATCTTTAAGAAGGATTAGGGAACTATTCAGCACCCTCAGGTTTCCCCTGCAAGATCCTTTATGTATTAAAATCCTATGTCTGCTGCATGTGAGGCACCTGCCTTACTGGACCTCTCCCAATTAAAACATCTAGTGGAGCAGAGAGCTGCACTGCTTCAGTCCCTGTATGATTCTCATACTGTTTCACAAGTTGTGCATGAGTTCGTAACCATATGTTGCAGAAATTGGGGTAAATTCCTTATCAGAGAGGAATTAGTGGGGTTTTCAGACTTTCAGCTTGAGGTCAGAGCAAGGCCTTGGTGGAAAAGCACTTTATCTATGGATAATGAGGGGTGATATTATTTGTCTACAGCTACCTAAAAGGAGGTGGTAGTGGGATGGATGCTGATCTCTTCTCCCAAGTAACAAGTGATAAGATAAGAGGAAACAGCCTCAAGTTGCACCAGGGGAGGTTTAGATTGGGTATTAGGAAACATTTCTTTACTAAAAGAGTGGTGAAGCATTGGAACAGGCTGCCCAGGGAAGTGGTGGGATCTCCATCCCTGGAGATGTTCAAAAAACATGTAGATGTGGCATTTGGGGATGATGTTTAGTAGCCATGGTGATGATTGATTGGTCTTTTCTAATCACCAGATGTTTTGTCCGCTTTTCCTTGTGCAGCAATTGAAAGGGAAGATCCTCGTGAAAGGCAAGAAGTTGAGCAGGCAGGAGGACCCCACCGGAACGAATGGGAATAACAACCTGGAGGCCGAGGATGTCTCGGATGAAGATGAAGCAGCTGAAATGGAAGATGAATCTGTAAAGACTGAGGTAGAGCAGAAGGGGAAGGTAAGTAAAAGAAGTAACGAGTCCGGGGAAGCTAAGTAAAAGAAGTAACGAGTCCTGGGAAAGGGCAGACCTGGAGAGGCAGAAAAGCTATAAACAAGATCTTCACGTGTTGCAGAAGGCTCTGAAGTCCTGCACCAGAAGATCCCATCTCGTTAGCCTATCCCATGATTCCTGCTGGGAAATCACTTTCTAGGAGGGTTTTGTACCACATCAAGAAATAAAAAGAAAAGCAACCAAAATGTACTTTTAATATGTTCCCAGCTAAGATAGTTTTTAGTGTGGTTTCAGTTACTCTGCTGGGTTTATATGAGGGTGAATTGGTGAAATCAACAGAGCTAAGGATCCCTGTCCTTGTTCAGCTCGTGATCTTGGCCCCAAGCATAAACAGAGATCTTGCAAAGCCAGCTGAGCACAAAGATTGGCTTCTTTCCTTAAAATGAGGGAGAAAAGATCCCAGGCTCTTTGGAGGCCAAAGCTTCCTTTCCTTCCCCTTGTTTCCAGCTTTGCATGTTTGGGACCAGGACAGTGTGGAAAACTTGCTGCTAAGGCTCAGTTGTAAAGTTCAGCAAATGGAGGCATTGATGCTGAAATATAAATGATCGTGCAGAAAGCAGCAGAGAGGTTATCTCACCATCAGAGAGAGAATCCATCTGGAGGGCATCACACAAGGATGCAGGGACGGGAGAGCATCTGTGGTGTGAAATACTCTCAGCTCACCAATAAAGGTAGATTGGGTTGTTCCTGTGTTTGTAGCCATAAACACCTCTGGGCTGTGATAGCAAACTGAAATATTCATTCACATAGTGACACACAAATAAATGCAGAAGGAGGGACAGCCCGGGTCAAATGTGATTTTTAGTCAGTGATATCATTAGAATGGTGAAGATGGGCCTGAGAGGACACTGGTGCTCTGAGAGGAGGGATGGCACAACAACCCTCTGCAGAG
>WAAB01004950.1:4031-70235 GCA_013389865.1 Piaya cayana
TTGGACTCTGCCCAGTGGTCCAGCCTGTTTAGATCCCTTTGTAGAGCCTCCTTACCCTCCAGCAGATCGATCCTTCCTCCCAGTTTAGCGTCATCTGCAAACTTGCTAAGGGTGCACTTGATGCCTTCATCCAGGTCATTGATGAAGACATTGAACAGGGCTGGACCCAGCACTGAGCCCTGGGGAACCCCACTTGTGACTGGCCTCCAGCTGGAGTAAACTCCATTTACCGTCACTCTCTGGGCCTGGTCATCCAACTAGTTTTCCACCCAGGAGAGTGTGTGCCTGTCCAGGCCAGAGGCTGACAGTTTCCGAAGCACTGGAACAGGCTACTGGTTATTCTGTGATTCTGAGTTCCTTTTTGAAGAGTGCCCAGCCCTCATGAGCTCCCTTGCCCTTAATGAGTGCCTCCCATGGGGCTTTTCAGACCAGCCTTCTGAACAGTCCAAAGTCTGCTCTCTAAAAGTTGAGCGTGACTGTTCTGCTGACCTCCTTCATCTCCCCCTGCACTGAGAACTCTATCATCTCATGATCACTTTGCCCCAGGCTTCCTCCAACCCTCACATCCCCCACAAGGCCTTATCTGTTCAAGAACAGTAGGTCCAGGAGGGCGCCATCCATTGTTGGTTCACTCACAAGCTGTGTGAGGAAGTTGTCTTCCACACACTCCAGGAACCTCTGGGACTGCCTCCTTTCTGCTGTCTTATACTCCCAGATGACATCCGGGAATTTGAAGTCTCCCACAAGGACTCAAGGTAGTAATCTTGAGACTACTCTCAGTTGTTTGTAGAAGAGCTCATCAGCTGCTTCTTCTTGACTAGGCAGTTTATAGCAGACTCCCATCACAATATCTGCCTGCCCGTGGGCTCCTCTGATTTTTACCCACAGGCACTCAGTCCCTTCCTGACTGTAGTCCAGCTCAAGAGTATCAAAGCCCTCTCTAACATAGAGGGCTACCCTGCCTCCTCTTCTGCCCTTCCTGTCCTTCCTGAAGAGTTTATACCCCACCATGGGTACACTCCAGTTATAGGAGTCCTCTCTCCACATCTCCGCAATGGCAACGACATAGTCTACTTACCCTACCACAGCTTCCAACTCCTCCTTCTTGTTTCCCATGCTGCATGCATTGGTGTAAATGCACTTCAGCTGGGCTGGATAGGTGTCATTTATGCACCAGTGATGCATTAGTAATTTTATTTTTTTTTTAATTGTGAAGGAAATATGAAGCATTTGATTGTGAACAGGCCTGCACCAGACTATCTCCTGTGTTTTGCAATATAAAATTAAGGGAGGTTTACCTTTTAGTCAGATCTGAAGTAAAAACTTTATAAAAGGGGAGAAGGATAAGACATACAATAAGAAAATGCTGAAGGATTTTGCTAAAATCATAAAAATATTAGTTAGAAAAAAAAAAAAACTTTGGAAAAATATTCCCTGCATAGACCTGAAGAACAAAATGGTGTGTGTATTTATGGTTCTGATTTACTGGAATGTCATTTGACTCTCTTCCCTCTTCCCTCTTCCCTCTTCCCTCTTCCTTTATTTTGACCAAGTTAAAGTCTTGCCTAACTTCACTCAAGTTGACAAAATGGAAGTTTTCTTTTCCTCAGAACTGCTATAGCTCACATCTTCCCTCAAATGCCCCCTGAAGTCAATTGTTGAATTTAACTATCTCATGTGTTTGGAACATTCCTACTGGTATCAAACATCCATATGGCACTGAAAATGAAAACTGGACAGAGTATTCTTCCTACAGCCACAGTGGGAAGGAAAGTGTTTAGATTTTATTTAATTTGTGTTGCACTTAAGAGCATCACAGATTTTTTATTACTCTACTACACATTCATATTTAAGCAAGAAGAAAAGTTAAGAGCAATTATTTAAAAAACCTAAACAATGCCTCATTACCTATCATATGCATCTCACTCAGTAAAGACTAAGAAATCTCTAAGACTAATCTCTCGTTAATACACGAGATGTTCACAGAACGCCTGCCAGAACTGGGAAGTCAAGTTTAGATGGAAACTTGGCATGGAGTTACTGGCTTGTCCCTTTGAGGGTTGGGAAGAAAAGAAAAAAACAGTGAATAAAACTGTGTTTGCATGCTTGCATGCTTGTACATACAGAGGACTTTTTAACTTCATTTTCACATTAAAGTAGAGAACAGTGAAACTGTAAAGATTCCATGTGTGTTCTTATAAACTGTGCTTTTCACACATCTTTTGTTAGACACATGGAATGTTAACTGAATGGGCTTATCTTAAAAATCAGCAGGGTAGCTGGAATGCAATTTTACAAAACCTGGCCATCTTTCAACAAGAGTGGGTGGATTTTCTATGCAGCAAATGTTTGTGTATTAAAAAGTATTTGCCATGGTGACAAAGCTTGGAGAAACATCCCATTAGCCACAGACGGGAAGCCGTTGCAGATTGTTCTGATTATCCATGCCCAAAACTTAGTCTGGCTCTGTTTATACGGCATTTCCCAATAAAAAAAAAATTCAACATACCCCTAAAACCTGAGAAAACTGTTTGCACTTACTTACACATGCCTTGTGCTGTATTTTCTGGCTCAGATTCAACACATGATTAGATTCTTACTTTCCTAGAACTTTAAACATGTGCTCACAGCTAAGCATATGCTTAAATGTTTTACTGCATTGGGACTTAAGAGGATGCTCCTACATTCCTAGTACAGCCAGGACTCCCTGTGAAACAAATAGGAATTTTATAATTAAAAAGCCTCTAATCTATAGCTTGACATAGAGATGAATAAAATGAGTTGATAAGGATTTGTGATGAGGGTTTGTACAAGGGAGTGTGGGAGAGCATGTAGGCATAATTTATGTGTGTATACAAACAACTTATCTGCATGAGTCTGGGACAGCTGTATTAATCAAGCTCCCTAGATGCTGTTAGTAGGAGTTATTGTATTATATCACTATGATTTTGATATAGGAACCTGGAGCAAATTAAGACATCTAGCTGCTAGGGCACTGCCATTGTCTTGCCATTCTTAAAAGACAGCTCTTCCACGCATTCAACATTACACGCATACAACATTACTGAGATCAACAGTTTGGGTTGTTAATACTTAGAGCGTTGTGTCTCACCAAAAAGTTAGAAGTCTTTCTCACGAGAAACATGAAATTCTTGTTTCTCTTTCTCTCAAATAGCAAGATGTGGAGCTTGCAAAAGTTAGAACAGTCACTTGCCATGGTGAAAGGAAAGAAAAATCACTGTGTCAAATGGCACCCACTGGAAAATGCTTAATTCTATCAATAGTCAATATGTGCAAGCACAGTCAGAGCAGCCCTGTAAAGTGCATGTGGGATCATTAGAGATGAGAGGGAAAACATTACAGGTCAAAACCAATCTGGAATACATATAAGTGCCCAAGCCAGATGTGAACTCTACAGGTTTGATACCTCTGGTTCATATGTAATAATCAGAGATGGATTAAACATTCCAACAGAAGTGTGAAAGCCTAGCAGCAGAATGGTTTTAAGCACAGTAGAAACTGTGTGAAGCCCCATCTCTTGAAATACAATACAATGGACTTTTTTTATATCATTTATATGGAGGGTCTTCTGCTAATATTGCTTCAGGAAATAAATTAAATAATGGACTTAAGTAGTTGAAAGAGTGTGTTTCACCTCTTTTATTCCACTTGGAACATTCACCCAGAGGCAGAAGCTGGGAAGCTTAAAATGGACCCATTTTACTCCTATTTTCAGGAACAATGTTTATAGGCAAATGATCTTTTATGTGCTGGAATGAATGACTATGCTATAAAATTAAGTATCCTACAGAACACTACTTTGAAGTTATACTCGGCTGCCCAAGGTAGATGACAGACAGTGTCAGGAAAAGCGATAAAAAAGCTTAAAGGTCATAATAAGGTCAAACCAAATAGGTCACAGCAAATTAATCCTTATCATCTGACCAGCATGGAGCAAAAAAAGGGCAGTATTCAAGCTCAAATCTGCTAAAATTTAGTGGAAAGGTATAAAACAATTAGTCATGACACTGACTCTTTTCTTTTGTTGCTTGAAATAGAAGTTCCCTTGCAGAACAAAATAAATGTAATTTTTAAAGTCTACTGAATGATTCATGTATCCAGAAAGCATTTTTTCATCAAAAATAAGCTCAGCCATTTTTTTACTCCAGTGCAAATTTGGTCTGAATAAGAAACACAGGACGATATAAAATATTTTGGTTTTTCAGTGTTAATTTTCATAGAAATTATTACTTACTTTCAAAATTTGGGTCAGAACTGTGCCATGCTAAGAATCAGATCAATATGGTCACTGTTAACATTGGCTTTTTAGAGGAAAAAACTTAAAAGATTAAAAACTTTTCAGAAATCCTTACAGATTAAACCAATATTGATAAAATGTTACCATTTGCAGAGTAAGGCTAGGATTTTTAATCAAAATGCACAGTAGATGCTTCATGTAGTTTTGAATAAATCTCATAGAACGTTTTATTGTAATATTAGAATACCTAAGCACTATTTTGGGACCTTGTATGTCCATTCCTACTTGCTGTTATCAAAGTACTTAGATGTACAAAGCTAAGAATGTGCATTCCCTAGATTATATGTGTTGCTCTTTAGAAACAGCATGAAGGATATACTATTACTAAAGATACTTGTGTCTAGGGTTAAACTACCCCAAACTAAAACTTCAAGTTGACAGGGCTGTAAAGCTTTCTGGGACTGGACAGAGTTGTCACCAGCATCCTCCATTCTGACTATACCATCCTCTAGTGCTCTCCCTGACTCTCTTTTCTGATCATGCCCACCAGCTATGGAGGAAAGAGAAATTTATTTTTCCACAACTTCAATCTCTCCTAGGTCTGTGGGAAGCAGGTGGGACAAAGCCTAAGTAACCTGGAGCGGAACAGCTCTCGGTAAAGCTATTCATAGCTGAGAGTCCGGCTATGTCAGAGCTTACTCTGCTCTGTTGCATGTTGGCTCCCTCCACTGCTCTTAATCTCAGACACGCTGTGTACAAAATCTCCCCCAGATTGCCCATGCCCCTCTTCCCATTTTTCCTTTGCTTCTTTTTAAGCAGCCCACTTAGTCTGCGGACAACTGTTCTCAATTCTTTTCTTATCTGAGGAATATCTGTCATTGGAATATTTCAACAGCAGGTCTATATCTCTTTATGCATCTTCTAATGTCCCCTTAACAGAATGTAATACTCAAAATCCCTCCTGTGCTGAACAAGTACAAAATGAAGTTCTTATTAGCCATTAAATTATTCATTATTACTAAAACAGTCATTAAGATTAACCAGAAGTGATTACCAATGATCTCTTAAGACATTCCAAAGTCTGGAGGAACGAGTCTGGAGGTTCTGATTTTTTGTGCTTTCCAGCTGGCTTCTACAATGCCTACTGCTACCCCCCACAAAGCTCTAAGTATAACAGAAGTCCATTTGAGACCAGTGAAAAGGGAGAAGAACATCCCAGCTTGCTTAGCTGAAATGGACCAGTTAAAGGGAAAGTAAATAGAGCAGCAGGCATATGTAGCTTGTAGTCTGAACTAAAAAGCAAACACAAGCACGGGATAAGGAGCAAAACTGCAAAAGGAAAGGAAACAAGTCAATGCCAGTCTGACCATTTACTGAAATGCTACAACTCCTCCTTCCCAAAACTCAATTCCAGAATAACATAAATACACGTTTTGCTTTATCTCCTAAAGCTTATAGATATCCCATGAAAGAAGAGAGTTTACACTATTTGTATTGCACATTCTTGTAGCACAAATTATCAGCTGAAGTCTACAGCAAACCTCCCACTGGCTGAAGAAGGAGCAGACTAGGACAAATTTTTAAGTAAATGTGAAGGTAGATTACCTTGGAAAAAAAAACCAAACACCCCGCAAAAACCAGCAAATCAATGAAATCAGAAATATTGCTTTAAGATTATAGCATTCTGAAGTGATATTAGAACTTAATTTGTTTTCTGGGAAGGTCTTTACATTTATCATGTCTCTGTGATATTTTATATCTGCCAAAATAAAACTGAGCATAGAAGGCTGCATGCCGGGAAGTGATAACTTGTGGTGTCACATTTCAGTATATAGTCTCAAATATTTATGTGCAGAAGTCATTTAGCTATAAGCCTGTTTCCTGTTTTAAACCAGATACTGCTGCATAAGCTGAAAATATTTAAGAAAAGTCTAGAATGATAAAGTACTTAATTAGTAAATGTGATCTGTACATGGTGTCAAAGGACAATCCTGTGGACTTTTGAAAAAGAAATTATCTAGCCTTGTGTATGCCTCAGCCTTGATGCATAGATGTATAACTAATTTCTGTGAATTTGCAGGGTGGCATGAGGGATTCCAATAAAAAGAATAATTTGCATTTACAATAGCTGGATTTCCCTGAAAATCAAGTGTTCACTCTTTCCCCTTGAAAGTTTGGGGGAGGTTGAGGTTTTTTTGAAGCTGTAATCAAAAAGGAAAGAAGAAGGAGAAGCAGCAACACATTTAATCACAGATTAGAACATTCCTTGCAGCTCTCAACTTGTGGCAGGTGCTGCGGTAAAGAATAAAATTGAAGAGTTAATCATGGCCATAAAATTAGTATGTTTTTAGAAGGATGGAGTTTGCTACATGATATTAAATTGGAGAAGATTAAAGCTCCTCCTGGAAAATATAGGTCTAATATCATGTGCACAGAATTTAGTTGTAACAATGAATTAAAACAATGTAAAACCTGTCTGCAAACAAAATCAAAACCAGCTTCTTCAGCCTTCTATATTTCATTACGTCCCCTGAATTGAGACAAGTAAATATTAGAATCAAACCAACTATGAGGTAGGGCACAGAAGACATTTCACAACTCAAGTAAACTGCAATAAATAAAAGCCATCACATTTCACATTGCTGTATGTACACTCTGATGATATTTCAATTTTCAACTACAGTTAAATGCAATGAGTGTAAAGGGAGACAACTAGGGAATATGTAACATGGTAGCATGATGTTATGATATTAAGGCACTGCCTGTATCCACACTTCCATTTCTCTTACGAGCTACTTTTTTTTTTGGTTTGCAAACACAAGTATTTGACCCTTACAGCCTCCTGTTCTCCATATTCCACAACCAGTTCAGGAACTATGCATTTTTGACTGGAACAGGAAACTCCAGATCCATTCCTCTTACCTGCCATCCAATCCCAGGCAAAAGGCACTCTGCATACTGTGCTACTGGCAGAAAACAAAGTGCTTTCTTGCCCTTGTTAGCACCACGAGATTTCCTCAGCCTGCTGCTGTTGCTGTCCACCTCACCAGTATGTTTCAAGCCCATATTCATTCACCTGCAGTCCTGGGTGACCTATGAATGGTCACCTTATATGTGTCATAGAGGCCACCCACCTGAAGGAGATAAGAACGAGTGCAATTCAGTTTTATCCTACTGTATTTATAAATATTTCTTGAAATTAGATGTTCTTTCTCATACATTTTCTAGAGGTACAGAACACACCGGCTAACTATTTGTTCACAAATGTTTAGTACCAGTACCCCACCAGCTAACTTTCTGAAAACAAACTAGTTTGCAGTCACCAAGAGCATCTGAAACATTTTGAGACATGAGTGCAGTCTCACCCCTTTGATATTAACATTGCTTCCTTTGAAAGTTTATTCTGAAATGGAAGACAGAATAAATTTTTCACATAGCTTCATGTAGAAACTCTGCAGTCAGTTCTAGTCATCCTCTATTTGTGTACAAGCCTAGAATGTTTTGTTTTGTTATTAAAATGGTTTGGTTTTGGCACCACTATTCAGGAAGTGACCTTCATGTCCCCCCGTCTTCTGCAACAAGTAATATCTCCATACCATAAGCATCTCTAAACAACTCACTGAATGTCCGCTCTGCTGTACAAACAACTCATTTGAAAGCAGGAACAATTAATTCAAGGAATCTGTGACTTTCTCCTACAGTAGAATGAAGCAAGAAGCTGCAATGAAAGATCTGCTTCAAAAAAGCATGTTGACAAGCTAAGCCACTTCTGCATATGCTTGTTTAGGTTGACAAGCGCTCCTCTGAATCAATTTTTAAGGCTTCTCCACTTGAAAAAATGCTAGGAAAACCCTAGAAATCCTAAAACCAAACATGGCTGAGTTCAGAACCAGTGGATCTGTTGTGGGGGTGGGAGGCTACAAATCTTATTGCCTTTGTTTCTTTCATTGTATTCTGGGCAGGCATTGTGTGATGCTCAGCAACCTGAAATTTTGGAAGAAAATCGAATAACATGTGCCTGCCAAGATATAGTACAGTGCAGTGTTTATACATGTCATATAAATCTGATTTATATAATTACACCAATAGACACTTCCGTACATGGGCAAGCCTTAATAAGTTTTCTCTCCAGACATTTGGCTTTCCAAATGAGCATTAGAATAAGGAGAGCTCATATGTTTAGCACTTTCAGAATATAGTACATAAGAGCTTACCAGTGTTCAAAGGAAGTGCAAAAAAGCTTTAGCTTTTTTTTTATTCAATTATTATTTCAATGTCTAGAAACATTGAAACAGAAGATCAAATACACTCAAAAAACAAAGGTAGTAATTCATCTATAATCTAATTAGAAAGTATTTCGAGACAGTATTCTTAATTTTTTAAATATTTTCATTATACACAGTATGTGAAAGCCTCAAGAGATATTATTATTTCCTCATATTATGCAACGAACAAATTATTTCAATCAAAATAAGCAACAATACTTTTCTCCTAAAAATAAACATGGTTATTCCCTTTTACAGATAGGAAAACAAAGCATGGAGGATTCAGCCAACTGCTTAAAATCACTGAGTAAATCTGAAGATTCCTGAACCCTGACTCCAAGTCTGAGTAAATGTTCCAATAACAGTGACATCTTCCCATTTTAATGTTGTTGTGTCTTTTCAAACTAAGTGCTCCATAACAATCAAGAAAAGGCCTGGTCAGTAGCAGATGTGGGAGAAAGGAAAAGGGGGATTATGGAGAGCAGCAGCACAAACATTTGCTTTACTCAGAGCAGATGGGTAGGAGTTTAGAAAGATTTTTCAATTCTAAGGCCATAATGAAGGTCATAAACCAGTGAAACAGTACAGCTTTTCTTGACATTTGCACGTTAGAATGCATTTGCCTTCCTTTGTCTGTATTGTAAACTGTAATCTCATCAGTGATAAGTCATTCCTAGTAAGCACACTGCCCACTGCAAAAAATAGACTGCATAGAACTTTTCTAAAGCAGTTGTTAAAAATAATGCAAGTAATCATATCCAGAGGGAATAAAATAATGTGAAAAGCTCACACACCGGATTTGGCTTTGTTTATAAAGTATTTCCAAATCAAGAAATTCTTAGTGAAAATAAATTTTATTTTCATCTGAGAGATGGTGCTTCAGTACATATTGCTTCATGCCTTTTCACAGACAAGCAGGATTCAACAGTTCACTACGATACAACTGTCTTGCACATCAGTGAATTTGAGCATTGAGTCTGCTTCTACAGAATTGCTATTGAACCACATAAATATTTAATCACCTACTAAAGACTCTCAGAAAGAGCTATTTAGAGACAGTATTTTCATTTTGTTTCATGGCACTAAAGAAACAGGGAGGAACACATTTCCGCAGCATCCTTCAGTTTGATGCAATTTAAATTCTCAGTACTTATTCTTGCAAGTGAGGAAAGATTCAAGGACTAGACTAAGATTTTACATGCTATAATAAAAAGGGGGTTATTTTTCTATATTCAACTGTCTATACTTTGCTTCTATGCATGTAGCCATTTGCAATATTAAAAAAAAGCAAAACAGAATAATGTATAATGAAGAGATTAAATGTTTTGAAAAAGAATCATGCATTTTAGCCACTATAACAACAGATCTCAATAAATACATTTGAAAATCAGTACATCCTCGTCATCGAACAGTAGAATTATTTTAATTTAAATGATAATCTTTGAAATTTAAATCTGGTCAAGTAAACAGTGAGCATTGTTTCAGTTTGTGAAGATCTCAAGAAGAAGAAAAAACAAAAAAGGTAAATTAAAAACACTCAAATGAAGTTACATTTAAGTATATTGCAAATAACTAAAGTTCACCTAACTGCTTATATTTGAATCAAGAACAAAAGGAAAATAGGAAAATAGCAGTGTGAAGGGATTTTGAATGTATGTCTGAACGTTACTTGAAAACCCTGAAAGATCCAAGAGATTTGATCTGTGAAGGGAAAGAAAGAGGAAAAGTCAAAAGCTGTTATCGACAGTTAAGATTCCACAAATTAAAACAGAAGAAAAGCACTGAAAGAAAGAAATTGGTATGATTGACTGAATAAAATAAACAGTGAGTTTATATTAGCTTTTAATTGCTTCCAGACAAATGCCTACAGTATATCCTTTAAAGTAATCACAATTGTTGGAAAACAAGTTCCATTCAACCTGCTTGCTGGTTGGATGTAAAAGGCAATTGGTTAACATCACTCAATCAGAACTCATACTTTGCAGAGATAATCCTTGTGTAGACATTTCTGTGACATCATTAGTTCAGTGGGTCTAAGTTACAGAATCACAGAATCACAGTTGCTTTAGTTCTCTAAGTTCATCAGTTTAGCTTGTATAACTTTTTGGACTGAGGATAGAAGTGTGTGAGACTAAACAGTCCAATGCTAACTAGGCAGGCTGAGTGTTTTAAAATATTTTTAAAGAGATGCTTTTTAGAAGTGCCTGGATTCAGGTACCTGGGTCAAGTAGATATGGAAACCTTCTATTGAGAAGAAGCAGCAGCGCCTTACTCCCCATTTAACTCTTTCTCAAAATCAAACAGAATTTGTACACTTTTAAAAACACAATATAGTCAACTATGTCTGTTTAGTGCCCACTGAGTCCAGGAGAGAGTACCACTATCTTCAGCAGAACGTTTTTCTAGCCTTTTGTATTCGTTATTCACAGATTTTCAGAGAAAACTGGTACCATTTGAACCTTGCAGGAGAAACATTGTGTATGTTTTAATTCCAAATCAAATCTAGAAATTTATTATAGAAGACACTGAAATAGCTGGTCTATTAAAGTAAATTTGTGAGAACCTGTGCACTTCCTTTAAATACTTTAGAGTAAACTGAATGTTCATACAATTAGGCTAACATGGTCTGGCCTTCATAAAGTTACTCTATTTGGACTTTTTTAGATGTAATCAGAACTGATCTGTGTTTCTGTAATTATAAACACATTTCTTTCTACGTGCAATATCCCTAAGTATGCAGCAATCATCCTCTTGCCAAAGCTTTCTGGCATTTTTCTTCCAGTTAGAATTCAAATCTACATTTTTCTGTGAGAAATGCTATAGGAAACACTGTAAACAGGATAATTATGTAGCAATAAGGTAGTAGTAAATGTAAGTTTTACTTGCACATTATTTTGAATGTATGTTTTTTTTACTTCCTAATGAGTTGTGGAGATGCAATGCTATTATTTCTGAAGCACATACATGTTTTTATTAACATAAATTGCAAGAATTCTGTAAGAGATTTTAAACAGATGTTACAAGAAAGATATTATAAAAATATTTGCAGAATGTCACAGAAGTTACTCATAATCATTTAAATGGTCTAAAAAACTCTAATCTGTGTCAACGTCACCCTTTGGAATAACTCTGGAAAGCAACCACCAATCAAAAACCCACCAACCAAAAACATAGCCTACTTTTCTGTGTCCTTTACAAATGCCAGAAGCACTATATGCTGGAAGATTATTTTCAGAGTTTTGGAAAATATTTATAAATATACTTTCAAGTGTTGAGTTAAGTGAGAACTCACTTGATAACTGTCAACAATTTTTGATATTTGGAATCAAAACCTCCAGTGACATGACATAACAGAGGATATTTTTTGCCGCAAATTTCTTGGTCAAGTTTTGCAGTCCTCAAGAAAACTCAAATGTTAGTCAGTGGAAAAGTATTTGGAGACTTCCATGTTCTACTTTTTTTGGGAATTATTAAAATTTTTATTCATAAAAAGAGAAAAATCTTGGTTCTTACATCAATCATTGCTTGCAGAATAAAACTTAGTGTTTTCATTCATGTATCATTTTAAACAATAGTGATTTACCTACTAATTAGAGACATTTAATTGAGTGAGAGTCTCTTAATCTGTTCCATTTGAAAGGAGAATAATAGATTAAAACACACTTGAATGTGCATTGTTCAAAGGTGTAAACCAACTGCTTAGAAGTGTTAGCTCAATTTTCTAAATAAAACTCTTTCAAAATATGTAGACTGTTGCTAAACTTGGTATATGAAATAAGAAAACTTGCCCCCAATGGCAAAATCTAAGAGGCAATTTTATCCTTTCCTGGCTCTCAATGAAGAACACCTGCAAAATAATTTTAGGTGAAAGATTGTGAACAAAGTTTTTCCTACTTACAGCTCATGAAATGAAAATGTAGGTGGTTTTGAGAAAAATTTGTCATGTTCTCAGCTGTTCTAATGCCTGGCCAAGTCTCCTTGGATCCGTGCTGCTACCCACTAATAAACAACCTCCTTTTGTTCAAGTAGGTAAACAGCCTTTGCTTTTGAAGTTAAATGATCTGAATTACATTCCCACTCTGAGTATTAAGTGTCTGGAAGCTCTGGTGTATATCCTAATGATAAATACCACATTACTGGATAGTCCTTGTGTTAACTAATAACTGAATGACTCTTGAAGGATCAAATTAATATTCTCTTGTTTCCATTAAAGAATTTCCCAAGACTAATGATCAGTTAGTTTACTTTTCCCTAAACAAGCCATCATTATAGTCAAAGTTCTTCTGGTAAATTCAGTTTTGCATATAGATTAGCTATTAATTGTACTTTGTCAGAGAAGCACTCACAGGGGTATATCTCATGCTGGCCAGATTAACAGTTTATACACAAATTTACAGGTTTAAAATTAATTTAAGTATTTTTCTAATTAAATTAGGTAGTCATTGCACATCAGTGAAATGAAATGTTCATATTAGCAGCAGCAGAAAGTAGTATCACATCAGCAAGTAGCAGAAAACTTAGTAGGAACTGACTGTATCCATATACAATTTTAAACAGTATTCTTCACCTT
Organism: Piaya cayana; assembly: GCA_013389865.1. Lineage (NCBI taxonomy): Eukaryota > Metazoa > Chordata > Aves > Cuculiformes > Coccyzidae > Piaya > Piaya cayana. The sequence continues at coordinate 17,125 of WAAB01004950.1, forward strand.
TCTATTAGTCATATATGTTGACTAAGAGACCTTACCTTTCTTTTTCTCTGCCACTTGAAGGTAGATAAACAGAATATGCTAACCTCAAAGAGAAAAACCTAAAACCAAAAAAAATCTATCTTATTTAATCTTTATCCAAGACAGTAAATGTTAAAATACTGCAGGGAGTGATGTAGTTTTATGTACAAAAATATGTAGGAACAAATCTGGATCAACTAGTATCTCTCCAACAATACATGTATAAATGCCACAAGGATATTTTTCAAATGTTATTTAAATGTATACACTGTTTGTATACACTTGCCAACAAACCCCAGAGTGTCAGACATTGGAATGAGGATTTGAGTCTATAGAGGCACAGCTGCTGGCCATGGATAGCCATAAGAGGAGAATTTTAAAGATGAACCTTGGATACAACTATATCCTGATTCTGTCACACTAGATAAACTTTTTCTCGCTGCTTTTCTACAAATATCAGTTCCCATGTCACAGATAACTGGCAGGCAATCGGAGGGAAAGAATCAAGTGGAAATATAATCTGAATGCGGAAGACACCATCAAACAAATCCCTACACAGGTGAAATATCAGTTATATTCAATTAAATGGATTTTACATGACATTTCTGCAACAGAAATAGAAACAGCTCTTCAAATGCCACGAAGTAAATAAAATACAATAAAATGTTTTCCAATACTTAATATAGGTAGTTTGCCTTTAAAATGCTGTAGCTAACATGCAAGCCTTGAAAAGCAGTTTACAGACCCTTTCCAAATCTCATGTCATCAATTAGGTATCCCTAAAATCGTAATCTTAAGTTGCAAGTAGCTAAATAGTAATTTGCAGAGAAGCCACTTAAGTAAGCTAAAAAATGGAAAAGAGGACTCAAGAGATCCTGGTTTCCAATTCTTTCATCTGCCTCCCAGTATCACAATAAGAAATATTAAAGACCATCAGGAAAAAAGTATTCTGAGCATTACAAGAACACATAGCTTAAGCTCAGTGGTGAAAACAGCTATAGAGTACAAGTCTTAGTGGTTAAGTTGAATGTACAGAATGCTCTAACAAAACAGATGGAGTTTTATAGATGTAGTTACTTTTTAAATGACAGAGAGAAGCAGCCTTTTAAGCCTCTTTCTTTACATCCAGCATTTCCATTGCAAATAATTTTTTTTATAGATCTTTAATACTTCAACATGAAACTTGGCAACGTTGTTGCGGAGATAATTTTTTTTGTCCAAATAGTATGCTCTGTAGTACAAAAACCTGTACAAAACAAAAGCATTTTGTAACAATACACAAACACTCTTAACACAATCCACTTAGTACATTAGCTCTTCTGAAAGAATTTATGTACTGAATGAAAAACAGAGGTCATTCTCAACTAGGGGTTAATTACACTGTTTATGAAGCCTGAGGAACCTGAAGTATGAAACAGCAACATCTTTAGAATTACTACAGACCTATTGAATGTAGAGATACACACTTTCAGTAAACACAGTGAGTTTCAGAGCTTATCAAGTTTTTTATTTTCTCAGTGATACTGAGACCTTTGTGATTCAAGTTTAATGCAATCAGATGAATAAGAAGCACATAGAGCAATTGCTTAATATTTGCAAATATTTGAGCTTATCCTGCTAGAAAATATTTAAACTCCTTTCAGTTTAGCCTGCTTTTCAGGTGTGGACTGATTTTTTGGGTGTGGATGCTTCAGGGAATGTCAAGTATCTTCATAAGAATGATGCTTTTCTTGTTGTGGTTGATTATTTTGTTTGTTGTCCTTAAGGCAGTACTGGCAAGTTAATACATTCTTCAGCCCTGACCCAGAAAAGACTTATGAACATAGTTAAGTTTATGTACTGTGAGTGGCCTCATTGACTGGTGATTTAGGGCAATGTTTTGCAGACTTTTTTTTATTTAAGTAAGTCCCTTGAGAGGATGTAATAATACAAAACTGGTTTACTATAACTTTCTGGTTTAAAAAGAACATAAGCAAAAATATATACTCTTAAAGCTCACACAGATCATATATTCTGAAGTGTAAAGTAGTTAGAAATACTTCTCATTAAAACATTTGAACTAAGCACAGAATAATAAGGAAATAATACATGCATCTTGTACTCTAGCAAATACAGTGCTTTGCCATTTCTAATTTATATTCACACATCCTGAGTATAGATACACCTCAATTTCTAGGTTATCCTTTGAGGAATGGATTATCACAACTTCTGGCTCTATCAAGAGCTAGAAGATATTGCTCCTATAATGCATAATGATAACTAAATGGAAATTTGTGCTCATTTTCTATGGACATATAAACCACATGAAAGAAACTTTCAATAAGTTTGTGGGAAAGTATTAGTCCCTATCCACCTGATACATAAAAGCAGCTTTCTCAGAGTTTTATAGGAAAAAAGTGAATGCTGAAGCACTGCCTGAAATGGCATGAGGCATTACATTGCACAATAACAGCCAATTTGAAAACAGGAAAGCCAACCACCACAGGTGATTATGACAGTTGTGTTACTGTGTCTTTAAGACTACTGGAGCTAGTTTGCTTCCATCCTGGTAAAAAATAACTCCACTCTTACCCTTCTAAAACATGTCAATGTTAGTAGGTCCAGAAAATAACAGCTTTTTGCTGCAATATCTGCTTCCAAATGTCCTTGTTTGTTATGCACATTATTTTTGTGTTCACTGTTGTCTATAGTGGAAGAGTCTAGAAGGATCAAAACTCTCATTATCTGGCCTACCCAGAATAAATCTTGGATATAGTTTAGTTTCTAATGTGACAGTAACAGTTATCTAGAACAAATAATCTCATAACTATATTTAACAACCGAAAGTTCTCCAAATTTTTTAAGACCTCAGCTTGGTCCTTATTTTTTTCTTTTCTTACAGTCATTCATTATAATTTGGTCTTTATTTACAAAAAGTGAAGATGCAAAACAATTCTCAGAAAACTCACGGGTTTTAACTAATTAAAAAAATCTTTAAAAGCTTTTTAGATAATGTAATGGACTCAAAACAGCTATCCTCAAGAAAACTGACATTTTAGAGAAGAAAAATATTTTATTGTAAAATTATTGTAAAATCTTTAGAAAATATATGTAATAAATTCATAGGAGACCTTCTGCAATAGCAGAGTGACCACTTACATTATATTTTCTTTACATACAAAAACATTACACATTGTCTACTTTTTACTACCTGTACTTACAAAAACAATCCCACACAAGTTGCTGGAATTTGTATATAAGTTAGTAAACAACCATATGAATAAGGACTGCACAAATTCAGCTTGTAATGTATAAAAGCAGTAAGGAGATCAAGTTACACTATGAAAGATTTTATGCTTTCAAGTTGTAAAAGTGCTGCCTAATCAAAAAGATTGAGAACATTTTGAACTCTTAAAGAGCAACTCCACCCAGTGAAAAAGAACATATCAAGTGAGATACAAGTGGTAAGAAAGTCATATTTGTCAGATTATTAATGTAAAAAAGTTAAATTTAGTTCTCTCAGCAAAACTGCTTTTGATTTTAAGAAAAACATATATCTTGGCAGACCGGCTCTATCTAACATGCCAGTGCTGTTTACTGCATTTTTCAAGGAGAATTCTAGTACATATAGAAAAAAAACACTTCATGATTCAAGTTGACATGACCCCCCTCAGATATCCTTTGTAATTAACCAGATAAAGCGATGTAGGAGCAGTTTCACACTGATGCCTGAGCTTCTCAGTGATCTGATATGAAAACTGTTTTTTTAACCACACACTCACATTTAAAATTATGCTGTACTCAACTCCTGTAAGTCCTTGCGTGGAGAGAACATAGAGTTTTGAAATTTTTGTTGAAAAATCAAAAATCGGGGGTTTAATAATTCAATAAATAAAATATTACACAGACAAATTAAAATACTTGGACATAGCTTACACATAGTTCTGAAGGAGATGGATCAGAAATTACCAGTAGGACTTCTCTAAAGTTTTAAAACTGGACTAAACCTCAGTCTCAGTATTGCCCTCTGTGATGACTTGATATGGTGCTGTTGACTCCCAAGAGCACAAGTGAACTATGTAGCATTATAACAACTGCCTTCATGGCCTGCAATGTGTACAGCCATCCTTTCTCCTCCCTATATTCTTCTCTCCCTTCCTCTACATTTATAGATAAGCCATTATGAATGTGAAGACATGAAACACCTTTGCTGTCAGCAACATCAGAATGACATCTCCAGTGTAAGAAATCAGTGACATGAAATAAAGCCTTTCTATATTAATACTACCAGGACTGGAGTGAGTAATGTCTGGTTCAAACTGAAACTTAAACGGGACCTAAGTGAAGCTGTGAAATTAATCAGGACGCGTCCCCTTTTTTTTTTTTTTTTCCTGAAGAGATGGACCCCTCCTTTGTCAAACAAACTTTGTGATTCAGAGCAACAGAGTGTATCAGGTTTGCTAAATGCTAAATATTTAGATTTGAAAAGGGGGTTGAAGGTGGAAGAATGCCTTCTTTTGTCTTTGGGATGCCAAGATATAATCCTTTTTCTTAGAAGAGTCACCTCACATTGACTCCTGCAATACATTCAGATCAGCCTACTGTTGGCAATTAAAACAGAAGAAATACAAAAACTTCACCTTACATAAAATAAGTCAACTGCTTATCACCTTACCAGGACACCTGAGAAAACAATATATGCATTTTATTTCATATCTTTCACTGGCTTCCAGTTCACTTTTAGTGCCAGCTCAAGGCCATAACACTCCTTACTAGAGTCCCCTGTCTGATGCCTGCATTACCAACAGACTCCAGTGCTATTTATGATACAGTAAGCCAACTATGTTCCACTAGCACAATCATGGTATCATAGAGTCATTTAGGTTGGAAAAGACCTTTAAGATCATTAAGTCCACCCTTACCCTAGCACTGTCAAGTCCCTCACTAAATCGTGTTCCTAAGCACTACAGCTACACACATTTGAATACCAGTGACTCAACCAGCTCCCTGGGCAGCTGTAATGGGTTTGATTTTGGACCCTTCTGAATAGCCAGGTTGTGGCTGAGAAAGAACTACATCTCCCAGTATTCCATGCGATTTTCTACGTAAATCAAGGTATAAATCAGGGAGTTGGACACTCCTCTCACCCTTCTCCTCTTCCAGTCGCTGTGTGAGAAAGCTCTGCTCTGCTATCAGCTGCTCGTCTGGAGGAGTTAGGCCCAGTGAAGCCTTGTGGACTCTAAACAGCGCAGAGTACCGGGTGGTTGCTTAATGAAGTCCTGCTATCTAGAAGGAGAGTGGTGATTTTCTTTTGTTAGCTTATATTGATCTGTTTCTGGATTCTTACTTCCCTTCGGGGCAGGGGGAGGTCTTTTGGGGTGTCTCTTATTCTCTGTACATGGTATTCCAGTTGCATATAAGTGTTAATACATGTGTATATAATCATACAACTTTGGTCTGCTCATTTCCAGCTTTTTCAGTCTTTCTTCTGCCTTCCCTTGGGCTCGTACAGGGGGGTGGAGGGGGAAAGACTGCACTACTGTGAAGTTTGGGTGTTCATCAGGGGGGTTTCACTCAAACCATCACAGCAGCCTGTTCCAATGCCTGGCAAACTTTCTGGTGAAGAAATTTTTCCTAATACCCAGTAAAAATCTCTCCTGTGCAACTTCAGGTCATTCCCTCTCATCATGTCCCTTGTTACTTGGGAGAAGAGACCAACACTCACCTCAGTACAACCTCCTTTTAGGCAGCTGCAAAGAGCAATAAGGTCTCCACTCAGCCCCCTTTTCTCCAGACTAAACACCCCCAGTTTTCTCAGCCGCTCCTCATAACATTTGTGCTCCAGACCCTTTACCTGCTTCATTGCCCTACTCTGGACACATTCCAGCACCTTGATGTCATTGTAGTGAGAGGCCCAAAACTGAACACAGCATTCAAGATATGACTTCACCAGTGCCAGGTACGGGGGCACGATCATTTCCTTACTCCTGCCAGTCACAATATTTCTGATGCAACCCAGGATGCTATTGGCCTTTTTGGATACCCGGGCAAACTGCTGTATCACATTCAGTCCACTATTGACTAGCACTGCCAGGTCCTTCTCTGCTGGGCAGCTTTCCAGTGACTTTTCCGCAAGTCTGTAGTGTTGCATACAGTTGTTGTGACCCAAGTGCCATACCCAACACTTGACCTTGTCGAAATCCATCCTGCTGGCCTCAACCCATCAGTCTAGCCTGTCCAGACCCCTCTGTAGAGCCTTCCTTCCGTCAAGCAGATCCACACTTCCACACAACTTGGTGTCATCTGCAAACTTACTGAGGAAACACTCTATCCTCTCATCTAGACCACTGATAAAGGTATTAAACAGAACCAGCCCTGACAAAGAGCCCCAAGGAATATCACTTGTTACTGGCCACCAACTGGATTTAACTTCATTCACCACAGATTTTTGGGCTCAGCCATACAGACAGTTTTTTATCCAGTGAAGAGTATGCTGGTCCAAGCCATGAGTAGCCAGTTTCTCAAGAAGAAATGGTGTCAAACGCTTTACTGAACTCTAGACAGAACACACCCACTTCCACTAATCAGGTCACTTTGTCAAAGAAGGAGATCAGGTTAGTCAAGGAGGACCTGTCTTTCACAAATCCATGCTGACTAGGCCTGATCACCTGGTTGTCTTGTATATGTTGCATGATGGCGCTCAAGATGATCTGCTCCATAACCTTCCCCAACACCAGGGTCAGGCTGATAGGCCTCTAGAGCCCTTCTTAGAGATGGGTGTCACGTTTGCCAACCTACAGCAAACTGCAATGTCCTTGGCTAGATAGGAATGTCGATAAATGATGGAAAGTGGCTTGGTGAGCACTTTTGCCAACTCCCTCAATACTCTTGGTTGGATCCCATATGACCCTATAGACTTGAGTATGTCTAAGTGGTGTAGCAGGTCACTAACCATTTCCTCTTGGATTATGAGAGCTCCATTCTGTTTGCCACCCCTGTCTTTCAGTTTAGGGGGACTGGGTACTTAAAAGACTGAGGCAAATTAGGCATTAAGAACCTTAGCCTTTTCCTCATACTTTGTCATTATGTTTGCCCCCACATCCAATAAAGGATGGAGATTTTCCTCAGTCCTTCTTTTGTTGCTAAGATATTTATAGAAACAATTTTAGGTGTCATCTATGGTAGTAGCCAGATTAAACTATCTGGGCTCTAGCCCTTCTTATTTTCTCCCTGAGTAACCTCATAATATCCTTGTAGTCCNTACAGCAAACTGCAATGTCCTTGGCTAGATAGGAATGTCGATAAATGATGGAAAGTGGCTTGGTGAGCACTTTTGCCAACTCCCTCAATACTCTTGGTTGGATCCCATATGACCCTATAGACTTGAGTATGTCTAAGTGGTGTAGCAGGTCACTAACCATTTCCTCTTGGATTATGAGAGCTCCATTCTGTTTGCCACCCCTGTCTTTCAGTTTAGGGGGACTGGGTACTTAAAAGACTGAGGCAAATTAGGCATTAAGAACCTTAGCCTTTTCCTCATACTTTGTCATTATGTTTGCCCCCACATCCAATAAAGGATGGAGATTTTCCTCAGTCCTTCTTTTGTTGCTAAGATATTTATAGAAACAATTTTAGGTGTCATCTATGGTAGTAGCCAGATTAAACTATCTGGGCTCTAGCCCTTCTTATTTTCTCCCTGAGTAACCTCATAATATCCTTGTAGTCCTCCTGAGTTGCCAGCCCCTTCTTCCAAAGATCATAAATGCACCTTTTTTTTCCTGAGCTCCAGACAAAGCGCTCTGTTCAGCCAGGCTGGTCTTCCTCCCCAGCTGTCCATCTTTTGGCACAAGGGGAGGGCCTGCTCCTGTGCCTTTAAGATTTCCTCCTTGAAGCATATCCTCCTTTCCCGGACCCCTTTGCCCTTCAAAGTTGTTTTGTAAACTAGACTCCTAAACAGGCTAAAGTCCACCCTCTGGAATTCCAAGGTGGCAGTTCTGCTGACCCACCTCCTTACATCTCCAAGAATTGAACACTGTAGCATTTTGTGATTGCTGTGCCCAAGGTGGCCTCCAGCCATCACATCACCCACAATTTCTTCTCTGCTCATGAAGAACAGGTCCAGTGGGGCACCTTCCATAGTTGACTCACTCACCAGCTGTGTCAGGAAGTTATGTTCCTCAAACTCCAGGATCCTCCTAGACTGTTTCCTCTCTGCTGCATTTTATTTCCAGCAGACACATGGTAAGCTGAAGTCCCTCATGAGGACAACACAGTACTGATAAGAATTGACATCCTCAAAATTTTGAGACATCATTCACGGACAGAGTTGCTCTTCTTCTTTCTCTGTTACTAACAAAAAACCTAAGCCATCATTAAATGAAACCAGACAAACCAAGGGTGACAAAGACTCTAGTATCATCTCAGTAACATTCTTAATTTCTTAGTAAACATTTTCCTGTTACAGCAGGCAAACCTTTAGAAACTAGTCTGGTCAAGTAACCTTACCATTTATGAATTTACATAAATAATTCTCAGGCTGAAAAGGCAGAATAAGAATGACACACAATTTTAGAACCATTTTTGTCTTTACTACATAGCTATTTGTCTTTGAGGACACAGCTGCCTCTATTACAAAGCAAACTGTCCGGACAGTGGCATCCCAGAAGTGAGGAAAAGCACTTACTGTTTCTTAAGCAACCATGTAAATATGATATAGCCTTTAGGGACAATTAACAACTCTGATTCCACTGTATTGTCAAGGTATGTTTAGTCCACAACAACAGAAAAAATATTAGGAACTCATTCAATCAATTTTCTTTTAGGATTATTCTTCACTTACTTAAGTACTGAAGGAATTTGATTACTTATTTTCATTTTGTTTGTTTTTACTATCAGTGTGGTTTCAATCATTATTTTTATTCAGAAACTGTTTTACTAATTTTCAGATTTTCCTGGTGTGCAGTCCAGCATTCCTCCTCTGAATCTATATTAGGATGAACATCTAAATTTCGATTTAAGGTAAACTGAGAGTCAGGAACTTATCCAAGCATATTTGGTGCAAAGCTTCTGTGCAGCTAGAAATGACCAACAGTCACTTGAAACTTACAGCCTTTCATGTGAGGTTTCAGGAATGACCAAGATTTGATACACAGATATTGATGATTGTTTTGTTTTAGTTGAAGCCAGAAAGTGTACGTGAACATAAAATTTAAAACAGGTTGATTACACTCTTTCTAAACCTGGATTTATCTTTATTTCATGCTGCAGTTTCTATATTTAGCCTGAATTTTTATTGGAATTACATAAATGTAACCTCACCAGAGACAACTGAGACAAGGAATGCTACAAAAGGTTGCCATTCCCATTTGCAGTATCTTGCACTCCTAATTTGCTCTTTCCTGGAACCAGAAACTAAAATACGGTAAAAATTCTTCCAGGCTGAATATCAGCAGCTAAGTAGGTTGTGCACCACTGCCATCTTCGGTACAAAGGAGGAATCTCTTATCTGACGGTCATTCAAATGGAACATGTTGAAATAACTCATTTAAATATAATCAGATGGTTGAAATTTGACAGCAGAATGGAACAGATTTTTCCACTGTTTGCAATGCTACAGAAATCAATAGACACAGCTTTTCTGTGCTGTATGCATATTTAAAAAAAATATTTGGAGATTGAAAATCCATGCACAATAAATAGGAAAATTAAAATATCTCATATTACATTGCCAAACGATGGAGTAATAGACACAAACATATTGTTCTGTAAAAAACTGCTCTAAGAAGAAAAAGTATGAATTGATTCATTTAGTCAAACACTGCTTGAACAGATGGTGTGATTAACAACTAGTATGTTAGCCATCTCAGGAGCTTACAGAAAAAGTAAACAAATGCCTTTAAAACATATCACTTTATTCCCCAAAAGGTATTTTCATTCATTTATTAGCAAAATGCAAAAATCTTTATGTTTATGATAGAGAATGAATGTCTGGAAGATAGTAACAGACGTACCTGGCAGTTAAAAGAATTGAGTTCTGCTTTTAAATGAAGCCTTGAATTCTTGCAAGTTTGGGGTTTCATCTGATCAGCTGAACTTTCACACTGGTTACAAGAATCAATACTGGGAAAATAAAGTGGAGGAATATTAATAACTCAGACTTTAATGAGTGGTCTAGTACAAATCAGAAGGTATTGCATGAGAAGTTGTTCAAAATAGGCCTGATTTTTGTGTAAGGAATGTGGTGTGCCATTCTAACAGGGCAACCTGGAGAGCGAGGTTGCATATGCATAGAAAATGCCAAAGTTTTCTTTCACCACCAGCAGGAGACAGAACCAAAAAATACATTGGTTCATGCTGTCCTTCAACAATTCTGAGCTATTCATGACAGTCAATATAAATGAGAATAAGCCTTTTGCTCACTCAGATGTTAGAAGAGTCTTAGACATTTGCTATATATGAGTTTTCTCCTTAGATCGGTTTTCTATAAAGACATTTTGAAATGGAATAAGAAAAAAAAAAGAATTATACTAACAGAAATGAGCAGTAGAACAGAAACAGAATTAGTTTTCATTATTATCTAGAAAATGCATCATATGCATAGTTACCATATTCTACAGCAAACCAGGAGTCAAGTCAGTTCCAAAGGCCACATGACCTTGTCAATGTGTTGCCAAGTTCAAACTATGCAGTGCCCCGCAGATCAAAATCAGCCATCACTTGGTTTTGTACAGAGTTTGAAGAACGTTTCACTCATGTTTGCATTTGACCTCAGTCTACCAATGATAACAAAAATGCCAGCAAATAAGCTCTCTAAGACTCATTTTGGAGTTTTAGAAAGTGAGTAACCTTTATCAGGACCGAGCAACATGATTATAAACAAATTCAGCCTAAAAGCATGTACAAAATATTTGAGGAGAAAATTTAAATATGTTCTGTAAAATTAATCTTAGAGCAACATATCTTTCCTTCAAGAATGACAATTGTGTCATCCCTGGCTCAGAAAGGAAGATGGTCACATACTTTTGCTATCTCACTGCTTGAACAAGACATCTCTTAGTTATATTACTTAGTCATATGGGGTTGTTGAGCCTGGAGAAGAGGAGACTGAAGGGAGACCTCATTGCTCTCTACAACTACCTAAAAGGAAGCTGTGGAGAGGAGGGAGCTGTCCTCTTCTCCCAAGTGACAGGGGACAGAACAAGAGGGAATGGCCTCAAGCTCCACCAGGGAAGGCTCAGGCTGGACATTAGGAAAAAAATTTTCACTGAAAGGGTCATTGGGCACTGGAATAGGCTGCCCAGGGAGGTGGTTGATTCACCTTCCCTGGAGGTGTTTAAGGGACAGGTGGACAAGATGCTGAGGGGCATGGTTTAGTGTTTGATAGGAATGGTTGGGCTCAATGATCCAAGAGGTCTTTTCCAACCTGGTGATTCTATGATTCTATGATACAGACAGAAAAAGGGAATGTCAGTGTAATTACAAAGTAAGTGACTGCCAGTCAGTTCAGTTTATATACATCTGTTAAAGTCAAGGCCCATGAAGAATGATTTTGTTAGCAGAAAATGACCAAACAATTCTGAAGTAGTTACTGAAAATATATTTACTTGACTCTAATGTAGTTGTCATGAGAGGGAATCACATTATCAAAAACATTTGTAAGAACAGTGTCTCGTAATATTGCCTGATTCTGGCAATGCATAGCTCATTTCAAAATGTTCCCTGCTGACAAATGAGTGAATTAATTTAAGGATTCCTTGCCCTCTCATGTGGTCTTTCCTAGCATTTGCATTACACAGAAGATCTGTTTCAGAAACAAAAAGTTGAAAGAAATCTTTGTTGTTATTCAACCATGACTGAAAGTTTTTCAGAAGAGACTAGGAGACAAAACAATGCAGATCAGTGTGCATTGGACTGAATTTTCTTTTTTTATTATTTTAATTTTCAGAAATCAATTGTAAAATAACAGTGTGCTTTATGCAGTAAACACAGTAGTGACTGAGATGATGCTTCTGATTATTGTAAAATGAGAGGCATAACTACCAAAGCAAAGTTCAAATTTAATAATAGATTATTATTTACTGATAAAAACACCTTACTAGCTTCACATCTTTCAAGCTTTCCTTTGTCTTGATGCCTGTAAATAGATCAACACTAGTGAATTGACAGCTACTTCACTTATCAATATCATCTTGTCATTTCTTTGATTTTTCCCCTTTTTTCCTTTCTCTCTGGTGATTTCAACTTCTGGCTTTGTGGGGTAGGCGCTATCTTCTTGATGTATGCTGCTGTGGCACAAACCCAGAGAATGTTTGTGCAGCTCTGAGACTCTCAGGCACTTCAGCTATAAATTCATGTCTTACAGTATGCAGATCTAGAAGTGTACCCAAAATGTGAGTAGCACAGATGGTGATATCATGTAATAAGTCTAAAAACAATATACAGGAGAGCTAGAGATTAAAAGCATTATCTGGATTCTATTCAGAACAGGCAGAAGGCAGTCATTGTGAAGTATTAAATTTTCTTATACTTCATACACTTTTTTTTCCCACTGCTGCGTTTTTACATAGGAGAATGGGATTTTTACTGCACTGTGCAGTCTTGCCTAAACCTCTGGGTGCTCTCAGTAGTCTTAAAAATATACTGTTAAATAACTGACCCATCAAACATGAAGCCCTGCACAATAGTTTACCTTTACTGCTCAAAATTGCACATCAGTGACATGCGAAGATGAGGGAATAAAAAGAAATTTTCAATACATAGGCAAAAAAATGCACATGGTTATAGCTCAAGAAGCATGAGAAGAAATCTAATGTCAGAGATCCAAAATCCTCTACCAGCCATCAACTCCAGTAAGAAAATTTCCATTTAGGATGGTTCACAGTGCCAAAATGTATTAGTTTTCACAGTGATGTAGTCTCCAAACCCCATTCATGTATCAGGACCCTACTTTAAAATTAATCATGTGAACTGATGCAAAATCTTTTCTCCTTAGATGACATCACCTCAAAAGTGAAAATATTGTGATCTTGTGGGTTTGGGTACTACCATAACTTTCAGATGTTTTGAAAAGTGAAAAGCTGAGATTCACAAACTTCCACATATTTACTTACTAAGGAAATCCAGTAGACAGTTCACATGCTTGTTTGTAAGATATGTGCCAGATATTGGGGGAAAAGAAGTTATAGAAACAGGATATTATAAAATCATTCTCTTGCACTATAAAGAATCAAACTTCACCTTTGCTAGTCAATTCTTCCCAGGCTTTCTTTTTAACCATGGGAAACGAAAACCTTCCTTAGAAGTGAAGTTCTTTCTCTGATTCTACAGGAGCTTGTCTCACCTCATTGTCTGTGTAGCAAAGCTCACAAGATTAGCCTAGCAAGGGCTCCACACTTCAGTGTACACTTTTACAACTGGAAGGTTTGCTCCTTCTAGCACCTTTCTATCTTCCTTTGTTGAATAATTTTTCCAGTTTTCCTTGTTGTGCATTTTGGAAGCATAATTGTGTTCTCATCTCAGCTTCCTTCATTTGGCAAAATAGGAAATAAATTTTTCACTTCTGAGAGCTGAAGCTCTGTTCTGCAAAGTAAATACAATTTTGCTTTCAAGTATGTTTATACAGTAGTTCTCAACACTTCTCTGACCAGAACATTTTCCGATTTCTTACTATGATCCAAAACTCATACCTTACTCACCACCAGTTTCCCTAAACAATACTCAGGTTGGCAATCATAGCACTGGAACCTAACCTCCCTCCTCAAGGTAAATGTTCTTGCAGTGAGAATTCTGAACCTCTGGATCTGAAGTGCACTTAAAGCTTCCTATTCCTAGCTGCATTCCAGGTCTGCATGTAAGTGTTCTGTTGCAATAGGTAAAGTCACTTCAAAATATGAAGTGTCATTTCATGAATATGTGCTGCTGAGAGAGAAGTTGAGCAATAAGCAACAATCTTTAATGTAATTTTCTATTGAAATGACTTTAAAAAAGAAAAGGTTTCAAAAATTATCTTGCTTGATGACTGTAGTTTTTCTACTTATTTTGACAATGAGATAAATTTCATCTATTTTTCCTTTTCCCTAGAGAAATGTACTGCCTAAAGAAATGTAAATTACTTAAAGAAAAATTAAATAAAATCAAATCAACAATCTTGCTTTAAAGAGCAGCTCTTGAAGAAGTCTGAAGCCAGAAAAACACTACTGTGAAAATTAAGAGGCCATTTCATTGTCTCAGCTTTCTGTACCACTGTAGTTTACCAACACTCCCGGGCTGGTTTCTAATATCATACAAGATCTCTTGGATTGCTGCATTTCCCAGGAGGAGCGGTGCTCATTGAACAGTTTCTGCGAGCACAAACCCTCCTCGAGGCGCTGGGCCGGCCTCGTGTCCCCTCGGCCGAGCTGGGAGTCAGGGCAGCTCCTCACGGATCCGGCGCATCAGTCACCGTCTGCCCCCTAGTGCAGGTTTGGAAGCTGCGCTCTCAATCCTCAAACCATCTTTCACACCCAGGCATATTCTCTAAACATGATCATGGGAGCGATTCATCTCACATTCCTTTTGTCTTGGTTCATTCTAGCAAAAACGTGCAATACGCATAGTATGTACGAAATTGAAGAGCTGAGAAGTATCCCATGTATTTCTCTCCTACCTTTCTGCTCCCCTTACAGAAATAAAAAAAAACACTTAACGTTTAAAAACAATGTGGTTTTCCACAAAACAAAGCAAAAAGACAAAATAACAATTGCCATATGATTTTAAAAATCAAACCATTCTGGTTTGCCCTCTGAGCATAACACAATCATGCTCATTCCTTAGTTCAGGAATCTGCTGCAATCTGCAAAAGGAAACCCAATCCCTGATCCTCACTGTTAAACCTAAACTCTCCTCCAATGAGCTGCTGTTGCAAATAGACACCCGCAGACAAAGTGTGTAAGCTTGAGGTCAAATTTGATCCAGTTCTAGCTTAGTGTAGGAAGTTTATCATGCAGTATAAGTACATGTTAGATCATAGACAGACGTTTATTAGATTCCTTGGGAATGACAGCCAAACATTACAGCCAGCTTCACCTCATCTTCTTTGTCTCTACCTTGTGACTGAATATTGATGAATGACACTGCTATAGCACGTGTGTTTGGCACTGAAATCAAGTTTATCTACCATTCTTTCAGACTCCCAAGATGACAATAAAAAAGCAAAGCTGTAGGTATGGATTCAATAAGAGTTATGTTTCTGAAATCCACTCACAAGACATTCAGGACCACATATGATTTCCATCGGCTAGAAGCTGTAGCAGAGTTCAGGTTTTGCCACACAATAGAGCACAGCAGATCATACTCCTGCTCTGGAAGCAAAAGCTGTATGTCTGTGTCACTGTGGCACTGAGCTGGAGCCAGGGCTTAATACTAGGAGCCAAAGACTTTACTGAGGTGCAAAATCATGCTAATACAGATATTCATTTTGTAGATGGGTCAACACTAGCTCAGGGCTACCTGCACGGCATTTAATTGCATAGCCCAGACAATGCCTGAGGAACTTCCCTACCCTTTAAGTTCTTCAAATTTACATCTTTGAACATAGCAGGATCATATAGGCACTTACATCCACTTAATTACCCAACATGAAGAGCTGCCCAGTCCCACAATGCAGTCACCAGACACAAAATTCATATAATAACACAAAACAAAATTTTCCTTAAGAGGAAAGCAGTTTTAAGGAAACTTAGATTAGCTGTCCATCCTGTAGACTTGTAATTACAGAGGAAATAATGGAGAAACTGACTGTGGTTTCACTGTTACACCTCCAATGATCAATAGACTAGATTGCCCAATGGCAAAAACTTCTATGCAGCAAGATTGCTGCTGTACAAGAAATGCAATGCCACCATCATTTGTGACTAATTACAACTTAAGCACAGCTAAAATAACAGATAACTTTTATGAATACATGGAGCATAGAAATTCTCAGATAACAAAGAAGAGCATAATTATTAACCTGGGGGCATCAAAGCTTGTTTTAAGGGAGACTATCAAGGCTGCTGATATTATTGAAATAAACAGTATGAAAAGTGCAAAACTAGTGACCCTTTCTTCCTAAATAAATACACTTGATATAATCACAGGCCTTCAGCTTCCAAATAAAACCAAAATTCCCTAGACAATTTTCCATTCTAAAAATTGGCAGTGATTGATTACAATGCTTCCAGGACACCAGCCTATGGGAAGAAGATTCAAATGTCAAATTAGCTAATATGTGGAAACTGACACCCCCATCTAACTATGCAAAAGCTTTGGAATAAGCTATAGTTCAACAAATTTAAAGTTAATACTGTAAAATTGTTGCTGTAAAACCAGCATGTTGAAAATAAGTGGAAAGACGGATACTATTACTGCAACTTTCTGTGACATAAAAGCTGACCTGAAGTGTTTCAAGGATGTGGCCTGTGCAACTTTGTACTCCTGGACACCTTTGACACAGAATGATGTGCTTCAGTGACACTACCTACAGTTTTGAACCCCCTGGATGTTTTTTAACTCATAGGACAACACTCTGGAAATATCAAGACTAAAGCAATAAAAATGTAGGGGAAACAAACAAATGAGAAGCATTGTCTAGATGTTTAACTTGGACAATGCAAAGCACTTTAGCAGAATCTGGCAGAGTAGGTCCTGGTGCAAGTAAAGATCATGAATCCTCATCAAATGGCAGCAGAAAATTTGTAGAATGGTGCTGCAGCCACTGCAGAGATTGTCAGAACTCTTCTAAGAGTGGGATCTTCCCCAGTATGTTCTCTACCACTGTATGACTGGGAACTTCAGAAATAAGATTTTGTTTTCTCATCCTACCCTCCAGCTACCATGTGATTTATTTCAAAAAAAGCATTTTAGTTCTCCTGTCTTATCAACTGGAAGCGAAGGAAGAAGACATTCAGTTTTGGCAGTTTTCCATACTTGCCATTCCCTCGCATGGTAGCAGCCAAAAATGTTGCAATGGAATAATCTGCATCTATGTATTAACCAGTGGTGAAATTCGTTCCTTAAAAGTCTCTCACAGGTTGCTTTCAAGGCATGAACAGTGTTTTTAAGAACCTTAATCTAGGTAGAATTACAGTTTCAGTATCTTCTACCAACATTGACTGTAACTGACAATCCTCTCCGTCTCTAAGTCTCTGTAGACATCACATTATAATGCTTCACTCTTGCCAACGTTTGCTCTTGCTGCATTTTTTCAAGCTAGCAATCATCACACTCTGTTGGGATAAGAACCAAGGATATTTGATTTATTCAATAATTCATAAAGAAAGAACTTCTCATCCAAAGCAAACTTTAGGCTTTCTATATTTACCCCTTAATCTCTCACTTACACTGGCAGGAAATAGGTATATTTTTGCCATCAGAAAACAGTAATGTCAAAGCAGAGCTCGGATTATACAGTTGGTGCCTTTACAATTGCTTTTATACTGCTGTTTTAGAAGTTGGCTGATCCATTGTTTGTATAATTTCTTTGATGTAGTGAATGATCAAGACCTCGCCGTTATAGCCAAGGAATACTCCCCACAGAATCACACTGTCATTTTAGAACTGTGTCAGTTTGTGCCTCTCCTGGGAAATGACCAAATAGATTAAACTCTTGCATGGTGTGTTACAAAGACCAATCAATTTCTGTTGTGCACTGCAACTCGTTAGGCACTTCAGAGATCTAAAAATATTTTTTTTACAGCAGCTGTTATATTTTACATATTTTTTAAAAGAATTGTGTATGTAACTAACATAGTCAAATGAAAAACATATGTCCACAGTTAATAGTATACAAAAAGAGCACTATGTATATCACCGAGAAATGAATAACATAAGCTTTGGTTATTGGCTTAAATGAATACTTTACAATCATTTTCCCCCACAAAAGGTGTGAACTCTGAGGGAGGGGGGGAGTACTGCTGGGAATGGTGCCCTCTCTCATCTTAAAATGTGTGAGAATCCAAACAGATTATTTATATGCAGCTTCTTGTATTGATTACATTATGCTACATACTGTGCGATTCAATAGGACTCCTAAAAATATATTTTATAAGAGCTTATGGTTTGTGATGGTAGAATAGCAAAAGGTTTAGTTCTCACTATAATCTGAAGGCTCAGGGTTTATACTCTAATTCTTGACAACTCAGAAGGGAAGGTTTGGAGCACACACAAATATATGTGTACTTGGGGTTCTGCCTTGAAGGGCCTTTGCAAACTAAGATAAAATGCTGCCAAGATTTAAGTCTCTGATATCCGAGAACTAGCAATTTTGCAAGATGGGAATTTGAATTATGAATAAAATGGACAATCAGAGATGACCTAGGAAAGCACTTTATTCTGCTTCTCTGTGCCATGATAAGGATTTGTAGAACTAGCATTGGCATCATAGGATGGCAAATACTGGGTCCATTAGCTATATGGAAAGGCCCCTCCATAGGTAGTGGGGAGGATCTCCGTTTCTTCAGTGACAGAATCACTAGAGGGCTCCCAAACTACTTAAAGGGACATTCTCTTTCCTGTGATGTGCATAGCATAACATGAGTTCAAGTGTCTTCAAGGATTCTCTTTTTACTTCTCTCGTTGGCTCAAATATTCTGTCTTTGTGTTCAAATTCACTCTTTCTGGAGGAGAGGCTGCAAAAATCACTTTTTGGGTGATATAAAGTAGGAGGGGGGAAGCTTTTGGATAGATTTAACAACTGGAGGATTGGCACTGCTGTCATTGGCTAAGCAGAGAAACAGAAATGAGAAATGTGACAAGGAATCAAAGTTGGAAATGTAGCTGAAGGCTGAATTTATACAGCTTGCAAAGAAAAGACAACAGTCTGTGGGATGGGACCACAGTAATTTGATAAACTGTCCTATTTCTAACCCACTTTCCACCCACTGAATTCAAGCACCTTGGTTTTCTTCTGCAATTTTTGAGGAGTCAAGGTATCTCCAAGATATACACATTTACTTTTATGCATATGTGTATGTATAAATACATACATACACGTATACACACACACGCATTTATAGAAGTAATCTTTAAAGTAGTCACTACACTGTGGAAAGGACAGAAAACTACTGACTTAAAAAGGAATCACCTAGAGATTTTCTCATCACTAACATGGCCTCTTACCTATTCCCTGTCAACTCATTTGGTCAGGAGAGACCTTGCTTCCTGAAGAACATCATCTCTTTCTCTGTGGGTTGGGTTATCAGCAAGAAAACATAAGTGGGATTTCTTCCAGTGCTCCAAATAAACTGTGCTTATTCTCTCCTTTATGTGTCATGTTGAGGTTGCTGCAGGACAGACTCTTTTGACTTGACTTACAGGAATTTTGCCCAAATTCTCAGTCATTTTGAACAAAAGTTGAAAAACCACCTGTATCTTTGGACTCTGCCAGGCGCTAAGAAAGGAAGGCAAATGGCTAGCTGTAAAATACGGAGCAGGAATAAGTGTCCACCTCCTGCATGTAAGCTAATTGATACATTACTATTGTTACAATTATAGGAGATTTGATGAGAGAATTTAATTTTTGTCTGTTACTACATAATTGTCACTGTTCCAATTCTGAAAAGATAATAACCCAACAAGTTAATAAGTCTCAACTTTCTGAGGCTGTGGTCTCTTCACCCTTGACTCTCTATAGCTGTGTGACATTCTTCCTTATCAGCAGCCCAGTTTTGCTAATTTTTTCTGAAGGTCTCAAACTGGTTTCTAACTGGTACACTTTGACTTAAGTATTTAAAGATTTCTTTCTAAGAAGATCAGAGTGGGGGAAGGGGAGTCTGAAGCTATCAGACTTCTCTTGCAGTGGAAAAACAATATTATGACAGGCAGACATCAGAGATCAATGAGCTGTTTAGCTAAAAGTCTCAAAATGAGATCTGAAAATGAGATCAGTTTTATCTTCTCTCTGAGATTGTCCCCTGTGCCTTTCAGCTTCTGGACATTCTATGGGCTCCAGGAGTGTTTTTCTAAGTAATTATTTAAGGTGTGTCCAACATTAATACTCAGCAAGTTCAATAATAATGAAATGGTGCTTTAATGGATATATCAGGTATATGACTCAGAAATGGAACAGCTAACACTATTAGCATTAAAGTTGTCATAAATATGTTTTGCAGTTAGTGCTCCGTTAAGACTAATGGGAAAATTCACATCTGTCTTTGATGCCACTGTTCCAGGCTATATACATGCAGACTAACCAAGATAATTACATTCTAATTTTCATTTCCATTTCCTTAAAACCGTACAATGTCCTCCATTCATTTTGTATCAGCTTGACGACAGTAATTTCACTTCCTTTTTAAATTTTGCTATCAGTATGTTTGTTCCACCAAAGTCAGAATGGCTGACTTGAAGCATAGGGGAAGTAGACAGTTGCCTACCGTAGTGAGAGGATAAGGGGCCAGAAAATAACAAATTTGACAACATTTTAACAGTTATTATATGTTGTCAGGAATTTATTATTTTTACAACTGGTATGCTGGTGAAAGTCATGCCTCTAATTTCTTTAGTATTCTACTGGGGAGTGAAGAAGCCAACTGAGGTAGTTGGTAAATAAAATATGCATCGAGTGCAGTTAAAAACCTAGAACTGTTTATGTACACATGCATGTCCTCTGCATCCCTGTGTGCTGTTCACATGTAACCTCCTACCATATGCATTGTTTATTTCTTTGCTGTAATACCTATTTGATTATAAACTTCTAGTATCTTGGGGCATAGTTCTTGTGTCCTTTGTACAGTAATGAAGGACACCGACTATCTTGATAATAATGCCCTGTTACTGAATATGTTCCTAAGTATTTAGGCTGTTTAATTCTCTTGATTTATAGCTCATGTTTCTCTTGTGCATCTAGGTCCAAGATTTTCTGGACTGGTCATAATTCTGCATTAGCTCCTAAATGCTAATTCAGAAGATTACATTCTTCCTCTGCAGTTCTTGTAGTTGTTATATCTTTGTGTCACTTCTCACTTGAGGTATTTGTCTTCCAATTACAGTGTATCTCTATAACCTTTTGGTGATTTCAAGAGCAGTTTCATTGCCTCTGAAAAGGAAATTATTGACAATTCATAACCTGCTATAGTTCCTGCTCCACCTGCCATTTTCTAACTCCCTTTACTATTGTGAACTTCAAGAAGACTGCTTTTTAAAAATCTTTTACCATCTGCTGTATATTGCCTAGTGCTTGATATTCTGTTAGGGCTTCTTGAACCAATTTTTGCAGTCTAGTTCTATTTGCATTTTTCAAGCTGAGCCAAGAGACAATTAGATAGAAGACAATTTGTGAGTCTCAGTCCTTCCCTACTGAGTTGGGAATGTCATGCTTAAGTATTCCAGGTAACCAGGGAGGTTTTAGCTCTTTCTAGTCATTGCACTTGTATGTCTCTGCTGTGTGATTCTCATGTTTTGCAAAACTGTATTTGTGTCACACTTAAAACTGACTGCATTCAGTGTGATTAGTTCTTTTTTCCTTGAAAACATAACATTGTACTCTGAGACAATGTATTACTATTTTGCTTAATTTCAAAGCTATAAGTCAACTTTACTTTCCAATGGACACTGAATCTCAGACTAGCCGTGTGCGATATCATTGTATGAAGATTAATAAATAGTTGTTTCTTCCAATTTTGATTCATCAAGTTATAATAGAATATATTTCATACTGCACTGCCTTTCATTCCAAAGTGTCCTGCCGGATACACACCACAACAGTCAAGACACCACAGGGATCTGATTCATAAGTGAGGTTGGCTTAAGTTGAGGCAGTTACTGTTTTGCATCCCTCTTTTCCTAGCTTCTTTTAGATATTCCTACCCTGACTACAGAGCTGGCTATGCTTTTCCAAAAGCAGTAGCTGAACTGCTAAAGTTTATTACACAAATGCCAAGCTCTTATTTGCAATTCTGTAGCTGCTACATCAGTATCTGAACTGTTCTTGTAGTGTGGGTAGGGAACTACTGCAGCCATCCCAATATAAGACATGCTATCCTTGATCATGACTCAGTCCACAGCCATTTCTGGTGAAGAAGTGTCAGCTAACACATTTCAACCAGCAAGAGAGCATAAATTTTCTTGAGGAAAGGCCACATCGATAAAACAGAATTTGGCTTTTTATAGTACCTCATAAAGGATCACTGCTGAGTATACTGCATGGAATCTTCTGGCTTGGAAAATTGAAAACTGACTTGATTATACAAGGATTTGATTATCCAGTGCCAGAAAAATTGAAAGGCTCTGAGGCGTATATAAATTAACAGGACACTATTCAGTTTAGCATCAAGAGACAACCTTCCATATTTCCTAATAGTGACCTGTGGTTTTTCAATATGTAGATCTTCTATTTTATCCCACTTCTGTTTGAGTGCAGTGGAAACAGACTGTAACCTTGACTCTTCACCATCTGAGACTGACTAACTCACCAGAATCTTTACAGGAGCAGAGAACTACCTATGGGAAAGTTACTAATACATCTTCTGGTATGATGCTTTTTTTCTTCACTCTTCCAGCTCAGTGAACAATTACTGTAGGGCCAGGAATTACAGCTTCCTTTCACTGAACATGTAGAATTTTGGGTGTATTGGTGCATGCTATTTGGGTGTATCGGTGCATGTATTGGTACATTTTAGCATAAAGGTAATTCTAGTCTACAAAAAGACACCATCCCTATAACACCTAAAGTCAGGAAAAAGCAACCAAGAATAAAAAACAAACAATAATCTTATCACAGCAAACAGCAAACAAGAAATTGGAGTATCTTTTCAGGGACTGCTGTCTGACTTGCTACTGGGAATAGGAAAACTATCTTGTTTCTCCCAACTGCATTCAAGGAAGACCTCAGTGTAGTCATTGTAAATCAATGGGAGTTTTTGAAAGAAAATGTGGTTCATATGGCTAGCCTCACATCCTAATAGATACACACCAATGAAGCCCAGAATATTGGCTAGTCATTTTGGCTATAAGTGTACTAGCCTAGTCTAAGAGCTGTATGAATGATGCGATTTGCAGACTGACAGATGAATCACATAATCAGAGAAATAATTAATCTTGTGTTGCCCTAAACAATTTCAATTGTCCTAAAACAAAACATTTTGCTCCCTTTCAGGATTCTTCCATTTTAAGTATTTTTTTATTAGAAGAAATAGACCAATTTAAAAAAGAAAAAAAATTAAGAACAAAAATCAATTTTAAAAATTTTGAATACACTTTTTAAAACCCTTTGATTTTCTCACTTTCCCCTTTGTTTTTTCCCCAATAGATTTTTTCTCAAATGAACATGTTTCATGAATTTGTCTTACATTTATGAACAATATTGTCATTCCCAAAATCATATTGATGAGTTGCATTCAGCTCACCTGCTCTGAGCTGGGTTACATTAAAACACTGGAAGTCAGTTATAAGGCTCAGCCATTGCACAATGATGGAAATGTTTTTGGCAAGTGGTGATAGTGTAGACATCGCCAATAAGTGCTTCAAACTGGACGCTTTGTCTCTCAAAGCCCAAATAACACTCATCTGTATTTGATATTTATTTAGCAGCATTCTTTTCTTTCCAAAGCACCCGATCCAAAGCAATAGGAAACTTTGCTTGACTTCTGTGCACTATTGGATCAGGCCCCAACCTCCTGCTTCCTTTTGGAAAAACAGAAAGGCAGTATGAAAACAGTGTAAACTTTCTTTTTTCCCCTAGCCTTATCTTTGTTCTGTTTTTTTCTTTTTTTTAATGAAGCTAAATAATTTCTTCTCAAAGTCTGCCTTGTTCCTCTTCCATATGTTCCCTGCCTACGTAAATACCTTTAGCCTCTTTATTAATTCTTTGACAAATGTGTTTAGACCTCCTTCTCACTGTTCCTTTTATTTCTAGCAGGTTTAAATCTAATCTAATGGTATTTAGTAGCCAGTTCAGGTACGGCGGAAGTTTGTGCCACTGTCCTGGCATTAGTGGAGCAATATAGCTTATTCTGGGTCTTGGTTTGACCCTCTCTTTCTCTACAGTTAACACTTTCTTTCTGCAGCTCTCCTCCCACCAAAGCTTGAATAATAAAACATGCTGCAAAGCAGTGGTGTTCCTGAGAGTTAGCATTTGGGGTAGCAGATGGGGTGATAAAGAAACTGTTTGTGGGGGCGGGGTATGGCCCCTATTACTCCACACCCACTACATGTATTTTTAGCCATTAAATATAACGTGGAAATGTAATGCATTTTAGAGCTGTATTTTATCAATATATTATCCCCTTAAGTACAGTACTTTATAAATATTGATAAACTTGATTATAAACAAACTCATTGCTAATTCCTGGAGAGCAGTCATCGTGATGTGGCAATGCTTACTGAAGTGGCGATTGGCACAAAGCGATGTTGCAAAGGATATATTTCTCTGGGTTAACAGTTTGATAAAGGACGTGCCTCTGTGCTTATACTCAGTTCAGTGGGCCTGCACAAGTTTACGTGAAAATAGTATTTGACAAACAAATTATAAAGATTATATAATATCCCATGTAAGAGGCATGATATTTAAGAATTATTTTTAATTCTCCATATCTGTACATAATTCAAGTACTGGTTATGAGGCTAACGTGAAGAAAAATAAACTGACCGATCCTCTCAAAAATTATTACTTAGTATAAAGGAATAATACCCGCTTCTATAATTTTTATTCATATTAGATCCGGTTCAGGATTAATGTAAATTACAATACACGTTAAGTAGAAAATCAGAACAAGACACTACCATTATGATTTGGTATTGTCTTAAAGCCAGTTTTAGCACTTTACAGTGATAATGCAAGGTGAACAGAAAGAAGCCCTCAAAATGATTCCTTACTCCGTAATGAGTCTCTCTGAGCAGAACAAAGTACAAGTCAGAATGAGAAAAAAAAACA
Source organism: Piaya cayana (assembly GCA_013389865.1). Taxonomy (NCBI): domain Eukaryota; kingdom Metazoa; phylum Chordata; class Aves; order Cuculiformes; family Coccyzidae; genus Piaya; species Piaya cayana. The sequence goes on from WAAB01004950.1 coordinate 42,008, forward strand.
AAACAAAACATGATCTGATAGAAACAGTACCCTGACTAATACAAAATGCTAGTCATGGGAAAATTCAGAATGCAGTAATGGTCCTCATTCTTACATTTTTCCCATTTAAAAAAGAAAAATCTCTACAAGTTCCTTCCCCTTTGCTTCAGTACTGCAGAAAATGACACCCCGGTATTTTGTAATTTCTATTAACTTCTGTATCACTACTCATACTCAAATAGTTTAATTATCAAGGAAAAAAAAACTTACTAATAAGAAACACCTAATGTTCTGGATTTTTTTATTTCTAAGCACACTTTAATTTCTTTTTCCATTGAGGAAAATTATCCAAGAAAACTGCCTGGGACAAAATTATTAATAAGCAATTTACTGGTTTTCCCTCTCAATTTTGCTTTAAATTATATTTCAGATTAGAAGTATTATGTTGTATTTATATATTTTACTTTACATCAAGTGGAGATGTATTATTTACAGACTAATGACCAGTTGAGATTATTTTTCTGAAAATTAAAAAAACATATATGAGAAAGCACTAAGGCAAAGTAATTATATGCATTTCATCTTAATAAAACAGGTGCAGTTTCATATGTATTATGTGTTTGTGTTTCTACACACAGTACAGACACAGGAGACTTTGATCTTCAGACACAAGCTATGAAAATGGTTAAGGCATTTATGTAGCAACATTTGTCACATAATAAGAGGTTATTTGCTCCATTTTCTCATATCCTCTTATTTTTAAGGTCAAAAAAAAGAAATAATAAAAAAAAAGAAGAAAAGAGAAAAAAGTACAAAGTAAAAAGATAAAAGAAAAGCTTTGTTAATTCGTGCAATTACTATTGTCCTATTGTTATCTTTAGAGATGGACAAAAAGCAGTAAGGACACCGCTCTGCACACACAAATGAGGAAAACAGATTTGTTTTGACAAGCTATTATACTACAAAAATATTTATGAATGTAAGCTGCAGCAAAGTGCATCAGTCCTAAAAAATACAAACCTAGTATACTAAATTCATTAATGTTATAGGAAGGCATGGAAAAGTGAATATAAAATATTCTTCTTTTGATAAATAGGCATGTAGCAGGATAGCCTAGCAACTTACTGTTGAAAGGATTTCTTAAATGTCATAATTTTCACAAAATTATAATATTTCTTGCATACACTGTGAAGTGACCACCCTTTATTTTGCAATCAGAGAGCAGAGCTGCCAGAACTGAAGGGGTTTGGCAGCTGCAGAGATGAAACTGAACTGAACAAACAGTTTCTTAAGTGATGCTTGGATAGAAGAATTTGGAAAGAGTTCAGCTTTTTTTAAAAAAAATCATTTAAATGTGTGAATCCTGCTTGCTACATTCTTGGGAGTAATTTCTATATATATGGCACAGTAGTTATTATACTGCTAAGGAAGGAAAAGCATAAAAGTATTAGAATAAATTCCTGTTGCAGAAAAAGTACAACTCTATTTACAGAGGTAACTATAGTTAACATATACATGTAACAATATACAATTTTGGCAATATTTTTACATACCAAGTTACCAAGAACAATCACTTCTTGTTTCATTTATTCCTACTCAATGACACATATCTGCATAATAAATACTTCTCTTTCTACACTGGCTAGATTTTGGATCTCCAACCACCTGTATTCAGCAAAGATGGCTAGGAAGGCATATTGAGAAATGCTTGCATTGCGAGTTTTATGAGTTATCCATCAAGGGCTACAAGCATCAGCCTCATCAACTACTTTGCCGAACATCTGAATAGCACAGAGATCCTCCAACACAAAGAAATTTCATTGCTTTCTGCAATAGGAAATATCTAGTGTAATTCTCAGTGAAGTCTGTGTTTCATAGGGTCAAATGTTTGTACAGTTTTATAGCTACCATGCTTCAGGTTGATCAACTTCAGTTCTTCAAATTGTGTGTGTGCTGAACTTTTCTGATCTCAAAGCAAAAGGCACACTTCGTTGCTTAAATTTTCTGTTCTCTTGAGAGTCCAAAAAGTAGAAAATAAAAATGCTTGCAGAGAGACTAACTTTATCTCAACAACAGCTTCTCATTCAGCATGAGGTCTGCAAAGCAAATGAAGATTTTGGTTTTTCTGGCATTTGGTCACCCTAACCAAGGCAGCCAACTGGCTCTGGTTTCAATACATAAAAGATTCTATGAATTTTATCTTTTGCCTAGAACCACTATATTGTTTGAAAGGGGAAAAAAGGGTCTTCAGATTAGGTTCATCATTTTTTAGCAGCAGTGTTACAGATTTTATTGGTATTATGGACTGCAGATATTTTATCCATCATCCAGTACCAGCACTATGTACTCAAAAATAGCATGATTCTGTGATTCACAGAGATAGACTGCATATGTTTGTCAGTCCAAAGACACTGGTAATTAACATAAAGTTGATACAAACCAAAGGTTATGGAAAACGCAGGGTCTGTGTCTGCACTTCTTTACTTTCACAAATAATTAAGTATTTGAGTGCCTCAAAAACGTAAGTGCAGACCCAGTAAATGTACTTCATCACGTGCTGTCTTATATAAAGTCGCTGTTCTTCAGTGAATATATGTTTTTTCACTGGTTCACCATACTCTCTATCCTGTCTTCTTCAATATAAACGATCCTAACAACACATACTTGACTTTTTTATCAGCAGAATTCACAGTGATTCCTTGTATTCCAGACTGTATTCTCTGGAAGTCTTCTGTAGAATGTAATTATAGTTATTTCCCTCTAATATTTTAAATTTTCAGTTTTAAGTAGCTCTGTGAATGTTGCATTTCTTTTAAATTTAATAGCTGAAGGACAGCTATTTGATAATCTTGCTCAGAAAGAATGTGATCTAATTCAGATTCAACTCTCCATATAAAAAATGTTTTAAAAGCATTCATCCTCTCAGTTTTCTGGCCTTTGTACAATCATGCACTAAAAGACAGAATCAAGAAATTTGTAACACAAACAAACAAAAAAACCCAAGCAGGCATAAAATGACTGATTTTGAGAAACTGCAGAAAAATGCACGACGTTCCTGATAGTGTTAAGGCTCACATGTGTGCTTACTTTTAAAACAGATACTTGTGTTTCTGCATGTCTGGGCTGTCGTGTGTCTTGCTTTTTCCATCTCAGCCAAGTACAAGTTATATAAATTTGGGATAAGAAGACTGGCAGATTTGTTGTCAAGGTTTTCTGATAATCCTGCCATATTCTTGTCTTTGCATGTGTACATCTATTGGTTCAGTGGAGGAGAATAATTTTCAAAAGGAATGTATTAATTTTCAATAGCATTGCATAAAATACACTATGGTGACAATATTAAATAATAAAAAAATATTATCATAATGAATTATACAGAATGAATAAGTAGTGCTAACCTTTTCTGATTCTTCAGGAATCAGAACTACTGCATACTGGGCTGTGTGTTGCTTTGAGTCTCTTATCTAAGACTGTAAAGTAAAGCTGATCCATGCCCACTCTCTCTGCTGTGCCGTCTCACACTACCAAGCACATAAAGACAATGTTGCACTACCACTTGCAAGGGCAAGTTGAACAAAATATTTTCTATGTGCTCTCTATGTGCTTTAAGAAGGTGGTACTTATCCTAACTAAGCAGTTGAGGAGATTAGGACACAACAGTAAGTTAGAGAACAGCACAGCCAAAGAATATGAAATTGAATCCCCAGTTACATTTCTTTATTAATTTATGGAGAAATGTGTATTATTAAAACTGGAATTATGAGAAGAGAGCTATTTTTCAGTTGATTTTGTGTGGCATGAGATAAGCTTAATATTTATTGAGAAGCCGTATTACCTCCAAGAGCCTGTTTCATTCTCCTGACCATGCATTACCTAAAATGGCAGTTGGTTCAAACTACAACTTCTACAACTCACAGAGCTTCCCAATTTCGAAGTACTTTTCTGAAACAAATATTAAAGGATCACAAGTTCAGTGACCTGATGTTTGTCTTTGCAGATAGTCTCCTTTGTACCACTGTCACTACAGCATGAGGTTGCAGGTTTATAAAGCGGTTAGCATTAAAGCGCTGCTCAAAATGCAAGAAATACAAATCCAGGTGGCTATACATAGCAGTAAAATTCTATTCAGACCTCATTATAACAACCTAATGTGTTTATCATGTCCCATCTGCTCTGGGAACAACAGTGTTGTTTTTATCTCTATTGGTGGAGGCTCTCTCTGAGCTCCACGTCCACTTCATGTTTGCTTGAATTTTCTTCTATTGCTGGCAAAAGAGGTTTTTCTTTAAGAGGAGCCTGTCTGGTCACACTCTTGGGTAGGAAAAACTACAGTTGGTTTCATCATTTGGTGCCCAAACTTTCCTATTCATTCTCTAGATCTTTTATAAAGACAATGTAATTCATTCACTGGGTGGAAAATGTGTTGCTTTCTCCACTGGTTGCTTCTCAAATGAGTATTAGAATCAATAATCATAAATGAGGCCTTGGTAGGCTTTCCTTTCTTTTTCATTCTAATTTGGCTGCAGTTATTTTCATTAAACATGCATCTAACCGTGACCATGCTATGTTATAGAATCTTCTGAGCAGAAAAATAAAAAATAAAAGTACTCAAAAACCTCCTGACATTTACTTTCAAAAAGTATACTTTGACAAATGCTTCCATTCTGAATCCAATATTAATTTTCTCCCAAGCTGAGACAAGTTCTGTATGATTCAGCACAGAAAATGCAGTTTTCAGAACTGGATATTCAAAATTCAAAATCCACTCTCACTGTTTGACAATGGTTGAAGAAATAAGATACCAACTATTATGAGTTAATATTGTTCTTTGAAAAGAAAAAGACAATTTTTAAAGACTGTAGTATTTAAATATGTTCTAAAATGGCACAGGCATTTTTACTCCAACCTAATCCCAAACTGCCTAATATTGGTAGGAACGTACTGAGATCTGTAGTCAGTTTAGGAGGTTTCCTAGAGAAAACACAAAGAGGAGGGAGAAATCAAGGAAAATGCTATAGAAACCCAAAATAAATTTGTATGTATATTCAGGATAGTGACCTATGTTGGTGTGACTTCATTATCTACTTCTACAACCACAGCTTTCTGGCTTTGTCTCTCATTTTTAAAAGTATAATAAGTAGCCAATAATCAAAGAAAATAGCTGTGCAAGGTTGGCACCATCTGCCACTGTCATGAATATGCTTGGCTTTTTGTTCTCACTTCTGTCCTCTTTGAATGAAATAAAGGAAACAGGCATTTTACTTTTTTATATATGCAATGAGCAATGAGCTAATCACCTCCTCCAGGCTGCTCCCTTATCTCCTACTTAATGAAGAGAACCAGTGTAGACTCTAAGATACTGGATAATACATGTCTGGCAGAGTTCCTTGAAAGTTGCTTTAACAATCACTTTTTGGTTAGAGGCAGATTTACTATAGAATTCTGTACAGCTTATGAATGTGATTATACAAAACCTCTCACTTTTGCTGCTATTGATAAACAATTAAAGGAAAAATTACTTTCTACAAGAAAGACAGAACTGGTTATCTTCTGTTACATGTCATGTAAGAATGACATGTGGATGGGTGCTGTAGTTCTAATGTTGAAATATCTTTAATTAGAACTGTTGGAACTTCCCCTCTTCTGTTTCACTTACAGTGTTTATTCTTTCTTTTCTGTTTAGTTGGGGTTTTTTTCTTTTTTTTTTCCCTCATGTGCTTTAAAATGTCAGTTGATATTAATTTCAAATTACATAACTAGAGGGTTTCTTTCTTTCATCTTTCATTAGCATTATTATAACGTAAGCTGCAACACACATTATATGTGTCTAAGCACTTTTTATTACCCAAATACAATTAACAAAGTAAAACCATGATTAAATCATTGCACTAAATGTTCAGAAGAGTAATAACCATTTCACCTTTATTTTAAAATTAGTAGAGTCAGTGCTGCACTAAGCATGAAACAAATTCTGCAATATTAATGGAAGCAAGACGTCTAAAATTAAAATTTATTAATTAATTAGGATGTTTTGTATTATATCACTACAGTGTCCACAGCAAATATTTTAAATTAGTTTCAGAGCTGTTGAAATATCAGTTCTACCTGCTAACTGCTTTGCCTTAGAATATTACACAATAATACACTACATTTATGTTAATGTTATCATGAACTTGTATCAAGCAGCATCATTTCAGGCAAAGTTTTTAAAGGTCTGGCACTATTCACATCAATTGCATTGTAGAAAGTATTGGGGAGTAGCTATTAAAGATAAAAATTCAAGACTAAATTTAGGGTTGATTTTGTGACCCTTTTAGTTTAAATTCTGTAAAATTTTAACATTTAAAATTTCAGTCCCTGCAGTTCCCATATTAAAGTGTGAAAGGTAAAACAATTTACACGCTTCTCCCTGTCTATCAAGGGGATGAGCTTCATGTTTCAAAATTTTATTAAGAGTCATGCATCCATCCTAACAATGGAGTATATGTAAAAAGACAAGAGAGCCTTTGGCAAAACAATTAATTTAGGAATCAGTCATATGACCTTTTCAACTGCCTTTAGGATAGCAGTAAAGCTGGCTCAGTCAGCACCAACTTTTCCTCTTTCCTCTAACTGTAAACAGCATTGTCAACTGACTCCAAGATCAGCTGAATCCTAATTGACCTCAGACACTGTACAATAAAAGATAGTGGGAACTGCCAAAATAAATGTTAAAAAGAAATAAAAAATAAACCGTAATTAGTGTCTTAACTCTTCACTTTTCATTTCAATTTTTCCATTCTTCATAATCACAGCTTCTTCCTTATGAGTTGGTTTTGGGCTGAAATTTTCCAAAACTGGATACTTTTTAGCAAGCCTATATTATGTGTGCCTGAAAATGAGCAGTCAGTAGGATGGTGAAATTCAGTAGGAAATAAACAATGACAACTGTGGAGCACATCTTTTAATATCTTTTCCAGTGATCTATGGAATTATTAACTTTTCTTTTAAAATAGCAACTTCTTACCCAACTAGACATTTTTAGTGATATTCTCAAGAGCTGTTTCAAGGACTGTAATCCCGCAATTATTTAAATAAATGTCTCAATTTAATTCCATATTGCCCTCCTGTGTTTACATAAACTAATGGAACTATTAATATCACTAAGAATTGTAATTATTCTCATGACTGGGTCCTAAATCTTTACAAGTTTTACAGCTGTAATATTTTTAATACCAATTAATGGAATTGCCAAACACAGAATTTATACTAGCAAGTACATTAGCTAGATTTCTAGCTATCTAGATAAGGCGCACAGTTTCATGGGTTTTATTACAAAACTATATCTGCCACAGCTTTTCCACAGATAAACTCATAAAAGCTGAAATCTCTTTCAAATCTTGCTTTACAGATTTAATCCTTCATGTTGACTTTATTCTGCATGACCAGTTCCCTATATTTACTTTAACTTACATATTTATATCTAGTACAAATATCCATATCATACAAAATCAATCTTAACATTAGACAGCAATTAGAAATTGTTTAAAAAATGTTATCACCTTTGAACATTTTACTTTATCACTTGTACCTAGCATCAATCTTAATGTAACATTCAATCATTCCAATTAGATTTTCCACATTTGCAAAAGCATTGCATTAAGACATAGCGCGGTTTTGACTAACAGGTTTCTTGTTTATAACTCCAGATCTAAAAAGAATGGCTTGTTCTAGTTCTGATCTTTACCTGACTAACCCTATCAAATTTAGAAATAGGTTGCTGCAACTCAATCTGGTTCTCTCTTAACCCTCATAACTGACTATTACTGTAATGATTTCTAAATTTAGATTGCCATCCTCCTACAGTTTCATTTGCTGTATTTTTCATCCATTGCTATCTCAATCTCATTACAGACTTTCCTACATGGCAGTTAAGTAATGCAAATCATCCTTCAGCAGGGGCGATACTTCTAAGTTCAATTTTAATGATTATGCAGACAATGTAGCACAATGATGAATCTAGAAAACTATGCTAAAGTGGTCACTGTTCTCCAGCCCACGGAAGATTGAAATAAAGTCTTTACTTTATGCATAAATTATGATAATAAATAGAAAGGCTACATTTTCAAAGTTAGTAGAACTTCAAAGTGTCCCTGACAGAGTCATCATCTCTGTATGTGTCATTTTAGTCCATTTCATTATTTTGAAGTTTGCTACTGATTTCCAGCAGGCTTAATTTTAATGTAGGTTATATTTTCACAGCAAAATAAGACTACAGTTTGATAATATATTATATTCAGCAACATTATTGGCTTTACATATCCACTTTCTAAAAGAGGAAAATTTGCCTTGTAACACAATCCCCAATCAACTACATTGGCATGACTGAAAGGTGGATATGTAGTACAGAAGCAGGAGCAGTGACAGGGTCAGAAATCAAGCTACTATTGGTGCTCAAGGCAACTGATGCTCAAGTTATAGTCTCAGCTTGAGTGGTAACATGCACTCCGTAATCTGCTTTTGATACCTGTTTTACCTAACAGAAATGCAATGGCATGGGTCCTATCCTCTAGCACAAAATAAACTACAACATCTGTGGGGATACTAACCCTTGTTCGGCTGTGTTTTCACCACTATTGTTACCTCTGCAAACCAGCATTTATGGTAACAAGTACTATCTGCTTTCCACTACATAAATATGTCTTCATCCTTGTTTTCCATCAAGCTTAAAAATTGGTTGGGATTTCTAAATTAAAAAAACTACAGTAAGAGTAATAATAATTAGTACTTCAGGCAATAAATGATCATTGACTATTCTTGTGTTTCTTACTGCTCTGCATACTTCGGTTTGTAACAAATAAATGATAGCGTAAGGAAAGAAAATTAATTCACAGTGCAACCATAAAATGTACACTTCTTACATGAATTTATGTAAAAGAAGTTCCTTTAAAAATGCAGATATAAGCACTTTTTAAATTAAGCACACTTTTTTAAAGCATGCATTTTATATGGATCAAAACGCTTCTTGGTATTTTTAATCTTAGACCAAATGATTAAAGATATTTTGACAGAATGTCTCAAGTGTGAAATCCTCCACATAATATCTCAACAATCTCTACTGAGCTAAAAATCTGATTTCTGTAATTGAAGATGTGCAATATTAAACTTTGTAGCGAGAAAATCACTATAGATACAAAGATCTCTAGATGAATACTGGCAGCAGATACTTGTGTCAGTATTATAGATACACTTAGTAAAATAATTTTATGTGAGAATATAATTATTTATAAATTAAAATCTTAGTTTTCACTACAGGACAGTTTACACAAAAATCTTACACCAAACATGACTTTGTTCCTTTTTTCTCCTCCCTGTACTGTGACTTACTCTTTGGCTTATTCTTTTTACATCAACATTATAAGACAAATAAATTTAAATGCTGTTATTTACCTGTTACATGCTGTAGCCATGCATTTATATGAATTTCTAAAACCATGTCACAGCTATCAGTTAGTATCTAATTAATCACATTGATTGTACAATCAAAACATTTTTCATTATTTTGCTTTGATTTTACAGTTTATTGTATTGTATCTTCTATAAAATCTTGTGATGTGCTTAATAATGGAAAAAGCATAACTGGAAGTGAAGAGAAGACACTTTGTAGTTAAAACCGAGAGATACAGAGCAGTGTGTTTCTTTGCTGTGTACCCTCACATAGTTCCATAATGCCAAGAAAAATCACAGTTAAGTACAGGTAAATTGAAGTTCCTAAATGCTTACTTCCACAGAAGAGAATATAAACTATTCAATTTTTTTTTTAAGAATGATGATTCTTCTCGGGTACGACATTTTATAAGAGGAATGAATACACGGATCAAATCCTAGCATCAGATAGAAAGGAATTTCAAGAAAACAACCAAAAGAATGACTACGGGTATGTGAAACATTTGTTTGCAAGATACAATGATGTTTTAAGCACATACCTAGTGCTTTCTCCACATGCTGAGTAACCAGGCTAATTAAAAAGCCCATACAGCTCTTGTTAAAATCTGTTCAAATTTTTGGAGCACCTGTTATAACAGAATGCCCACAGACTTGATAGTTTAGAGCCAAGACACCTGCTACCTTATGTCTCACAGTATGTTCAGTTTTATACTGATAGTAAAAAAAAAAATCCACTTTCTGACATTTAACAATCTCATAAATGATAAGAAATAAATTGCAAAATTTCATAATTTAACCCTTGACTGTCACTTCTCTTTACCTATATCTTCTTGTGAGAAGGCAAGACATGTACTTTTGGAACCAGTTTCTTTGTTGTCGAATTTATTGTATGTTTTACTACATTGAACATAATGCATAATTCTTCCTATGCTTTGTTCCATAAATTGTAAAGGTATGACTAATCTATAAGTAAGTATAGTTTATCTGGAAAGGGGAATGTGCTTCATATCTTCAATAAAATCCAGCAAGTCTGTATTTCTGTCTCCTTGAACTGGAGTTTCTTTTCTGCTACTGATCAATAACTAAAATACACTGATGAAATAATTACATTTTATTCCAAAATTTTGTTTAAATATGATTTGGCAATATTAATAGAACTTTAACTCAGCATTTTGTTAATAAACATACATAAGCACTGATATCTCTAGAGAGGAAGTATGTGTTATTATGAGTTAGAGAGGAAGTATGAGTTATTAACAAGCAGTTACCAACAAGTATAAAAAGTAGTGAAAAATTTAGTAAAAAAAAAAATCATTAGCACAACAATAGCCTTGTGATAACAGCTCAAACCTTGTCAATGTTTATGTACGTGGCTAATTTTACACATATGTAAATTCAGCCTGTGAACACCCGCGGGATCGTGACAGCCACCTTTTGTAGGTGAGTCTTGCTGGAAACACTTTATGTAACTGATTTCACTGGGAACAGGATTTCATCTACAGAATATGTAAGAAACTATTGTACTTATGTAGCCATCTGGTTCAGACAGAATTTAGTATTTAGACACCGGGAACTCCACAAGCACATCTTGAAGTCAGCTGACTTTGACATTCTGCAGCTTAGATCTATAAAAATATGGATTTATATATTTTTTTCATACAAAATATTTCAGATGTATCAATGAACAGAAATACAAACCTCTCCAGTGCAGACCTACATTTCCTTAGATGGATATTTGACACCTCACATACTGAATACTCTACCAGACATCAAGGTATTCCCGTAAAAATACCCAGGGAAGCAGTTTGTGTATCTTTATTTTTGTTAGTTAACATTTCTATTGTGGTACAAGTAAAAGTGAAAGAAAACCTGGGCCTCAAAGCACAACATAAGAAGAAAAAAAGTAAGATAACAGAATGTGAAGTAGAAATGACAGAGTAATAAAATAACACTGTAAAACTGCTGGTCAGTGAATGCTTTGCCAGGAATAGCATAACACCTAGACAATTATTGAAGTTCTTTAAATATTTCTTTGCATTTCAAATTTCTTTTTCATATAGCTTTTCTGTGTATTAGAAGCAGAAATACTGATGTTGTAACACATCCCATTTCTTATGTAGAATTTATTTTAGTTTAAGCCAGGAAAACTAATTGGTAACAGATACCAGAAGTTCTTGCAAGTTTTGTAAACTGTTGTGGGAATGGTATTTTTTCCATACTCTACCTACTGATTTGCCTTTCAGATAAAATGCAACAAGAACGCAGGTGATAAGCCTTTGTTAATGCCTCTGGGATGAAATGCTGGAGCTACAGACTACTGTTGATAAACAGATTTTGAATTAATTAGTTGTGCATAATTATCTGAGTCGCTAAGTCTTAAAATTGAATGCAACTGGTCTTCATATATTTATGTCTGCACCTCCTGCTAGCCATGGAAAATATTTTTATTTTTAAAAAGATCATAAATTTAAAAATCTAGTTTTAAACAAGGTAATAATAAAATATTCTTCTACTGTAATGTGGCATATGGCAGAAGAAATATTAAGTGCAGCTATTTTTGTTGAATTCCAGAGGCACATCGGACAGCTCTGTAAAATTCAGGTCAATCTGTTGGCAAACAGAGAGGTGGGCTCTGTGCTGTTAATTTTTACAATATATATAGTAAATTCCCTTTGTCTTTTGGGTTTTACATTGACAAAACTGGGCAACTAGATGTCAAAACTGAAGGGAATTAAGAGAGAGGCATTCTGTACATTCATGTGAAGTCATGGATTTGAACCACCTCAGACAGAAGCAGTTTTAAAATATTGAAACAATAGAGCTATACCCCTCCTATTGCTTTGAAAGTTTAGGTGCTTGGAGAATTTTGGGGGTTTTTTTTTTCTGCTAAAACCTGACTTCAAAGCTCAGGGTGACTCTTGTCAAAGTTTAGAAGGCTGTTAATGTACAAAACAAGAACAGAAAGCTGTATTTTTTAACTATAATCTGCATTTTAAATTGTTCTTTTCCTTTTTTTTAATTTCTTGTGTGTGTCAAAAACAAAAAGCTCAGAAAAAAAGATCCTTGCATTTCCACTTCCCTATCTTTGATTTTGCTGGAGGAGTTCTTACAAAATTTGCTTACTTTCTACACTATTCAAGTGACATCCTCTCCCTCGGGCCAAAACCTAAACATTGCAAATAAAAATTCCTTCATTTAATTGTTACAATGTCAGTCTCCTGTGATACCCACATTTCACCAGTTCTCCAATTTCAGACAAGTCCTTGGGGGAGAGATAAAACTGACATTCTTAACATAAAACAAAATTCCAGGGTTTTAGGTTCTAAAAAGCAGTAATACATGCAGCCTGATTACATTTGCCTTTGTAGATTAATGTCTGTAATGCTCTTCCACCACTTATTCTAGGAGGAAGTACAAGGGACATGAAGTCCATGAAGGCAGATATAAGCAAATTACATTATTTAAAATATTTAATTTTTAAAGCGTATATTACAAATTAGATTTCCACTAATAATTAGGATTTAAATCCTCTATGGTGAACAGCATTTCAGTCCAAGTTCTTTGATAAGTCAGAGAAGCAAAGTCTTCACTCAAGTCTCAGCAATCTCAAAAATGTCAAAGAACAAATGATAGTAATAACCATAACAAGGGAATCACTTGCATTTAATATCAGTAAGCTCTGGACTTCTCAATATGTAACATAAAATTTGACCAATACCCACATGCAGCATACCAAGAAAGAAGACGCAGTGTTACTTTCACTACTCAAATAAATGCAAAGTACAAAATCATGTGATTTGTGGTTAAAAATTTTGACAGAATGTTATATCATAGAATTACAGAATCATAGAATTATAGAATAGTAGAATTATAGAATCATAGAATGGTTTGGATTGCAAGGGACTTGAAAAATCATCTAGTTCCAACATTTCTGCCATGGCCAGTGACACCTTCCACTAGATGAGGTTGCTCAAAACCTCATCCAACCTGGCTTTCAATATTTCCAGGGACTGGGCATCCACAAATTCTCTGGAAAGCCTATGCCAGTGCCTCACCACCCTCACAGTAAAAAAGTTCCTCCTAATATCTTAATCTAAATCTCCCCCTCTCTCAGCTTAACAACATTACGCCTCATCCTGTCACTATGCTCCTTGGCACAGTCCCTGCTCATCTTTCTTGTGTGCCCCCTTTAACTACTGAAAGGTCTCCCCAGAGACTTCTCTTCTCTAGGCTATACAGGTCCAACTCTCTCAGCTTGTCCTCATATGAAAGGTGCCCCAGTCCTCAGACAGTCTACATGGTCATTCTCTGGACTCACTCTAACAGATCTGTGTCCTTTCTGTCCTTCCAGAACTGAATGCAGTACTTCACGTGAGGTCTCACAAGAGTGGAGTAGAGGGGGAGAATCACCTCCCTCGAACTGCTGGTCACATTGATTTCTGGATTAAGATGTATTCCAATACTTAAACTTACCAGTATGCTTCAAGGACTTACAACTAAACCAGAAACAGGATGATTTTCAGAGGGATGACAAAAGTCTAATTATGCCAAGAAGCATTGTTCCAGTCAAATTATCAGCCCTTACCTTAATTCTTCATTCATTTCAACATCTCAAACAAAGGTTATTCCATTCAATGTAGAAGGAGAAAATTATGTACTTTTCCTTTTGATTAATTCTAAGAAATGACTGATGTTTGCAATTTTTTTTAAAGTAATTCTGAAAATCTAGGGTGAGGAAGATGCTCACTAAGTTAAATCACTATCAGTTATGATTATGAAAAATTATAAGCAGCTAGAAATAGATCACATACAGGAAGGTTTTGAGGAAAATTATTATTAGGTCAGTATTATTAGTACCATATATTTGAAGAAAATAATTATTCTGGTCTCTCCAGTGTAAAGGCTTCACAAAATAGAGAACATAATGAGAGCTATGTATTTGCCAAATAGAGATTCACAGGTCACGTCTCACTCCATCTAGCCTTGTGTAGCAGGCATCCCCTGTTCTGTGATCAAATGTACTAGATGTAAGTGGCCCACTTGAGCTATGGGTGTACCTTCAGTACGTTTGAAAATTACATCAAATTGGGCAGCAGTGTCGATCTGCTGGAGGAGAGGAAGGGTCTACAGAGGGATCTGGACAGGCCAGATCAATGGGTGAAGGCCACCAGGAGGGGGTTCAACAAGGCCAAGTGTAGGGTCTTGCACTAGGGCCACAATAACCCCTACAGGCCTGGGGCTGGAAAGCTGCCTGGTGGAAAAGGACTTGGAGGTATTAGTCAACAGCGGGCTGAATGTAAGCCAGCAGTGTGTCCAGGTGGTCAAGAAGACAAATGGATCCTGGGTTGTATCAAAAATAGCATGGTCAGTACTTGGCACTAGTGAGGCCACATCTTGAATACTGTGTTCAGATTTGGGCCCCTCACTACAAGAAGGACATTGAGGTGCTGGAGCATGTCCAGAGAAGGGCAACAAAGCTGAGGAATGGGCTATAGAAACAGTGTTATGATGAGCAGTTGGGAAAACAGGGGTTGTTTAGTCTGGAGAAAAGGAGGCTGAGGGGAGACCTTATCTACAACTGTCTGGAAGGAGGTTTTGGTCTCTTCACCTAAGTAACAAGTGGTAAGATGAAAGGAAACAGCCTCAAGTTGTGCCAAGGGAGGTTTTGATTATATATTAGGAAATATTACTTCACTGAAAAGGCTGGGAAACACTGGAATAGGCTGCCCAGGGAAGTGTCTGAGGCACCATCCCTGTGGGTATTTAAAAGTCATGTAGATGTAGTTCTTAGGAATGTGATTTAGTGGTGGACCTGGCAGTGTTAAGTTTATGGTTGAACTCAATGATCTTGAAGATCTTTTCTAACCTAAATAGTTCTGTGATCCTTTAATTTCTAATCTCTTTAGAGAAGCTGTGGCACTTCACTAAACTACAAAACAGTTTTTGCTACTCATCAGGATACTGTGCTCAGAGAAGTTGTATTAGCAGGCACATCCACCAGCAGCACCATAATATTAGAGCTTTTTTCCCGCCTTGCTGACTTGCTCAGGTGTAACTCCTGTACTCAGCCCTGAAACATATGACTCCAGTATATGAGAATTTGGACATAATGGGAAAAAACAAATTTAATAAGATTTTAAGGGGCAAACATGACAACAGTTCCTATGGAATTCCCTATGACAACATAAACTGTTTTTTAAATCTTTCTGTGTTTTCAAAGCTACTGCAATTTCTTTAATGAGCAAGGCCAAACACAAAAGTCCTATATTTTAAAATGTGCTATGATAACATAGTCTTCTATTGCCCAGTTGTTTCCAGGATAGTTTTCCCCTCTTCCAAAAAGTGCACGCAGCTTTACTTTAAAAAAAAATGGGCTTTCCAGTCTTCAGAGGAGACTATCAGGACAGTGATCCTGGTTTACTTTGTCAAGTAGCAGAATAGATTTGCACTTTAATGTGGGTGATAGTATTTGTCATTCAGTGAGATAAAAACATTCCATAGTTGGTACATTTTATGCTCTGTAACTACAGAAGCTGGACATTCCATCAAAGAGAATTCATTGTAAAATTAAGAAGAGCTAAAAAAAATCCATTGAAGTTCAGTATTTATACATCACATTAGAAAATACAATTCAATTTAAACTATTTTCATAGCAAATTTCCACATTACAAATGTAATGTATTTTATCTGATAAAAAACATCCTCTAATACCAGGCATTCTTAGTTACTTGGGTTTGTATTTTGCAGTTCTTTCATTTAGAATCCATGCAACATTATGGTCTTTTGCAACACATCTGAAAACCAGTTAATTTTTTTTTTGTCCAAAATACTGTGAATAGTCATACAACACATATGGACATCAGCTAATAAGAAGGAGTACTTAAATTAGAAGTAATGATATGCCATAGTTAGAAAAAAAAGATTAGTTAATTAATTGCTAAATTAATGAAATGGCAATTTTTATTTAATGGTTCAATTTACATCATATTTCAGAATATAGTTCATCCCATTTCCGCAAAGTTGGTCTTCAAAAGTATTATTGTCTTGAAGCGGTCAATTTTTTTTCACATGCTTTTTGAATTGCCTGAAATGGCTGTAATGGGATTATAGATTAGCTTGATAAAATTGACTTATCCATTTGTCAGACTCAATAAGATTTCTACAAAATTATACAACTGAACATATTCTTTTGCTGTCTTAGTATGTGAATACAAAAGACACTTTGCACAAGTCCACAGAGTGACTTCAGCACTTAGCTCTTACGGGTTTTGGACTCTCAGAATGTATCTGTGGTTATGCCTGGACTGGATTTGAGATGCATACACAAACCACACACTACAGTTAGGGTGGATCAAAGCTAAGAACTGGAGAGAATACGGGAAGCAGCAGTTCAGAACAAAGAATGGCCAAGGACCAAATATAAGGCCCCAGTTTGGGCCCACATTCATTGATCCAAATGGGAGCAGAAAAAAGATACACAGAAGGCAGTCAGGTTAACCAGAAGAGTCCAAGGTGGAAACCAAAAAAAATTGAATATATCCAGGCATAATGATCACCAATAGGATTTGAGGCTAAAAGACCAGAAAGTCAGAGCTTGGATTCCAAGATTAGGGCTGAAGGGAAATCAGAAATGGATCAAGATGGGGTCTTCCCCTCCAGTAATGTCTCTTTAGATCAATTTCATTTGTGCTGAATAGCTGTGAGGTTTAAGCACAGACACTGAGCTACTACATGATTCTCACTGACCACAAGTTTCTAGGAACCAGTAAAGAAATTATAAGCAAGAACCTGACTTGAGAGAACTTTGAAATTTAGGAATTTTGAGTATTTAAACCTCTAATGAGGTGCGGAGGGGAAACACCAAAAATGTAGATTTTTTTAGACAACCAGAAAGGCATGCTTACTTATGTAAGCATGCTGTCCCCTTCTTCATTATTTCACTTTCAAAATGTAGAGAGTCCCAGCTATTTTAATTGCCACTGAGGGACCTGTGTACAGTAAAAACAGTTTCCTCCAACTTCCAGTTCTTAAAGAACTCTGAGAAATGAGCTGGCTAGTAGATACCATACACTAGCAAAAGCACCAAAATTAGTAGTGATATAGGACCTCCACAAACCTCAAAGACAAACCTCGGTACACAACACGCACTGGTAGTAGCTTGCTCATGCAGCACTTCCTGCACAGAGGCAAATCAAGTGGGAGGGCAACAGTTTCTGGGGACACTGCATCTTAGGCAAGGCCCCAGCACTTCCCTTCCCATCTTCTGTGAGTTAGAAGAAGTGGTAAAAATAGGTATGTGGGAGGTGGGCAAAATGCATTATAGTTCTACTTTAATTATAAATGGATCACTCAAGGGTGCCTTTACAGATACGCAGTTTTGTATTGTGCAGAAAGTAGCAAAATGTACTGTAAAATGCACCACAGTAATTAGCCATGTTGCCAAATGTGGAGCAATCCTAAAATGGGCAGTGCATGATCTCAAGGACTTACAGTTTTTAACAGAGATCACATGGTGTTCACTAAGCTCTGATCTGCTGGAGTTTTTCCTCCCTGGAGTTTCCTCTCAGAGACACAAAATAAAACAGAGTAACATCAACACATTAATTAATTACTTACAATTTAGTCCTCTCTTATATCTGAGGCTCATCCAAACTACCTCTGAAATATGTGTTTCTTAAATTACTTTTTGAAGGAAGATTGTCATTTTGGATCTTCTGAAGCAAGGGAAAAGAAATCAATTCTTCTGAAGTATACTGATCTCCCACTATTCACAGCTATAGTCAAGGATTTGCTCACAGTAATTGGAGACATGCCAGAATGTTTTATGTTCTGGAGCTATTGCAAGTGCTGGAGGTTTCTCTCTTTATAAAGTAGATCTTTAAAGGTATTTTTTTAAACTTTTATTTAAATATAAAATCTAGATGAATGCTGATTTGTACCATACACACAATCAACAAGTCTGCTGTTCACTGAAAGATGATGGTATTATTCATCTTTTTTGTGCACTTTACATGTGTAAAGAACATTGCAGTATAGAGTGAATTATTTGGTACTAAAAATTATCTATCTAAACTAAATTGAGAGTTTAACCATGGAATATCAGCCAAAGTAAAAGCAGAAGGGTAAAAAGGAAAGGAAAGAATTTTCACAGGGCCACATGGAAAGTCAATCTCAGTGCCGGAAAGCAATGAAGACTTTTCTTATGTAAAGAAAAAAATAAAAAGATTATTTATAGCCTGTGATGACAGTATGACTACTGACTACTCAGGCTCCTGGTTTCTCAAAATTACATCTCTAGCATGTTTAACTATCTATAAAAACTACCCACAAAACTCTGTTGAACTACCCAACTGAATCTTGTTGAAGACAACTTGCTTTTTTTCTTGCAAAAAGCTCACTGAAGTAAGAGCTACTGAGTAATAAAATCAACATTTAAACCTCACAATGCATAAAAGCAGCGTCAGACTTCCATGCTTCTTTCTGAAACTTGCATTAGAAAGGCAGACTTGTGCAAGATGAATAAGCAACTAATATCTACTCAATAACTAATTCTCACAATTTAGTGCCCAGGTCCCAGTGGACATTCATTACAGGGCTAAATTTCTCCTGAGAGTCAGTTACATGCCGGGTTCAGTTCTCATTTAGTCTGTCTGTAGAGGTGTTCTCACATTTATTTCTAATACATCACTGTTTTTCAGCCATACTTTTGAAAAGACATTCACTCACACTGAAAGTGGAGCCTGTGCGAATCTTTAAGTCATGACAGACTGATTGGGTAAGTCTTTGTGTTGGCTGTGCTTTCAGGAAACTGTTTTGCCCAGCTTGAACTTGTCTGAGTACACAACAAGTACTGAATGCAAGGTATAACTGAATACTTACAGCAAAATTTTCAGAGCAAATTCAAATCATTGGTAGTCTCAAAATATAAATGTCATTCTAATGTCTATCATGTAGAAATAATATATGTATATAAAATTGCATCTCAGTTCAGAACTCATCAATAAAAAGGGCACCTATGGGTATGTTTACAAGTATGCCTTGCCAAATGCTTCACTGATTTTTTGCTGACTACTTAGAAAAGACATAGAATGGTTTCAGACTTCTGGGGACATAGTATATCTGCTTCTTGCAACAAGACTAGCTTCACTCAATTCAGAAACCAAAATAGTTTCCAGTGTATAACTTCACAGGCTTAAAGACATAACAACACAACAAATCACGGTTGAACTATCTAGCAATATAAACAAGACCAGCGCATGTCTCTGACAGCCAAAGTCTGAGGGACAATTCTATTTTAGAACTCATTGTTTACTTAGGCTGAAGAATACGCTTAGTATTTCACAAATGGAAAATAGAAGTTCCTACTTCTAAGTAAGCATCACATAAACATTGGCAGCTAGAAAACAAAAGAGCTGACACAGAGAAGATCTGAAGAACCACTCACCTAATCCTGTGTTCATCACTTCTTGGCAGAACTTATTTCAGAATCAATGTAAATTATAATGATGCAAAAATTGCAGAATTACTCCCCTACTTCATTAGCATGATTACTACTTCAGTTCTAATTTCTGTTACGACAGTGCATTAGAGGTCTCAGTCTTTGAGAGTCCACATTCTGTACAAATACACAGAAAACAACACTAGCTGTCCTGTAAATATTATTTTGTTTGAAGAAACTATGAAGAGAGGAAGAATATCGGAGTACTACTATACATAAAGGTATCAGTATGTGGCTTCTATTTGCACATGACCATGATTTCTATGTAGAATATGCTTCTGTTTCTTGTAATTAATTTGTTGTGAGGAATCCATTCTTTTGACAGGTTTTGGGGAGGTTTTTGGTTTGATTTGGGTTTGGGGTTTTGGAGGTTTTTTTGTAGGGCTTTTGTTCAGCTGCAATTATTCTTTGAATTCTTACTGATGTAATAACTTATGATATTTCTCTCTGTGTTTTGTACATAGTTAGCCACCATCTTTGAGGATGAGGATATCCAGCATATAACAGAAGAGACACATGCAGGGATTTCATTAATCCTTTTGTTTTCTTTTTAATTTAAAGGAAAATTAATTCAGACAGAATGTCTAGAGTTGATCTTTGGGTAGGGAAAAACATGATTATTATTCATGCAGCAGTGTTTATTTCCATCTGTCACCATAGCAGTTCTAGTAATAACTTATTATACAATTAGTTCAATAGCCTTTCTGCTCCTTTTCTATCACTGCAACAAGGAACTCCCCTATTCCTATAATGTTGTCACTGTTCACATTTAACTAGCCATAACTAAATCTATTTTGAAAGGTTTTGTGGAATGCTGATTATGTTTCCTATGTAGTTTCTAAGATTAAACTCCAAAACACATTTAGAAGCTATGCATACAGAATACGTACAAGGTGAATTGTGAGAGAAGGAACCAGGAACCATGTTTAGAATCTAATTAAATAGTTCTTATACCTAAAATTAAAAATAAATTTTACACCTGCAGAACTTTTATGTATTTCTTCACAAGGACATGAAGGTTCCCATTTAATCTTCAAGGAGGCTTCAGCAAGGAAAAAGAAATATGCACAGGCCTTGCAGTCCTTCACAGCCCCACAGGCCTAAAGAAAGCTTTACAGCCCTTAGAGCAGAGAGAAGACATACATGTTGAGTTTATATTTACAGTAGACAGTCCCTTACAAAAAAAAAAAACAACAAACAAACAAACAAAACCAACAACTGAGTGAAATGTTATAGGAAAAGGAAAGGAGAAGTTAGGAATGGAGTGGAGAAAGAACTGTAGAGCAACTTTCTAGATGGCATCTCTGCAGGAAAGGACCTGCAGTCTTGCTGAGCATGTAGAATGAGCCAGCAGCAGCGTGTTTGTGGCAATAAAGGCTGCATTAGCCAGGGCATAGCTAGAAGGATTGGAGAAGAGATTTAGCACTGGAACAGGCTGCTCAGAGAAGTTGTGGAATTGCCTTTTTTTTTTTTTTTTTGAAACTCAACTGGATAAGTTCCTCCAGAACAGGATCTAACTTCGAAGCTGAGCCAACTTTGAGTATGAGGTTGGGTTAAATGACCTTGAGAGGCCTCTTGCAACCTCAATCACTCTGTGTTCCAAGTATAATGCTACAGAGGTGCGATGGTTTCTTCATCATATCTCAATTTTTTGATAGATCTGCTTCATTAATATTCCCACCCCTAGAGGAGAAAATATTAACCTGAGAACTGTCTGTTCTTAATTTCCAGCCCATGTAACTCTAAATATCTGATATTCAGAGGATAATTTCCTGCAAAATCTGTCCCACAGAATTACAGAGTCAGAAAGAATGTGCTGGCTAAGAAGGAATGTTGCATTTCTATTTGTTTAAAACATGGGGACGCAGGGGGGTGTTTTTTCTACAAATGTTTCAAATGATCACACTAGGCTGAGATCCACTTAAAAATCTGTTTGAACTACATACATATGGAACAAGTGGATGAAAAAGCGGTTGTGATTGCCATCTGGTAAAAAAAAATAAAGAGATCAAGGACATCTATGGCCTGTGGAGATGCAGATGAACAGATCCAATGAACAGATAAGGATATTTCAGTAGTTGTTATTTCAGTAAAAAAATACAGAAACCCATTAGTGAGTGCTGTATTGCTGATTATTACTTCTCATTGTAAGGCTAAAAAAGCATCCATATGCCATTCTGAAACTTTAAATTGTCTCTGAACAGAAAATTTAACTAAAAAACTTACATCTCATAACACAAATGATATCATCAAAGTACAAAAGAACACAAAGCTTTACAGTTTTATATGTGTAGTAGGTTGTACCTAGATAAATGAAAATGTGTTAGTATTACTCATGCTGTGACATAGGTTCTAGAACGGGTAACAGTTTTCTAAATGGCTGTATGGATGGTCATCGCTGAAAAAGAGTAGAACCACATTAGCAAGAAATAGCAAAAAAACTTGCTCTAATTTTAAATCTCTCATGGTTACCTGCTTTTAAAACCTTGTGCAAATAATAGTAGTAACCAGCATTCCTCAGCTTCTGCCAGTACTTCTGGTTAGCCAGCTTTTCCTGAACTGACCTCCCTCTCATTCAGTTTTTGAGAAATATCCCTTGGCTAGTTGCTCAGATGAATGCTGTGGGATAGGTATGACATTCTCCTCCTCTCTTTGTCACAGGACAGAACGTGACACCTTCTTAAGCTGCAGCATACTGCTGCAGAGACATTTCTGTTTGTTTAGTTCAAAACAATTCAAAATTCATGATCTAAAATCTAAATATGTTGAGAGATGAGAGAAACTCAAATAAAAATAGGCATGCCAATAGAGTGTGTATATATATAATGCTTAACTAAAAAGGCTTTCTGCCTGCTGTAAAATGAAGATAACCAGTGTTTTATAGGCAGCTGGTAGCCCATATGCCAGATCTACTAGATCTGAGTAGAGGAGTTTGGACTAATCTGGTAAGTATGCTATGGGAGAAATGGGAGTACATCCTGCAATGTTTTATTATATCAAGTGAAATACCAAGAAATGTAGCTCATTTGCCTTGACCTGAACACATCACTGGGAAAAAAGGTACCCTGACAATATGAAACTTGGCCATCACCCAACCACATATCATTCTTTTCTCTTCAATCCTTTTTGTCAAATATAAAACTTTTCTTTCTTGTATCTTACAGGACCTCAGTTCTTTTTGCTCTTTCTGTTTCTTGGGGGTTGGGGAAAGGGTTGTTTGCTTGGTTTGTTATTCAAGATGTTAGAGGTCTTTTAACCAAAGTATAGAAACAAAGGTACTTAAAGACATACCGTTACTAAGGAAATAGGACAGCTCCTTATGAAAATCCACAGTTTATAATTTTAAAAAAATCTGTATTGATTATTGCTTTTGTGCAAATACATTTAGATTACAGATTTTCTTTATACATCACCTCTACCTGCAGAAGTTCCTTTTAGTATATACCCACACATCTGACTTCCCACTGTAGTCGCCCACCCTCTGTAGAACCTGTGCTGAAAAAACAGGTTTTTTGCAATGCTAGTAACATTCTTTTAAATATCACTGTCCCTAAACAACAGTGTTAGGCTGAGGGGGAAAAAAAAGGCAACTATTCAAAGACAACTTAGGTATTTCTGAATTGTATGAGTTAGGAGTTTTCAAGAGCTAAACTTTATTGGTCATATTTACTAAATTCAAATCTGAAACTCTCCTTATCCTTCCCAACAAACTTTCAGATTCAACAGTTTTGTTCAGTTAATCATGATGCAGTATACAGTGAATGGTTCTTCCTATTTCCAGTTATAAAATAATACAGACAGACAACTCATGTGTCAACCGTGCTTTCTAATAATGTTTTGTCACCTGAAAAAAAAATGGATATTGATACAGAAGCTTTTGTATCTTGGACAGAAACTTCAGGAAAGTAAGACTCATGGAAGCAGTATAACTTCAAATAAGAAGAATGTTCAGTTTCTGAATACTGATACATGTCAGTGTTCCCTGAGGTAGAACACACAAATGTAGTTGTAAATCACCCTTTGTGACTATTCTAATATAGAGAAAAACTCTAAAACTCTCTATTTCATTGAAACTGAATTAAAAACAGTACATCAAGTTTTAACATCACGAGCACAATCTAGTGAATGACAGATGAGGAAAGAATACCATATGTTTTGTGATCCACATGGTTTCCTTTTTTAAAAGGAATATACATGTGTGTATTGCTCACAATTTTTTAAATGCAGTGACCTTTCTTTACATTTAGCTTAACCATATAAATAAGAATGACTCACCTGGGAAAGATCACAGGATCAAATACTTTGATAGAACTAGACTACTTAATATTTTAATTTAAGTCACAATCCTCATGGCTTCTAAATAACTGATCTAGTTTCAGAAGAAGGTAGCAGAAATAACAGCAGAATCCAGGGTTGTGTCATGAACAATCAGTAAGAGCCTGTATTATAATCTGCATAGGAAGGTATTTGCAAATAACAAATAATTTCTCTAAATATCAAACATGAAATGCTATGATGAATTGCTGTATGGAGGAGAAATTATAAACTGACAGAACTCCCTCTACAGTATAATTCATATTTAACAGATGAATTTGAGGCTTGATGAGTGTAAAGAAAATGTTTTCAAAAAGCACCTTAATTAGTTAGCAAGAGATTGCACATAGCAGGCAAACTTACTGCATAATAAATGTATAATGCCATTATCACCTATCTTGTGAAGTCAATCATTCTAGTTCGGACATTTAATTTACAGCACTATTTTGATGAGCAGTCTCTTGAGTAGACTTCACTGGTACAGGGGGAAAAGACCTGAGCAAATCAGAGAGCCATCTGCCTGAAGGTTTCCCTGCTAATACCAAAGGTGAATGTCAGATGGTAGAGATGACGGGGGGCCTTGGTGAAAACTATCTAGTTTTGAGAGGACCAAAAAGCCGATGACAAATAGTGAACAGAATGTTCAGAATGTTTTGATATCCTTGTGAATAAACCACAGACCTTTCTTTCACAGTGTGTCCAGGCGAAGAAGTTATTATCTTCTATATTGGTACACTGGGCATGGGCAAAGAAAGCAGAGAATGTAGCAAGCATCAAGACAGGAAAAGGTGCAAAGCAGGGATCGTCCCTGTCTACCATTGCATATTAATTTGCAAGAGCAGAAAAATAACATGAAAAAAATCAATAATAAAGACTTATGAAAATCTGTGATTTAGAACAAATCATTATATCTCTTTAGACATGTTTATAAATGCCTTGTTCCAACACTTTAGGTAAGGGTATGGGTCTGTAGTTCACCAAATCCTTCTCCTTGCTTTTTCATAATATAGGTCTTTCAACTAGTCATCAGGAACTTTCTCTAATAACCAAAACTTTTCAAAAGATTTTTAACAAGCCCTTACACCTACAACCAGTTCCTTCAGCACCACTAGATATATCCCATTTGTCCTATGGACTTACATATGCCCAGTTTACTCAAGGTGATTTTGATTCAATTGTCTGTCGTAGACAGCAACTTTCTCTCCCAAACTTTGCTGCTAGGAATAGTGACCTGCAAAGTCTTAGAGCAGACCTTGCCAATAAAGACAGAAACAAAGACAGCATTGGTGTCAGCCTTCATCCTCATTATTAGATTGCTTACCCTGTTCATCAAGGGGCAACGTTTTCCAAGGTCTTCCTTCTGCTGCCAGTGTACCCACACAAGTTTGTCTGGCTTTGTGGTTTTTTTCTCTGTTGACATTCTTTCCAGTTTCAGGCCTAGCCCAGCCGTTATCTTCCTAATTCCATCCTTGCATGTCCAAACAATGCTTCACTATTCATCCTTGATAGCCTGACCATACCCACATTTCCTGCACACTTTCCCTTTGTGCTTGAGTTGGCAAAGGAAGTTATGGGATTATGAATGGGTACAGATGACCTATGAAATCATGAATGGACAGGAGACAATCCAAGTTATAAGACCATATTGATACAAAATCTCATCAATTTGAGAACAGCTTCCACAGATAAAACTTACAGGGCACTGTGTTATTTCTTACCATTATCTAACTCTAGGTTTCATCTGGAAGTTCACCTTTGCCTCAATGACATGAGACACACAGTCTTGAAATCCATTAGATGACTTAAGAGAACTATTAAGAAAACTACCAACCTGAAATTTTGTGAGCAATCAAGGAGCAGCATCTGTAACATTCTGTTCAAAGTACATACTAAGAAAGAACTGTTGAGGTGGAATCTCTTATTATTTTGATATTCAGAAACATACGGAGAACTCAAATGCTAAACTATATAGCTAATGAATTATGCTGTTTTATTACACACATGTATAAAACAATCTGAAAACAAAGGTCATAGGAGGACAGCATTTTTAATAATATGCAAAAACACCTTTTGTATTTGACAGCATTTCAAACCTTGTAGTGCTTTTGTATTTTCCAGGAACCTATTTTTATTCTTTGTATTATTTATGTATCTGCTAACTGAGGTATGCTAACTAGCCATGTACGCATCTTTAAGCATTAGCAAGAGAAAAGTTAAAAATAGTAGGGAAATGGCACCTGTAGCACAAACGGGAAAATCCCCAAAAAGCTGGATAAGCTTCAGGTAAATGCCATTTTTTTATTAAAAAAAAAAGTCTTGTTTTCTCAGGGCAGTTCAGTCAATCTTGGCCAAGCTGTTTGCTGATTGGGTTTTTTGCGGTTTTTTTTAACATTACCCTAATGCCAAACACATTCAGATTAAAAACGGGTGAAAATAAATAAATATGACAAAATAAATAAATCTGGTAACACTATCACTGTATATTCATTACCCTTGCTGCCAGGCTGACACTTGTAGGGCCTTCAGACATCCAAAGAATGTTGATAGATCTTTGCTTTCAAGTCCACTTGTTTTGAAAACTCACAGGTTTTACCAACAAGAAGAAAAAATTGGTTTGAAATCCAATCTGAAATATTCTGAATGATGAGTGTATTTAAAGATTCAGTCTTAATGTTAATCTGAATATTCTGGACGTGGTAAGATCAGACAGTAAACAATTTGCATGACAGGGAAAAGGTAAGGATGGACAGAGGTAACTGGCACTAGGCAGGCTAGAACCCAAGTGGTATTCTCTTTTACCTTCCGTCACTGCTAGGATTCACATCAAGACGCTTCTGATTTAATTTTCCATAATCCAGGTTTCTTTGTTATTCTTACAGTCATGAGAAAGCCTACATCTCAGCAAACAGGATTTGTCTTTTTACAACTGGAGCTACTCTTTAGAAAAAACTCAAAATTGACAACAGTCATGGTTCCTTACAGGTTACTAGTTGAAAGATCAGATTCATCCTCTAGGTACAGATGATCTCACCACATATATCTCAGTCTGTACCTATGAATCTCTTGTAAAAACGTTTTCTTCATGTCATCTTTTTTCTTTGCCTTTGGTTGTTTCTTTAAAGGCAGGTGAATTCCTGCTTTCTATACTACTTTTACCACTACTTTTCCACTTAGTTTATTTTTCTACCAAACTATTAAGGCAGTAAAAGAAGAAAAACTTATTTCCTTATTTATAGTATTGAGGAAGCTTCTTTATGCTGCCAGTCTATGAGGCTGCTGTTTGTCATGTCAGAATACATATGCTAAAAACACACGAAAGCCATTGTGAAGAAATATCTAAGTGGGAAAAGTCATGATGGCTGGTAAGTTTCAGAGGTATAAGAAGCTGAATGGGAAGGAGCAACTGAGTTCAAGAGAGTTGCTGGAGTCTGGGTAAAGGCAAAGGAAAAACTGAGAAACTCTTACAAGCCATGCAGAGCAGCAGGAAAGGAAGACAGAAGGATCTAGAAGGAACAGAAATTATTCTAGGGGACAAAGAACAAGCAGAAAGACCAATGCATGATGAACAGACAATGTCTGGCTGAAAGGAAGTTTTACCTAGCATTTCTCAGTTTTGTTGGCAAAAAATCCATATATGGACATGCAGGACCATTCCTGAGATGCTTTGCATATTAGTTGGCCACCAAAGGTAGGAATAGGAATGAAAGCTGTATTTCTAATATAACAGAACACTACTACAGCCCTGTTCAATGTCTTTACCAATGACCTGGAT
Source organism: Piaya cayana (assembly GCA_013389865.1). Taxonomy (NCBI): domain Eukaryota; kingdom Metazoa; phylum Chordata; class Aves; order Cuculiformes; family Coccyzidae; genus Piaya; species Piaya cayana. The sequence continues at coordinate 69,997 of WAAB01004950.1, forward strand.
GAAGGCATTGAGTGCTCCCTTAGCAAGTTTGCAGATGACACTAAGCTGGGTGGAAATGTGGGTCTGTTGGAGGGTAGGGAGGCTCTGCAAAGAGATCTAAACAACCTGGAGCACTGGGCAGAGACCAATGGGATGAGGTTTAACAAGACCAAATGCCAGGTCCCGCACTTGGGGCACAACAACCCTATGCAGCTACAGACTGGGAGAAGCCTGGCTGGAAAACTGCCAGGAGGAGAAGG
>WAAB01004950.1:70492-135268 GCA_013389865.1 Piaya cayana
ATGAGGTGCTGAGGGGCATGGTTTAGTGATTGGTGGGAATGGTTGGGCTTGATGATCCAGGTGGATCTCTTCCAACCTGGTGATTCTATGATTCTATTATAGATTAAATAATTGGTGTATGACATCTCTCCATAATTAACCTTTTTCATTATACTGTACACCCTTCTTAACCTTGTCAACTACTGTTTTTTTCCTGTTGTGTGAGACATTACACTGTCATTTTTTAATGTAAAAGAGGCCAAGATATTAATTATGACTGTTTATTATCATTATTCCTAATGATATAATGAGTTGTTATCCATGGCATTTTACTGTATGTCTGCTCAAGTAGATTGGGATTTGCAGCAAGGTCCTATTTAGACACTGAATGAACCCAACAGTCATGTTTAGTAAGTCTTATGTTCTGTCAGAAAAAGCAGCTTATTATTAAGGAGATGTATTATGTTATTCAATACCCAAATAAAACTGTATTTCTCAAATATGTATGCCTGGGGCACAAATCTGACAAACACTTAAGGAAGCAAAATGCTGTCCAAAGAGACAGTGATTAATAAAGACCAGTTGGGGGGAGGTTGTTTCCGTGTTCTAAAATACTGGCTTTGCTATACTTATTTCTTGGAGTGAATCCAGTCTGAGAGAACATTGTAAGTATGCTAGGGAGAGCTTCAGAGAACCAAGGAACATTCACAGGGTCTCTGACTACTGGCTGAAATGCCAACACCATATACAGCAATGGTGTTGAAAGCAAGAAAGTCTTGCTCAGTTATTAAAGTGATTCCTGGGTATCTTCTGTTTCCTTAATTGGCGGCTGAAGCATAAATAAGAATTAGGTTGAGCTAGCATTACATTTTGCATTACATTTGTGTAGCATTTTAGCCTGGATGCACACTATGGACATCAACTTTACTCCAAGAGTATTCATGGAATTTAATTAGCACAAAACACATTTCATAAGCTACACTATGGAAGAAAAAAATATAATTGCTTCCATCTTCTGCTGGGCTACTAGGGGTAACACCTACAATCTGATATGTCTATAGAATAAGCTTTCCCAGCTTTCTCACACATTGGAATAGTCACATCTACAGAACCAATGGTACCTAGTGCTAAGTTGCAATCACCTGGTCTTTCCTTGCTTGCTTCTGCATAAGTAGGAGTCCCTGCATAAGATTGCCTTTTTCGATGCAAAGACTCCAACAGCAACAGGGAAGTGAGTTCTATGTGCAGAAAATACTATAGATAGTTCACCCTTCCTACAATTGCTCCATTTTATTTAAAACTCACCTCAATACTGTTGGTGTAATTAAGGATATTTATTTTTAAATTACTTCTATATAAAAGCAAATGTTTCTACAAAATATAAGAGAAACATTTTTTTGTCATATATCCTATAGCAGTTACAAAAAAATTAACCAAGGTAGAAAAATGTTATAATCTCTATTAAATGACATGAATATACATAATTCTCTCTTATTTAATTCCACTTCTGTAATTCCTACAAAAATCACCCATGAACGTTTGTAACTTTGAATTTCTCTCCTATGCTTTCTAATTGCTAACAAACTATTCAAATATGTATATATATTCCAAATACAGATGTAGTTCAGGTTTCTCCTTGAGATTGTCCTTTTGTTTTTTGAAGAGCACTAGATTTTATCATCTATTAGCCTTGTTATTTGCCATCAGTATGATGGTATTGGCTGATTTAAATATTTTTATTGATATGACAAGAATTTTTAAAATAAATTAATGAAACCATACAGTAAACTTAAGTTGGCTGACATTCCATTTGGCACAATGGAAAAGAAACACGGTAATTATGTTTTTGCAACACAATTGATGTATTCCAAAATAAAGTTTATGATTTAATAGACAGTGCATTGTCTTCAAGTGGCTTTATAATGGAAAAAGAGGTTTAAGACTCAAGAAAAAGAATATGATACTTGATCCAGTCTGGTATTGCCCAGATATAAGAAGGAGCTGGCCTTTGGAATAATGAGTAGGAAAAGCAGTCTGGGCAGAGCATAATCTACTGAGGAAAGAGTAAGGAACAGGTTGTGCTTATTTGTTCTGATTTTTATTGTTCCCAAGTAAATGAATGTTAATTGAGAATAAGAGCTGTTACACATTCTATGACACTCCGGGTGCATGCTCTGAAATCCCATGAGGCCTGGTTTAAATTCAAATTAATCCTAAACTACACTTAATTAGCATTGCTGTAGCTGATTTTGCTTTTTCTGTTGTAAGGAATAATATGATATCTTACAGTTTTGAAATGTTAAAATATATGATGGAGGTGAAGAAGTGATTTGGTAGCTGAATGACTTCCTGGCAGGAGAGAATCTGACAGGATGGCATTTTACTAATTAAGAGTGCTGGACTAACCAGATGGGAAAAATACATACTGAAACTTTTTTCCTTTCTTTCATTCTTTTTTTTTCCCCAAGACAATGTAGAAATAAACAAGGACAATGAAAAGCACACAAAGAAGGACTTGTAAGTAAGGCAATTTGCTAGCATAAAAGAAACCTACACAAATTAGATAGTACAGTGCGACTTCTGGCAAATCGGTCAGGACTATATCTATACAAACATCTGAAGTGCTTAAATCCAGTACATAAACATCATTATGATCATCAGGGGAAAAAAAAACAACAAAAAAACTAGGATTTTAAGAGATTTTCCATCTCCTTTAGAAAAAGAGGAGATAATACAAAGCAGCCCAGTGCTAGGGACAAAATAAGAAATGTGCTTTAAAAAATCCCAACATGCTAAATAACAATGAGAATGTTTTAACTACCTGAAGCTTAATAATGTTTCTACTTTCTATGCTCTAACTTAAATTATTGAGGAGTATAAAAGTATGTTAAAAACGTTTAAAAAAGATGGCAAACCAAGAAAAGTCAAGGCACAAAACGGGATAAATTGCAAGGCAGAAAAGAAATATGTATTCTGGTAATATATCTGTAGCAAGGCAAAGACAAAGGAAAGACAGGTCTCCTACTCAGTAGAGAGAAAGGACAATAGAAGATCCTGCTTGAAAGGCTGATACTTTTTTTACTTTTCTTCACTAGAAGGGTCAACCTCAATCAGCTGGGTAAAATAATTTGTATCAGTGATAAGGGGAGAGAATACAGGCTAGAACAGTAACTTAGATAAAATATTTTCAGACCAGCTGGGCTTTAAGAAATTACTCTCAGCAAGCTCAGAGAACAGAATAAAAGACATTTCAGAACCATTAGCAATTATCTTTGAGCGCTGGTGGAGAACACATGAGCTTCTAAAAGAACAAAAAAGGAGAGATGTTATGTTTATCTTTAAGAGGAGAAAACAGAAGAAATCAGGGAACTACATACTGTTCTGCTTTACTTTCATTCTGAGAAAAACACTGAAGGAAATAATTAAACAAGTTTGTTTAAAGGCTCAAAGTTTTGTTCAGTTTTAAGGATATGAAACAGTCAGATTGTATTTGTTGACAACTATGGTGGAAAGCCTCAGCTGATGCATATTGTCCAGTTTGTTCATTGTACCCTTGTGGCAAGTGTGGTTCAACTGAAGAATAATTAGAGTTCTAGAAAAAAAAACTGTAAGGAAGAACAGAAGGTCCCTTGGGAGGCTGTGAAATCTTTATCACCAATATAGATCTTCAAAACAGGCAAACATATGTTAGAAGTGATTTAGGTAAAGCTGATGCTGCCTTTGGCAAGGATGGTACCTTCAGAGGGCTGGTTCTAAACACCAGTAAAATAGAAATTCAGTCAGTAAAGCCAGTTGTCAAAAGCAGTGAAGTGGGAATGACCTACTGCCTACTGTGCCATAAAAAATGCAAATATTGCTAGAATGGAGGCTAGAACCCAAAGATCATTGTAGCCATGAGACTGGAGAATTATAATCTCTGTGATCTGCCCTAATCAGCCCATGCAAAACTGAATTTTCATCTCCAAGAGGCATGACTATAAAGAATTCAGGACTACAGACAGAGACAGCAGCTCTACTTAAAGCACTGCTTTTCAGCAAGCGCCATACTCCAGGTAGGAAAGAAATCACATACCAGAGGCACTAGCAGCCTTCACAAAGCCACTAGTACCTTAACTCTAAATTCCTTTCTTGTCTTTGGCTGCTCTACTATCTGGCATAAATGGAGGAGCAGATAGGCTGGAAGATACAAACGTATCAGATGTTGGGACTGATAGAACAATACTTCATCAGCCAGTTGCCTCTAAAGAATTTGGAAAATCAGCTTAAGATCCCTTCAGTAAGGTCCAGGCCACAGTGCAGATCCAATCTTCGAAAAGAAGGCTTTAGAGACAGCTATCAGGTTAGCTGTACTTCAGAGCATGGATGGAAATGTAATGCCAAGTATGAGGGAAGGGGTTCCTCTGGTGTTTCCCTTCCTTGTTCCAAACTAACCAGACATCTATCACTTTACCTTTCCTGGTTTTATTCCCTACATAAAGAGTTGTCTTTCTTTACTGTTCTTTTTGCCCAGCCTCCCTTTTGCAATATAAAATGTAGTTGTTACTCACTGTTGCAGGGAATGATTTTTCAGTTCTGTGTAGTATTCTTCCGTTGGATTTAATACACAATAAACTGATCGCAGTGCAATTTAAGAGCACCACCAGGTATGTGATCACAATATACCAATGTTCAAAACCTAGTCAAACAAGTGTACTTCCAAATGGCAAGACAGAAAATAGCACGAACAAAATAGCACTGAGAACATTTAATTCTAGGTTCTTGATATTGAACTACTGAAGGGAACTGGTAATTAATACAAACAAATTAATATATAATATCTTTATAAAAATGTGGCAGATCTGAGTTATCCCATGCTTATTCAGATCTCTGATGCAAGCCAGAATTATATCTTTTCCCTCCTGGAAGCCAACAATAAATGGATACAATGCTAGAAGAGCAGGTGTGTTTTCACTCAGAGGAAGCAGCTATGGATATGAAAATTACTTAGCAGCTGGTGAATAAGAAGACTGAAGCTGTGCCAGACGAAGTAAGTGAGTGTGTGTGCGTGCATGCGTGTGTTTTGCCACTAATTATGCAAAAAGGCACAAACCCATTGATCATGTGTTTCTCTCCCTGCTTCACCAGGAATAAATCTTTAAGTATGACAACTCTTTCAGAGTCTATTACCAGTGATACATTTTCTGTATTAGACCTAAGAACACATAATTAGTTATCTTTTTTTCATTTTACCTGTTTACAGCATTTGCAAGAAGCTGGTCTGCATTTTTGTTTATCATTTAGTCCTCATAGCTTCACAGATGATGAGGCTGTATTCAACCAAGCACAGTGTCAATACACTGTAAGCCACTACACAGCCCACAGCTTTAATCTTTGCTTAAAGTTCGACAAGAATTACCACAAAAATCAGCAGGCACAGCTGCTGATTTAACTTTGGTGCATGTAGATATCAAGAAATTTTAGCTAAAACGTGAACAGTCTGACTGCTCAAAAACTGGTGAAATCTCTTTGGTTTACTTGGTTACAGAACTTCACTGCAATGGTACATATTAAGATTTACAGAAATACTCATCTGAGCATCTAAGTTTGTTTTACACACTCTCATTGTCAAGCTTAGACTCACCAAACTCTCACAGGATGACTATGAATAAGAATCATAAAAAGCACTCAATTGAAGTCACAAAACCATCTTTTCATTTATAAAACAATTTTAAAATTAACACGAGGAGCTAGAACAACGATATCAACAAGAAAAAAGACTGCAGAGATTAATCATTCCAAAATATTTTTTCAGTATGCAAAGAAACAGAGCTATTTATTTTCAAATTCCAGTTTAACACACGATCAAATAATGTTGAAAGGAAGTACCCCAACTTCCTATGTTAGGGAAGTTGTAGATATATTTTCCATTGCTCTGTTATCTTGTAAAAATAGTTAAAGGGGATTTGTGTATTTCCTTAAAAAAAATGAAACAGAATCAAAGTATTTTACTAGCTTTCCCTGTAAGATTTACTTTAGGAGGAAGCAAAGTTTATTCCAGTGCACAGATTTTAGCTAGGACAACATTTGGAGACCCAATTCAAAACTCCTGCAACTAAATAATTAAATGCTGTCACCAGCTAAAGAACAAAAAAAGATCTCTAACCACCACTCTTTGCTGAGGCCTTTTTCACAAGATCTCTTCTCAATCCACCAATCAAGAAGGCTGCCTTGCTGTGTACTTGCAGAGATACACTCTCTGTTAAGCTGTTTGCACAGTCAGAATGATTACTAACAATGAAAGCCATGATGTTATGCAGCTGATCTGCTGGTCATCACAATTTAATTGTAAACATAGTTGAGCTACACACAGAATCTTTTCAGCAACCAGATAAAATTCACTGATTAATAAACCTGCTCAAAGGTTTCACCTTTCAAGTGGATGTTCTAAAATAATAAGAAATAATTCTGAATGCATGTTCCAAGATCTTTGTGAACTTCTGCAACAGAAATGTTCCCTATCCTCCTGTAGTGTCCTATCTTTTACAGGGGATTGTTTAATGAAAAGAAATTCCTACACATTTGTATCAGCATGAAGTCATTAACATAAGAACACATGCCACATTGGTTCAGACCCATCTTATCTTCAGTAGTGGCTAGAAATCATTGCCCTGGCAAGAATAAGAACAGGGTAAGCATATGTAATACTTTCTCAGAGTCTTCTCCCAGCTGCCAGCTATTTTCAGGTCAGAGAACTTCCTGAGATTGATGCTGCCTGTCTCTTCAGTTTCCCTCAGTGAATCTCCCAAGTATTTACTTGTCCAGTCTCCCCTTGAACACATCCAAAATTTTCACATTCTGAACGGTTTTGACAAGAAGTTCTGTAGGTGTACAAACATAGGTCCATTAACTTAATGACTTTGCCTCAACATTTGTCTCTTCCTTTTCCCCAAACTTTGGAATTTTATGAGACTACAGAAGCAAAACTAATACCATGGCATGAGTGATCTTGCTGCGCTACATAGCTTCCCTTTTTGCAGAAGAGGAAAAGAGGTCATAAGATCCCAGAAATTAAATATGTTATTTCAAATTACTTCTCTTCTTTGACTTCTTCCACTCTTACTTCACACTGACCCTGAATAAATGCTTGGGACCTAACAACATTCAACAAATAGTGCAAAGACTCTTCATATAAATCATGTTTTCTTAAATTAGATAGTTTAACTAAGCTCAGAGGTCTGCATAACTTCCTTTGAAGCTTAACTAAGAATCAGTGGATTGGTTTTGTGCTATTCTTCTCTAAAAAGTATTTCAGCCTCCACCATCTAGCACTCTTTCTAACACAGGTTACATTCTGTAGAGATGAATAGCATTAGTGTTACAAAGCTGCTGCTGTTTTCTGTTGGTGTCATTACTATCACTGGCTTTTTCTTCACAACATCTTAAGAAGTGTGTATTATATTCACTATATATATAGTCACTATGTATGTTAACTGTCCCCTAGCATGCATGGTTGCCTGTTCATGCACTGCTGCTTTTTTATGCAAGGTACCTTTTCCCAGTGTAGTGAGCCTCCAGAAATCATGGACACCACTTACGGAAATAAGGAATGTTGTACTGGATCCAAAGCCAGTTCACAGGCTGTTTCTGCTGAAGTCTCTGCTTCAAAGAATGCCTGCCTGCTTGCAGTTGCGTTTAAGGAAGTTCTTCAGTTGAGTATTTCTCAGTGGAAGTTCCCAGCTAATATTAGTCATAAGCAGTACTGAAGTACAGAACTGGATTTCATAATCCTGTTGACTCCTCCCAGGCAACACAAAAATTGTCTCTACCATCACTAAAGTGATGAGAAAAGAAAATCCAAACCTTTGGTTTCAACACTTCATGAAGAGAATCAGTAAATTATATTTATCAGCTTCAGCATTCACATATATTTAAAAAGTATAAGATAAGCTACAAACTTTGTAATTGTACTAATGCTATGTGGCTTATAGTGCACTGATTCTGTATGTCTGCACTCTGATAAAATATTCTTTCTTTAGCTTCTGGAACACAGGTTTTGAATGTTACAACCTACAGAGAAAATGCACACCCTATTGTCATTGCATATACTAAAGTTTCCACAGACCCATCAACAAAATACTCTTGTTATTGAGAAAAAAAAAAAGATTCTGCTTCACCTTTCTTCTTACTATGGGACGACAACACTCAGCCTAAATTAATCCACAATTATCCTTTTCTGACCAGAAAAGGCATTTCAAGAGCAAAATACTCTTTTTATTGTGTTAAAACGACAAGAATAATCTATTGAAATAACGAAGAAACACACAAAGTACCACAGACCCTTTCATCCCACTACACCGCACAGCACTCTCCCTCGGGACCGCAGTTTCCAGGTCCATGGGAAGGCTTAACCATCTGCCGTGAGCCACCTAGTGTCGGAGTGCACGGCTATAAGAAGGGTGGCAAGGAACATTTTAACATCTTTCTGACCACTGGTAGAAGCCAATTTGTACCTATAATTTAGAATTCTATTAAGGAATCAGATTTAAACCTTTACTGAAATACAGCCTTTTGGCAATTGCCACCCCAAAAGCCTGTCTTAAGAGCAGTCAGTTCTTCTCCAGCCCAGCAGAGCTGAACCAGTGAGCCAACTGTGAACACATCAGGAAGGAGTACATAAGATTCCTGTTAAAATACCAATTTGGAAGCAACGTTAAGCAGTAAACTGTGTACAGATGATGTGAGGTATTTAAATAAATAGATTCTTGCCCCAAGAGAACACTTTTGAATTTTCACTCTGAAAAAGTATCAACTTATTAATTCACTCCCCCCCCCAAAAAAAAGTTTCTAAGTATAATTACTCCAAAGAAAGCTGAATCTGAAGTCAAAGTGAAATGAAATAATAAAAGATGTGAACCTCTTCACCAGCACTCCCAATTTGTTTTAAGTTTAGTAGATACCTAAAATCTTAAATCATGTTCAACTATACTGATACATGCTTGGTCTTCCTAGTTATCTCATGAAGGAAAGTAATTTGGCTTTCACCATGACATAAAAAATGTGAAATACTGATGTGGGACAGAAATTTGTTACTGGAATAATTGTAGGGAAGGAAATAAAAGAGACTGAAGAGGAGGAAGCAGAAAAACAGGAAAAGAAAGCAAAGTGAGGAAGAAAAGCACAAAAAAAATTGACCATAAAACAGAAACCACTCTAAAAGATCAAAGTTAGAGAATATGTTAGCTACACAACACAGGAATTTTTCTTTTATGTAACAATTTATTCAGAGGGTTGGAAGTCTCTAAGAACATCGAGATGGGTTTACTGTAAAGCTTGTAACATACATCTTACTCTAAGCGAGGAAGAGAAAAATAAAAAAAACTAAGTAGTGAAGAGAGAACAACTTCTCTTGTGATTTACTGCAACAGAATAATTATCTGAACTTTAAAAATGCAATTTTATTTCAGTTACTAACCATGGCTACTAACCACTTAAGTGCACAACTACTTGCAAAACTTAATAACAAACATATATAAAATTTAAAAAGAAACTAGACTCCTTTTGCCCTTTAAAAAAAAATAGAAAATACCTGGTTGAATAAAACCTTAACTTGGATGTCTGAAAACACATTGTCTCTGAAAGAGGGAATTGAACCTACCCCCTCTCTTGGAAACCTGCTAACAGAACAAACCCTCTCCGAGCCTTAATAGTTCATTGGAACCTCACCTGAGGTTCTTGAGTGGCAAAGATTGATTAGCCACTCATTATTGACTTCTTAAACTATCTGCCTGTAAGTCTCTTTAGTCTTAGTACAGCCTAAAATAGACCAAAAGAATTAAAGACTCAGCAGGAAAGGTAAATTATCATACAAATAACTTCCAAAAAAAAGGGAAACTCGTGGTTGCTCTTCCTATGGCCCTATTAGAGCTCCGTTCTCAGGCTTCCAAGCGCACGCACCCCGGTTAGGTGGGATTGCTACAGCTGAAATGCAGTGTCTGATCCGTGAGCAGGCACAGCGGGGACATTCTGCTCTGGGAGAAGAACCGGCCCAGCCTGGCTGCATGGATACGTTCGCTAGGGTGCAGGTTACCTCAAAATCCCTAGTGCTTCTCTGCTAGCGCTAGCACTGCCCCCCATGCAAGCATGTAAGAAACGCCTTGTTTTCTCCCATCGACTCCCTCCCTCCTACACACCTTCAGAAAGAGTCGTACTCGTACATGTGACCTAAATAGAGAAGAGCTTGCAGCAACAGCAAAATTAGTGCTGTGTTTCTATTATATTCTCATCTATGAAAACCATTGCCTGCACATAATAAATGGGAAGGCGGTAAGAAAGCCGCCTTGATAACCTACAAAAGACCCTTTAGCCAGAAAGCGCTCTGAGCAGAGGAAGCTCGGCTGGGTTACAAAACTCAGTGCTATTATTTACGAATCGGGGAAAAAGTCCGATCTAGGAAGGGCCGGGCGGGAGCGGAGGGCAGCACGACGCCCGCAAAGGGCCTTGCGAAGCCGGCAGGAAGCGCAGGGACACCCGGCCCGGACACCCGGCCCACCAGCGGCCCCCGCGGCCCCGAGCGGGCTGCGCAGAGACCCGTCACGGGGCGGGGAGAGCCCCGGCAGGAAGTCCCTTCTGGTTCCTGGGTCAGGGCGCTCGGGCGCGCCGTACCGGCCGCGGGCTCCGTCGAGCGCTCGTAAGTCCGAGTCGCTTTTGGAGCCGCTCCATTCCCTTCCGCGGGGCGCGACGGGCGCTCGGCACGGGGCGGAGCGCAGCGGGCCGCCTGCCTGCCCGGCCGCCCCAGGCCCCGCGGCGCTTCCCTAGTCCGCCCGGAGGGTCGCCGGTTCCGCTCCGGGGGCAGGGCAAGCGCGGAGTTTGCGCGCGGGGCCTGCGGCAGGCGGGGCCGGTGGCGATCGCCGCGGAACGGGCCGCGCGGGCGGGGCCGCTGTGGCGCTGGGCGCTCCCGCTGGCTTTCAGACTTTGCCCGCAGTCGGAAAAAGTAGGAATTGGGTCCTTAGACGAAAGAAAAACCGAAAGTGCAGTGAGCTGTCAGCCTTACAAACGATTTCCTCAACAGGTTTCCTGTTCCCTAGAGGATGGCAGTGTAGCTTACAAAATATTTCCTATGAAGAACCTGCCTTGAAAGCAGAAATATGTAGAGAAATACTGGCTTCTGGATGGCATCTGTGTTCTCACATGACCCTGAGAGAGGTAGGCACGAGTATCATGAACAAATGTGTATTCACACATAATTAGCTACAACTTTTTTTTACCCCCCTAGAATTTAAGGTTTTTAGTGAGGCACTATGAAAACTCAAAATGTGCCTCTAGTGATCTGTGGAGCTGGCATTTGAAGATATATGTAGCAGTATGTTGCCAAGCTTTGTGTTGGAGCTTTTTTTGCAGAAGGCTCATAGCAAATTAATGTTACTGCTCTTTTTTCCTACCTATATCAGAAAACTCTCGTTTGAATCAAGTACTTTAAGTGCATCTCCAGGTTTCATTTGGTTTGTTTACTTAAAAGTTTGTCTTGCAACATTTGCTGCACCAGGTGTTTTCTCATGCCCTAGTTTGCCAGAAAGCTGGCAACAGAACACTCCCAGGTACTCACATCTACAGGACCCCTTTGTCAGACAGGCTCTGAAGCTAATCATTCTCTAACTTGTCCCTTTTAGAGTAAATGCAGCATTTTGTATTGCTGCATATGTTCTGACTGCACGTTGCTTTTCATTATTTTGAAAGTCTTTAGGATCTGTAATGTCACTAAAGATGAGGGTTGTCAACTTTGAGCTGACTATGTTCCAGTTGCTGTATGGATGCAGCATAATTAAGCCCAATGAAAACCATGAAGATATTTGTTTGGGGGTTTGAGGGCATTTTGGTTTAGGGTTATTTATGTGGTTTTTTTAACTCCTAACATGATATAGGGACAAGAGTAAATGATAAAGTACATTTGGCAAATTCCCTGATAAATATTGATACTTATGGAGGAGAAGCAGGAAAAGGAGTTTTTCTAACTGCAAGGAGTTCTGGAAATTAGATAGATAGCATAAGAAGCAGTTATTTATTCCAGCAGCAGGCAGATTGGGGGGTGACTACAGAGTAGTTTAATCCAATCTAAATCTAGACTGGTGCAGTTCTGCCCACGGCTAGTCTCATGTTCCCACTGCCTCCTGGTGTTGGTAGTAGTGCTCCAGCAGCCTTGCAGTGAGCCAGCTTCAGTTTAAATTTGGGGGTTGTTTTTTCAGTGGGTTTGTTGTTGCTTTTTTTAGGAAGTAGAAAGGTACTTTGGCACACTCAACTGTGTGGCATAGAAATGCTGACACTGGTACAAGAAAGTGACAAAAATTCATGGTCAGAGATCCTGGCCAGAGTAACCTTTCATGTGGCAGTGCAGACTTGCATCACTGTTACATAACCATGACTTCAGAGTACAGTTCCTGAGCCAATGCTGACATTGAACACAGGAGTTCTGTTTCCTTTTGCTGATGCCTTCTGCTCCCATGCTGGCTTCTTTGTTCATGCCATTTCAAGTGGTCTGTGCAGCTGATCTGCATCAAAATGAACACAGCAAAAATACTTCTAGCATTTAGTTTTAAGCTGAATTGGTTTGCTGATGTGTCTTACACTAAGGTTGTTTGTGCTGGAAGAAAGGGAAGGATGAGGTGGAAGCAGAAATTAGTGTCATTTGTATGGAGGAATGTAAGACCAATTCTTCTAGTCACAGTTACGTCTTAAAATGTCATTAGTGATGACTATTGCCCCTTTCTTACTGCATGGTGTCTGGATTTTGGGCAGCTACAATTATTTAGCTAACATTCTCCAGGTCCAGTGCTACAACTCTGCTTGATGGATCGATTGTTTTTGTTATCAACAGTCCAGATAAGAGCAGAAATCTTTGTTAATACTCTCAGTCTCAATCAATCAGTAAGTAAAAGGCTGGAAGTTCGGTATAAATTTTAAGTATTGTTTTTAAAAATTCAGATTTGAACTTGCATGAATGAAATTAATGCCCATCTTTTGAATCCCATCACACTCATTTTTTTGAAGCTGTCTTTTTAAGTCCAGGGCACTGGAATTTACTAGGTAATTTGGTACAAGTGCCTCTGGAAAATTCCAGAAAAGTACAAAATCAACATCTCTGCAAACTGTGACAGTTTTTTAAGAACATGAGAGCACACTTTCAATCATTTTCAGCTGTAACAATACCCTTCTGCAGTTTAGTACCCACTCCTGCAGTCAGCTGTAATATCTGATTTTATTCATTGGACTACAGAAAACAGTCTTTAATTCAAAACTGAAAAATGGCCTGCACATTTATTTAAAGAAGTGTTACAGCTATTAGAATGAATATTCCAGTTAGTGGAAGGTTGCTCTTTGGGAAAGGAGGAAGCTTGACGAAGTACCCTGTATTACTAACAGCATTTTAAGACAGCATGCATGGACCTGAGTTTATAAACTAGTGTTTAGGAAAAAAACCCACCAAACCCAAAACCAGAGCCAAAATGCCTTTTATATGAAACAATATAAAAGCTTTACACAAATATGATTCTAAGCTGTTAAGGAATTTACTTTGCTGCTAATAATGTAGTCACAGAATCACAGAATCACTAGGTTGGAAAAGACCTCCGGGATCATTGAGCCCAACCATTCCTATCAACCACTAAACCAGGCCCCTGAGCACCTTGTCTACCAATCTTTTAAATACCTCCAAGGATGGTGACTCCACCACCTCCCTGGGCAGCCTCTGCCAGTGCCCAGTAACCCTTTCTGTGATTTTTTTTTTTCTGATGTCCAGCCTGAACCTCCCCTGGCAGAGCTTGAGGTCATTCCCCCTTGTCCTGTCCCCTGTCACTTGGGAGAAGAGGCGAGCTCCCTCCTCTCTAGAACCTCTCTAGAACAGGTAGTTGCAGAGAGCAATGAGGTCTCCCCTCAGCCTCTTCAAGGCTAAACAACCCTAGTTTCCTCAGCTGCTCCTCATAAGACTGATATACATTTGCTTTTGCAATACACACACATCATTTAAAAAGGTGTGACAAAAAGGTGTGACATCCATACAGCAGTCTGTTGCACCTTCTAGGAAAGTCAAACCATATTTTTGTATTCGGTCTCTATGATATGGAAGAGCAAGAAAACGTGAACAAAACCTTCAAGCTGCAATCCTTAGAATTTTGACCAGGATCCAAGACAAGTTATCCTCATACCCTTCTTGCTTGGCTTATCCTCATCTGAGTACAGCTCTTTTCTTAATAATGTCTGTGGTTTATGGATAATCCTAGAAGATAATGACAGATGATAGTGTCTGTCAGGAGGGGAGATGTGAGTTATTGATGGTTTTTTTTTCTCTTAATGCTGGTACTTCAGGAGGAAGAGGAAGGGCTTGAGACTTCACTAACCTATCCTCTAATGTTCTTATGATAACTTTTTATATTAAAATTCATGTCATGTATCACTATAAAAGCAAATTACTTGTGTTTACAAAGTTCTCTTTATCTTGAAATTGAAGTCTGTGACAACCTATAGTGTTGTAGTCTTACATGTCAAAGTTCATGAACTTTGTTTCATGAACTTTAGTTTCAGGAATTGTTATTGAAATTGTTCACAAAGTGTAAAGAGTTGATAAATCATGTAAAAGTTCTGAGTCTTGCTAATACTTACTGACTGGTATTACTGATTTTTAGATAAAAGATTTCTTAATTCACCTTGTAGTGCTGTTTGTGTTGGCCATGTTCAAATATGCCATAGAACAAGATAGATCCACTGAACCTAATGTTATTGAGGTTTTATATTTTATTGCTTAATGCCAGAAGTTGAGTTTTGGTTTTTAATGCTATCTGTATTCTCACAATTCAGTAAACATTAAACTGTTGGAAATGTCATAAAATCTGGTGATCTTGCACCAGTTGTAAGTCCCAGTCCTCAAATACTGTAACTACACATACTTCTACACATTCTGTACATCCAGAATTTGATTCAGAGTTAACCTGCTTTTATTTAAACATATCTCTGGACATAAAGTTAAGTGTTGAGGTAAGCAGAGCTATAGTTCGAACTACAATATGAATTAATGTTCAGATATACTTCACATATCACTTGAATTTGATATTAATACAATATATGCTATAATGTAAGTTTTTAGTTGCATACTTCTCTTTCATACCATTTTCTCTTTTCCCTTCTGATTACTTTGCAGGTCTGTTAACTTGACCATCTTCTCAGTGATGAAACAACATTTGGAAGTATGGACAAAAACATTGGAGAGCAGCTTAACAGAGCTTATGAAGCATATCGGCAAGCATGCATGGATAGGGACCATGCTGTGAGAGAACTACAGCGTAAAGTATGTGTTGAGTTCTAAATTGTATCTTTAAAACCAGCTTTCCCATGGGGGATTGTGGTGCAAGTAGATTTCAGTTTCACATTAGCTATATGTACTTTATTTCATCTGTTAAAAATGGAAGTTGCCATCATGAAATGAGGCCACTATACTGCAAAGTAATTCATTAGGCTGTGAACGTAGTAGGTGGTTATCGGGATTTGGATTTTTAATTCTTTTGTAGTTTTAAAAGTGAGAAAAGTGTTGTCTCTTTTGGAGGATTGATGAAGTCTTTTAATGTAAGCAGCAGAAATGTACATAAAATTTACCTTGCTTTATTAAAAAAATACTTTTTAAATTATTAATGTAAATAGCTTAAATTAAATCATGTTTGTGTTAATAGGAAGATACGCCATATGAATTACTAGTTTGCTTTAAATTAAGGTCCAGAAGCTCTAATACGCTAAGCACTGTGCAAGATACTAAGATGAATTTTTGTGTTCAAACATTTACAGCAAATTTACCTTGAAAGCTAAGTACAGATTTTAAAGAAATAATAATCTTGTACGATTATTCTTTAATAATGAAGTAAAAGAAGGATTCTGGAGGCATTCTGACCAGTAAAGGAGCACCTTTGAACTTTTACTTAGTCTGTTGTAGAAAACTTGACTTAACCAAGACTCTTCTAGGACTTATCATCACATATGCCAGCATACTGGTAAGTTACCAGTCTTGGACTTTGTAATACTGGTTATATTGTGCGTATTCTTCCCAGCAGTGGAACTTCTGTTATAGGAAGGCTTGAATGTTTTTCATGCTACAGTACTTTCTGATACTTCCACTGAACTGGTAGACTGGGCCTTTGTTCAGGGGTAGGTGAACTACACTCAGTGTCAAGTTCTGGAAGCAGCAGTAGAACCAGGAATATGGAAAGGTCTGTTACAGAATATTCTGATACCTGGGCACAATCTTACCATCACCTTGTATGGCAAAGTAAATAGACAGGGCACTGCAGAGTCAGTCACATGTACAGTCCTCCGCAGTGCAGTCTTATCTGCATTCACAGCCTGTTGAAGTCATGCTGGTGCAAATCTGCAGCATTTTCTGTACTTAACAAACACAAGTAGTGTGTTGGTACATTTTATGCTGAAATTGCAACTCAGTTAACAAAAGGCGACGTATTTTAGAATGTTTGGAAATTTTTTAAAGTCTGTCTTTTATGATGAACAATTAATTATTTGAAGAAAGTTAATACTCCTGGATCATCCAACAGTACATGAAAGAAACTTATGCCTGAGGAACAAGACACCGAGTACAAGGTCAGAGAACTCTTCTAAAATCTATGGAAGAAAACCAGATAAGTGTGAGATCAGTGTTAAGTGAACTGAAGGCTTGCAAGATTTCTCTCTGCACTTTCTTTGGTTCAGAAATTAAAAACTAAAGCCTTTGATAAAGGACTACTACCAGTTCAAATCTCTGTCCTAATCAAACTTTCAGCAGTTTGATTTTCATGACTTCAAAAGAACAGAAGTATTTTTTTCAAGAAGAGTTGATACTGTACTTAGTTGGGGTTTTTTTCTTTTCCAGGTTTTTTAACCAAGCTCCTGCTTTTTAATGACCTCTGTACAATGCTTTACTCTGGCAACTTCCTCTGTTCTTTGTGTGGCCTTCACACATTGTTGGATTGTCCACCATTCTGTTGTTAACAGTTTACTACTTAAGTTACCAATAGGCCACTTGTTTTGCCAGTCTCTAGAGCTGGGAGCCATGTCAAGCACACAGAAGCCAGAGTCATCTCGGCCAGATGGTGTTTGATACAGATGGATGGTTGGTTGTCATGCAGATCTTCTAGTTGGTAACTTGTTGCTGCCATCTGACTCAAGGAATAATTTGTGCACACTGGCTGTCAAAAGCATCTTCTCTTCTGTCTGTTTTAGCTGTCATGTCTGTGCTCTGTACAGAAGTGTTGACAAGACATTGCTGTTGTACATTTTCAATTTGGTTCTCAGTGATTTTTCTGCTTCATGAGGTCTCTTATAGCTGCTGGAGTGTACTGCTCTTTGATCACTTCTTTTTTTTTTTTTTTTTATATAAACTCTCATAGTACAACTACTACCTGGCCTTTTAAAATAAATTTTCATGCCTGCTTGACAGACAAACACACTGGGCAGTAGAGAGGTGTGGAATGTAAATGTGACTGAGATTTGATAATTAGGTGGCAGTATGGATAAATTATGAATAGATGTGAAAACAATGCCAAGTCTTGTCCCAGGTCATGACCTGTTCAGTAATAGACATATTCTTAATTTTAGAAAAATTGAGTGCATTCCTGTATGTTTCCTTGCTGAGACCTAACAAGTTTTCCTACCTGTGTTTAGCACTAGTGTAACAGCACCGTTAGGCATGCGCTAATGAAATAATAGATTTTGAATATTAGCATCTTCCTGGCACATGACCATTTGCTGAGATAACTGGCTGTCTAACAATATTTATACACTTCAGTGAAATGTGAGCAGTCTTATTAGACTCTATATGGCCTGTTCATAGCATCAAATGCAGTAGAGTTATGTGAAGATTAAAGAATGCTTGCTTGCTTTCCCCTGCTGTTTTCTAGGTTAGAAAAATAACTCTGCTACATTCAAAGGACAGCAGGCAAAACTCTGTTCCATAGGGAATTGAAATTAGTTAAAGAATATCTGTTGTATGGAATAAGTGATGGTGTTGTTTTCCATTTAGAATCTAACATTTTAAAAGCCTATTTTTATATAATTTATTTGTTAGAAAATATGGGGAAAGGAAATAACTAACCAGTATTCTGAAGAATACTAAAATCTAACTTTAAACCTCATGTGTTCTATGGCAATGAGTGAAGAATCATAACTTAAAAGTTATCTTTTCTTTTACAACTGCCACAGCTGAAACAGTTACTGAAAATCAGGATTTATTTCCTATAATACCTTCTCTAATTAGTGCAGTCTCAAAAATATGGACTTGCCAAAGGTGACTGTAGTTGGGTTTTCACACAGGTCCACAACTACAATTATCTTTAAAAGTCAGAGCTGCTTTTTATATCCCAAATAGAACTCTAGTCAAAACAGAATAAGATTAATGCTAATTAAATTATATTTGCAGACAGAAAACTACACGCAGCAAATACGTGAACAGCAGGAGCAGATAAAGCTTCAAAAAAGCATTATTGCAAAATTGAAATCACAGTTAGCTGCTCTGAATGCTAATAGAGGTACGTATTCCAGTTTGCACATTATTTCTTTTTATGCTGTGTTGCACTGACAAATAGTTGTGACTTTGTTGCTTCAGTTTTTACAATCTACATCTTTCAAAGCAGTATCATACTTCTCTGTGAACATGAGAGTTAACACAAATGTGCAGTTTCAAAATCTATTTATAAAATGCGACACTTCTGAGGTCTCTCTTTATCCTCTTTAAAAAATGGTGAGATTTTCTTTAGATGTAGAACCTGCTTACACTGAAGTTAGGAAAATATGGACTCAAATCACTCACTAGAATTAAAACCAAAATTGTTACACCCTAATTTTATAATTAACTATTAATAAGTTTAGCTCATGAGTTGTTCTAGATGTGAGTGTTGTGGTTCTGTGTTCATGTTAGATGAGTCTTGCGATGCTAATCTTATTGGATAACCAAAGCTTTATAAGCAGGCCATTCTCTTTCAAATCAAGTAGTTATTGATGGATAATTTTCCACTGTTGGACTGTATTACACAAATAAGAGAAAAGAGTCAAAGTAACCATGTGTTAATCTGCGATGCTCATTAAATATTTATTCACACTAGCCTAACACTCCTGGTTTTCGTAAATGCTAGCAAAGTGGTTGGCTATTATTTTTAAGAGTACATGTATATACTTTATTGCTGGTTTAGTCTTACATTGTCTGGGCTTCTTTTGCTTGTTTAATACGAAGATTTTGTCAAAGAAGATAAAGAAAATATCAGGCTAACTTATTTTATTTTTGCTTGTACTTAAAACCTGGCTGGGGTAAAATGCAGTGACAATCATCTGCTTTACTTACTTAAGGTAACGCACATCCCTGTATTCTGATGCATGAAGACATTGAAACCTCCGACTTATCTGTGAGCCAGCTCTCTGAAAAACTGAACACAGCAAAGCAAAGCGAAAAGCTCTTAAAGGTATGGTTGCCTGCAGTATGTTTAACATAAGATCACATTTGTGCTGTGATTAGACTGTGAGAACCTAAAGAAAGAAGTGAGGTTTTTACTGGTGCCTTTGAACTGCACTTGCTGTAATACAAGATCCTCACGTGCAATGCATGAGTGTTCTGCCACTGTGGTCAGCTGTGGTGAGCTAAGCATCTGGGTTTGATCCTTCCCAGTGCTGTCAGTGTTTGGCTATTGAGCTCCCTAGAATAGTTTTGATCAGAAAGTAGGATTATTTATTTCTTAACCTGCTGAAACCAGTGGTCAAGAAAGGGTTTTCTCTTTCTCTCATAAGAGATTTTCACATTTCAACTGGTCTGGGTATTCTTGCAAGAAATGGAGATCTGCACTCAAAAAGTGATGGAGTGGAAAGCGAACTATCCATTCCTCTGGAGACTGAGTATTTGTTTGGATTTTTTAAATAACTAGCTTTAATATGATGTCTCTTCTGCCCTTCTTCATTGAAGTAACACTGAGATTTTCACTACAGCCTGTTAAGAAAACCAGGAATAAAAGTAAACCAATAGTGCAGAATAGGGGGAAAATACCTTGAATAAATTTTGCATACTGAGCAAAGACAATGACAGAGAGGCATTGACTTTGCATCTCTATAATTTTTATCCTATGTCATCCTATTGTGATTTTTGAGAACTGTCTTGTAATATTGTCTTTTACATTTCAATATGAATCTCCGTAGCAGGAACCCTGTAAGGGTCATTAAAAGACCCTCATGCAAAATCAGGCATTGGATTTGAAAAGAATTCATTTCAGAATTTGTTTGCTAAATCTGAGCTATAAACAAATTAGTTACGCTAAATTCACAGAAATTCATTTTTTTATCAGAAGTGTTCATTTAAAAATCATTTCATTGGATTACCGATGCCTGCTTAATTATCTTGAAGGAATCTCATTTGAGAGACATTTGCAAACATTTTAAACGTAGCGTTACCAAAGATTTATATATGCTCCTTTTTTATTTAAAAAATTGGTTTATGTCATTTTTCTATGCTAGAATTTGTAATCATGAGATGTCATTTCTTTTCTAATCTGTGCATATTTTGGCATTTCTCTGTCTTGAGTTGGATACAAATTATGTTTTATGGCTGCACATGGAAACCTAACTAAATCTAATATTTCATAGTTTTGTTTCTGAATGGACAATAGTTTTAAGTAACTTGGTCATGTAACGAGTAGGAGAGAGGAGGGTGTTTTATCTGCTCTTCTCACATGGGGAAACACTGAGGAATTACATGATGTATAGAGGATGTTACAGGCAGTGCATGAGAAACATTCATGCAGAATCAACTATACAGTCTGTCTGCATTTTAACCTGGGCACAGAGCTATACAAATAGGGTCTTTTCAGAGAGGGGTGGTAGAAATCTAAACCCATGCAAATTTAGGTTGACCAAGCCTACTTTATGTTCCTTTTATTGCGAATGTTGTAGCTGTCTTACTTCAAGCATTGAGACCATGGAGCTTGAGAAAAACATTTGATTGGACCAAGGCCAGGTACTGCAGAGGCACGTGGATATCTCTGCACCATCATTCTGATTTCATACGATTTATGAACTTTGGGAAAAAATAGCAGGAGGACCCTAATGTTTAGTGGTGTGCTGAGTAAGCTTCCTCCAACATGCAAGAGTGACACAAAGATGTGCAGACAGCACAGCAGAGGTATGCACACTTCTGTTAGCTCTGACTGTGTCTGGCTGTACCATTCATGGGCTGGCTGTGAGTGGAGATACTCAGCAGTTTGTACACAAGATCATATTTTATTGTATAAAATCAGGCGAGGAGAACTGTATAACCCCAGCTTCCTATTGAAGATGATGGAAAGTTAATTGTATTGTGATAAATGCTCTATATGCTTTCATATCAGCCCTAGTTTTAGCACTTTTTAAATACAGAACTTTTGACATATGATGGATAAAAAGGTAAACCACATGGCATGAATGTATGGAACAATGTGAGGAAAATGAACAGTAGGAAATCACTAGGACCACATCAAGTTAATGTAAGCGTTCCCCTTTCTCTGTCTTACTGAAGAAAACAAACAACAACAAAACAAACAAAAAAATATGTGCCATGTTAAAAAGGGAAAAAAAAACCCAAAAAAAAAAACCCAAAAGGAGCTGGTTCTTCACGTGATAGATAGTCAAACAGTGGAACTCCCTGACTCCCTGTCAAATTCTGTTGCCAGTGTGCTGTGAAATGGGGCTTTGTTGTTGTTCACAATAATCTTCACTGAAAGAGGTGAGTGAACCAAATTGGCTTGGTAGTCAGTTCCAAACTAGATACAAGATTATCAGATATTTTTAGACCTCTGCTTCAGGAGACTAAAGGGACCTAACTTGCTGACTGATGAATCATGCATATGGTATACAAGACTGTTCGTCCTGTAATAAACATTCAGGTCTTTTTTTGTGCTGGACGCAAGCAGAGGAATGGCAGATGTATGGTAGTCATCTTTGTGCTCAAAATGATGGTGCTAAATTGATCTAAGTACCTAAGTGCAGCTACTTCAGCAATCTTGTAGAGTTGTGTGTTCCAGTCAATACCAGCTTCTCTAGTGTCGCTTTATTTCCAGTCTTTGATGCAAAGAAAGCTGTACTTCATGATTTTATGCTAGCTGACAGTAGTATTTTTCCTTGAAAACATCTGACAGTTTATCCTAGGAAGCCACTGAAACAGCCCATGATAGCACACCTCAGGATAAAAAATAAAGGACCTGCCTTTGCAGCTGTACAGTCTGGGGACTGACTGGCTGTTGAGCAGCACTGCTGGAAAGGGCTCTTTTTAGACAGTAAGCTGAATATGAGCCAGCAGTGTGTCCTGGCAGAAAAGAAGGGCAAGAAAATGAAGGGTAATAGGCAGCTGAAACATGGAAGTTTCAGACTGGACATAAGGGAAAACATTTCATCATGAAGACATCCAGGCACTGCAAAAGGTTGCCCATGGTCTCCATCCTTAGGGAATTCAAGGTCAAACCTGATCAGACATCATAACTGGCCCTGCTTTGATTAGAAGCTAGAGAAGCCTTGAGGTCCCTTCCAATTTGAATTATCCTCTGATTCTATAAAGATTCCTTCTCCAAAAGAAAATATATCAATCTGTTTATAATGCAGATGTAATCTCTTTGCTGGCTGCTAATACTAGCATGCTTGAAAGATCTTAACTTAACTTAACTTAGCAGCTAGTTGTTTTGTGACATAATTATTTATCATGGCATTAGCTTTATAAACCTCAGCCAGTTTATGAATTTTACCACATTGTTGTGAACACTCAAAATCAGTCAATACTAGAAGATCATCAACCTATGAAAGGTTTTATTCTTGAAAGATCCCAAGAGGGATATTTTTTCCTGTTGTGATGTCCTGATGGTGCACAAAAATTATTTACATCTATATGCACTGATATGTCTTCATTGTAACATGTTGCGTGGCTTTTCTCACATTTGTTCCCACATTGATTTCTCATCACTTGTTTAAATCTTGTCCCCACTTCCTGCAGGAGAATGTAGGAATAGAACTCCTGAACATTGCTGCAGTGTTCCCAGTTACCTGAAAGCTTTTGAAATCCCACACATTATTTCAAGGTGTAGTAGTCCTAGAAAGATAAATAATGTGTGTGCAGATCAATGCTGTATCACAAACTCAGTGGAAGAGCTATTTTACTATCCTCCTTCAATGGCAAATGTTGTGTTTGAACTTTTGTTTTTTCAAGTTGTTTGGATTTCCAGCAAGTAATTTTCAAAGGAAAATACAGGAGAAGCTATGTACCGTTGTTTTTTTAAATGAAAAATGGAATTTGACCATGACATGTTTGGGAACTCTGACCAAATAATGACTCTCTAGTAGCTTGTGGTCTGTGAGCCTACAACATAGTGTATCGCTGCCTTCCCATTCCTGGAATGGCAAAAAGCAGTTCCCCTTAATGCCCTGCTATGACTTTCTTCAAAGTATTTTCAGATCAGTTAAGACTACTTCATTGCATGTCTCCATCTCCTCTTAACATAAGTTGTTCTCTTTTTCCCACACAACTAGATACGTTTGTCTTTTCTCATTCATCAGATACTTCATTAAGTTGCTTTGAACTTTGTGTCCCATGGCACTGTAGTTCTTCAAAGTGTCCTTGTGTCATTTGAGAAAATGAAACCTAATTGCTGTAGCATCAGTTATAGAACATGATGTATGAGTTCTTTAGACTAAAACCTTCAGTCAAGTTGTTTGGGTGTTTTCTAGATTTCTGTTTTTAAAAAAACCCTTTCTTCTGTTTTTCTTTTTTGCTGTTTACTGGTTTGGGGTTTTTTTCTTCTTCTTCCCTGGATTCTTATCTACCATGATGTATACAGATTCCATGCTAACAGAGTACAGAAAGCGTTTCACGATGTGCCCTAGGACTATACATATACTCCCAACACCATCTGCCAAAAGTGGAAAGCATGGAAGGATGGTTAGGATTAAGAAAGTCAGAACACCTAAAGCTGAAAAATGGGATATGTAAGACCTGCAGGGGATGGTGAGAGAGTTTTGATGGGATAGAAGCATCCTGGTTTTAGACAGTGTTTTGAACCCACTGTGCAGAAGATGCTTAGTCTGGATCCCTGAGATACCACCCAAGTCCAAAATTGCATTGAAACTCTTACCATAGGTTTACTATTTAAAGTCACAATTGAAACTAAAGAAAAAAAGCAATGCCTACAAAGCTGGTTTTCTGTGGGTTTTTTTTAATCCAGCTACTATAATTTTTTGAGGCTAAACTGTTGTGTCAGCTGCATATGCACACATCCATGCTCAGCCACCTAGTGTCTCTGTGGACTGGCTCTGGAGCCTACATGGCTGCTGTTGTCTAGTAGAGTAGCCCCTACCCACTTAATCTCCAAATGGTCAACTTCACACTATTTAGGTTCCATTTGTAAACAAAACAAATGTTCTTGAAAAGTGTTTATTTGCTTCCTTGCTTTTCACCTTGCCCTAACTGTCCACAGACTACCTTACTGCATTTCACTTGTATAACTTCTCGAAGAGTTAACCCTTCAAGCTTACTTCTCTTTCAGAGACAGACATGGGGCTTCAGGACAGGTTTTATAACACTTGATACAGTTCAAAATCAGTATTTCTATAGATTTCTGACAACTGACAACTGACAACTATAAGGTTTTCATAGTTACAGTTTTTAACCATAGGTTGTTTGTTGAAAATTATCCAAGGACTATCTTTGTGCATATTAGAAAAGTTGTTCATTGGATTCTTCTTCATTCCACCAAAAAGCCCACATAGATAAAAATTCTGTGAATTACCAGGTAGATAATTAAAGTGGGCAAGCCACTCCTTATTTCACAAACCTTTCTAGCATTGCAATATTTTCAATGTAATCCTGATTATAAATACAAATTTGGGGATGAGAGACTGTAGAGCAGCCCTGTGGAAAGAGATCTGGGGGTTTGGGTTGATGGCAAGTTGAACACGAGCCAACAGTGTGCCCTTGCAGCCTAAGGGGTCAACCATTTCTTGGGGTGCATCAAGCACAGCATAGCTAGCCAGCTGAGGAAGATGACTGTCCCACTCTCCAGTGCACTTATGCAGCCCCACCTTCGGTATTGTGTGCAGTTTTGGATTCCTCAGTGTAAGAAGGATGTCAACTTATTAAGAGTGTGTCCACAGGAGAGCAACAAAGATGGTGAAAGGTGTCAGGGCAAGACTTCATGAGGTTCATTCAACTTAGAAAGATGAAGGCAGAGACATGACCTCATCACAGTCTACACCTTCCTCAAGGGGGACAGCAGAGGGGCAGGTGCTGATCTTTCTTTGTTACCAAGTGATAGGACATGAGGAAATTGAATGAAGCTGCATCAGGAGAAATTTGGACTGGACATTAGGAAAAGCTTCTTCACTGACAGGATGGTGATTCACTGTAACAGCCTCCCTAGGGAATTGGTCATGGCACCAAAGCCTCTCAGAGTCCAAGGAGTATCTGGACAACACTCTTACTCATATGAGTTAGTTTCAGGTAGTCACATGAGGAGCAGGGAGCTGGACTCGAAAATCCTTATGGAGCCCTCCCAACTTAAGAGATTCTGTGATTCTGTGATTCTATGATTCTGTTCTTGTTTTTATGATTCTGTTCAAAAATTAAGGTAGCTGCAGAATATAACCTTCTTAAAAAATGTTAAGATTGATCAAAGTTAATGAAATATTTTTATATGCAGTACATACCATATATTGGATATTAAATGTTAATGTAAATTATATAGTAAATGAACCAAGGTAGTGTGTTTGTTTTTTATAAACACTAATATGACTTTTGTAAATTCAGAACATGCAGTTGTGTTGAGTAATCATCTATGATGAGTTACATCTATGTGTAGTGGTAGAAGTTATTTAAAGTTAATAGCATAATAAGTAAAACCAGCCCTTGCTTACATCACAAAAGGTTAATTTAGCTTATTCCAGACTGCTGAATAGTGATATTCCATAAACCTCAATTCTGTTAATTGTACTAGTGTTTCTGAAAATATTTTTTAGGAATAGTTAGAAAGTGAGAACATGAACTTGAAGCAACTTGAGGACAAAAACAGTCAAAAGGAAAGGAAACTTATATCTATTATTTCCAACCAAGACAATGAAATAAGAAGTCTGAAAAGCAAATTGAGATAATTGAATGAAGTGCAAAGGGTATACAGATGCCAGTGTATAAAAGGGAGGTAAGATAAGAAACCAGATACAGAGAAAATGAAATAAAGAAGCTTTTGTAAATTTTTACTTCTTTCGCACATGCTTAAATTAATTATTCTAAGAAACTGATTTTAAATGTCAGCATTATATAAGTACTTGGAAATCATTAAAGAATATCATAGAATCATAGAATCACCAGGTTAGAAGAGACCCACTGGATCATTGAGTCCAACCATTCCTATCAAACACTAAACCATGCCCCTTAGCACCTCATCCACCTGTGCCTTAAACACCTTGGGGGAAGGTGATTTAACCACCTCCCTGGGTAGCCTGTTCCAGTACCCAGTGACCCTTTCTGTGAAATTTTTTTTCCTAATGTCCAGCCTAAACCTCCCCTGGTGCAGCTTGAGGCCATTTCCTCTTGTCCTGTCACTTGGGAGAAGAGACCAGCACNCTGGACCTGTTGGACATGCTGTTTCTGATCCAAGCCAAGATGCCATTGGCCTTCTTGGCCACCTGGGCACACTGCTGGCTCATGTTCAGTCGGCTGTCAACCAACAGCCCGCGGTCCCTCTCCTCCAGGCAGCTTTCTAGACAGACTTCTCCTAGTCTGTAGCACTGCATAGGGTTGTTGTGCCCCATGTGCAGGACCTGTATGTATGTGCATGGGGCACACCAAACTATTAAATACATTAATTCAATATTAAGTACTGTTTGGTCTGTATGTTAATTATTTTTATGTTATGTCATTACTTTTTTAGTATTTGTGAAAACTCCAGACTAGCATTTCTGCTTTATAATTTTCAGTTGGGAGTTTTCACCAAGACTGAATTTATTTTTTCATTTCATACCATGCGATTTTTATTATATTTTTGCTGTTCTTTCCTTGTGGGATAGCTACATTGCAGTGACTGGTATGAATTAA
Source organism: Piaya cayana (assembly GCA_013389865.1). Classification (NCBI taxonomy): domain Eukaryota; kingdom Metazoa; phylum Chordata; class Aves; order Cuculiformes; family Coccyzidae; genus Piaya; species Piaya cayana. Next base: position 97,554 of record WAAB01004950.1, read on the forward strand.
CCATGTAAATGTATTTTAGCTAACTCATTTAAAGTGAATGTAGGTAAGGGTAGGAGCACAGCCACACATAACTTGTTGCTCTTGGACGTCCTATGCATTGCCTAACTGACTGTGGCAAGCATTTGTAACCCCTGTTGCTAGGTATAAGGCAGCTCAAACATGTCTGCAGGAACTGCACTTGCACTTTGGTGCAAGGTAAGATCACCCTGTAGGCTATGGATCTGTGATTAGAAACAACCTATGATTGAAATCAGCTGATTTTGCAGGTATATTATCAAGTTCTGTGTCTTGAACATGTGAAATATCCAGGCCATCTGGTACTGTAGATCTAGTCGAACTGAAGGCTAATGATTTGTTATTATAAGAACTCTTAATGCCTGGCAGATTTAAAACTGTAATACTAGGGTGAACCACAAGGTGGTAGTCAAAGTTAATAACTTATTTAAAAACCTGCTAAAACTCTTAACGTAGTAGCTTGTGATGTGCTCATTGAAAATTTCAGTGAATAAATTGATTTTTAAGAGCTAAAATAGCTGGATACTTTGCTAACAAGCTTATACACAACATATCTTACCTTATACGTGAATGAAATAAAGTGACAAACAATATTCTTAGAACCAATTTCCTTTCAAGGGAATATGAGCAGAGGAATGCCACACTGTTGCTAAGTTAAACTAAAACCAGCAATTTTGCACAAAACAGTAAAAAACTACTTCTGTCATTTTGGGAATGTTTTGAGAGCTTCTAGAAGGACTACATGAAGGATCCCATTTTTATTCATATTTGTGTGAAGAGCAGAATAAATATGCTAACCTGTGATCGATATTTTCATATTTTACTTCAAGGTGAAAAGTAAGAAAGCTGTTCCACATAAGCCTGAATTATGTCTAGAGAACACTGGTGTTTCACCTATGCCTGGAAGGTAAATACTTTTGCGGTATTTTTAAATTTGCTTTTAATTGTCTTTTCTGCTGTTAAATAAGATGAACTATCTACACAGTACCTAAAAAATGAATGGAGGCAGGAGGAACAAGAGCAGCAGAGGTCAAAGAGCCAGAACGGAAAGGTAGCAAAGGCAGCAAATCTGTGGAATCGTAGCTGGGGCTTTGCAAGTGTGTAGGAATAAGTTGGGAGGAAGAAAAATAGCTGCTTGGTTCAGCAGGAGGTTAAACTCTGTGGGACACAGCAGTGGATGTTAATGGTGGGTTTTGGGTAAGCAATAACTCCGTTGTATTAACTCTCTTCAGGTAGGAATGTACAACCATAATGGATTAACTGATGGCAGCAGAGCAGATGAGCCTGCTGCGCTGCCAGGAGGAGGTCTGATAGCCAGCCTGAAGAAATAAGTCTTGGCTTGGTCCATCTCAAATGAGAGTTTGAAACCAGGTTTATCTGTAAGCTGAAGTCAGCCAGCCCCTGCTAAGACTAAGGGGCCAAACCCAGCATATTTCCTAAGCAAGTATAACCTCTTCTGCCAGTGTTTTAGCAAAAATACTGGCCAAAGTCTTAGATTTGCATTTTTCACAGGATAGACAGTAATGCCACTTCTAACAACTCTGCTGAGTTCAAGTAGAATATTCTCTAAGGTGAGGCTAGGAGGGCATTAGGGAGAAGTATAAACTCCTACTTGTCTTTTTTATGCTTGCCTAGGTGTCTGCTTTTGGCTAATTTCAGGCCTAGGCTAGGTGAACTACATGGATCTTTAGACTGACTCACTATTGCTTTGTGACAGGAAAGAGAGGAAATAAGACTGTGATGTGATAAAGACTTCTTTGTCTTAACTGGTTTATATCTAAAAATGAGAAACTTTTACCTGTCTTCTGTCTCCCTCTCAAATAGCTACCTTACTTTACTGTTTTCTTGGAAAGAGGTATGTGACCGGTAAGATTACTGGTAGTCTTACATGAGTAAGATTATAATATCACAAATATCTAGATTAATTCACCTAATCATGTGTATTTTTTTAAAACTCCAAATAGAAAGTTGTGTTAGGGTCTTTTTTTAATTTCTTATTTATCAAACACCTGAAAAATCATCAGAATGTAAGTGTTAATAGTTGCAACTTCAACTCCTTCTGTAGATTTCTTTCTTCAAATTATGCACAAATAGTGTGTCTTGAGAAAGGTAAGTACAGCAGAACTAGGAACACAGCTCATGACACTCCTGATTGCTTTATAAATAAGCAATAAAAAAGAAAAAAATTCCTTGGGTTAAAGAAAAATCTCTTTTGAGCTCTATTGGAGATCACTTTATAAAACCCATGGTATTAGAAATATAAATTACTCCACAACTTTATTAAAATTTCACACTGGAATTTTATGGATACATCAGTAACTGAGTAACATAGTGCCTTTGGGTACGTAAAACTCACACCAGCATCAAGAACTATTTTTACCATTCTCAGTGCAGATAATTAAATATCAGATGTCTATATGATAGTCTGGAAAATATATAATTAAGAAAATCCCTCAAATAAAAGGAAAAAAAAAACATGTGATATTGTATAAAACAGAGAAGGAATGAGTTCACAAGCCCCTCCCAAAATGTCGGGTAGAGAGGGAAGGAGCAGTAACCAATTCTTTTGTGTTCCTTCTCCTGTAAAGTCTGAAGTACACAGAAAACAATAGAAAACAATTAATTTGCACGGCAGCAGCATCCTATTTTCCTTATTTTATGGAAGCAATACCCTTGTGAAAGATAAGCCATCCCAGAAAATACCTGAGGGAACTGAAAGAAATATAAAGACCGCATCTGGGGGGGCAGGGGGTATCCTTGCAGGATCAGGCTCTAAGCTCAAATGCATGTGTGTATGATATGACTAAACAACTCTTTGACAACATTTTCCTTTCCCTTTCCTGCTTGCTTTTACTGAGAAAAAAAAAAATATGTGTACATATGTTGAAGAACAAGATATCCAAGAAGAGTAGCTTATAGTATTGCTTTTCCCTGGTTTGTGGGTGTGACTAGAATAAAGGTCACAATAAGCTGAATTAGTTGAGTCTTTAATTTACAATTTTGATCTTCCAGGGAGAATCTGGAGACTATTTTCCAGGCCATGAAAGAAGAGTGTCATCGAATATGTATGCTAGCCAGAGAACAAACAGACCAACTGAGTAAATTTAAGATAAAGCCAGAACCTGAAACTGGTAATATCATACTTAAGCTCTTATTGTGATTCAACTGTTTGAAAGCTTTGCTTTATATTTGAAAATACTGTAAATTACACATACATAGAAGTACTTCCACTGTTTACCATCTGCCTTTTTCAAGTCTGTTCACATGGTGCTCAGTATTTCACCAAGAAAGCGCACCGCCAGTTTTGGCATTCTATGACGAATGCTCCAAATCACATGCTATAAAAGACAGTCATCACATCAGTGGCTCTTGTAATTGTTTTGTCCCTTGGAGTGAGATGCAGGCACTCGCTACATGTGATATCCCATCATACTGTGTGAATGACAGCATTTGCTTGCTTTTAATTTAGCTGTCAGTTCAAAAGTTGTCTGTTATTAATGTCTCTAGACCCATATCTGTTAGAGGAAAACTGCTGGACGGAGGAAAGTCAGAGGACCTATTTTCTAGACTTCCTTGTGCAGGCTTTTGAATACTGTTTCGTAATATGGGACAAGAGCTTAATCCAACACTTACTGAAAACAAAAGAGAGGCTTGATTTTTGTTGCAACTGGAAATGGTCCTGAATGCCTGGTTCTGCTAATGCTTACATTTAATACAATGTAAGCTATTGTGGGTGTTCCCTATATTAGGTTTTCTTAATAGTACAGCCAGGCTGTTGAGTGATTTCAAAAAACACCTGCCAAACTTACACAGTTGAAGCAAAAGATGCTGATTTCAGTACTTCCTTCTAATTTAGCTTATACCATTACTGAAGTTTTGTTACACAAAGTAATAATGTGTACCTTTGTGCCTTCAAATTGCTATATCTGAACTCTATTATTATATTTTGATTCTATATTATGAAACTTAATTATTTGGGGGTGGGAATTTGGGAAATGAGTGCTTCGCAACTTTTTTCAGAATAGATTTGTTTTCCTTAAATAAGTGCCAGACTCAACTGTATAGAAAGTTATACATGATACAGATGTAATCTGCTTTATTTCTGTTACTTCTGCAGCCCACATTAATACAGTATCTGAGTTATTTCAGAAGGCTGCTGCTGTGGAATAAATGTGTGCTGAAGTTATTCTCTTGCCTGATTAGAAGTAACCATGTATATTATTTCCATTTTTTTAAACTGCTGAAAACGAAGGGGAAGTTCTCAGAACAAAGGGAAAATATCGCCCCACTTATGAATAGTAGTTCAGTTTAAATATTTACCTAATTTGGAAACCAGTGCGAGTTCGGTACCTGAATACCTTCTAAAATTGTGTTCATGGTGCCTAGCATGTTGTTGGCACTGTGTGAAATGGGTTTGGTTCCAGCTTCTATTTCTGCCAGAACACTTCAGTAAATGTATGCAAGTATGTGTTAAGAGTATGGGACAACATAATTTTCAGAAAAATGAAAATGTTTATGGCCATAAATCAAAGAGAAATAGAATTATTAGAACAGAATTATTTCCTTTTATTTCTGTTCTGATGTTTTCTTACGTTAGAGATAATGCTTGTGAAAAAGAACTGTACCTCAAACTGGTTTCAGAGAGAAAAAGTGAAGATTAAAAAACCAAGGAGGAAGATCAAAAACCTCTCAGGATAAATACCCCAGAACCACACTTTTAATAACCATACTTCAGTGGACTATGTAATGTTTTCTTCATTCTTTCTTTACAGAAATACAGTTTTCTATGCCGATACAGTGCACTGATAAAACTGATGAACAAGCAGAAGAGCTTTTTAAGCCTTGGGTTATAAAGGATATAAATAGAGGTGCATCATGCATCACATCTATCACACCAAGAGGAGTGGGCCAAGATGAGGACAACAGCTCTGTAGAATCACTTTCTAAATTTAATGTCAAGTTTCCACCTACAGACAATGACTCTGCTTTCTTGCAGAGCACTCAGGAAAAAACAACAGTTCCTTGTACTGGTATAGCTGAAAAGATGCTTCAAGATCATCATTTTAACCTGGAGCACAGAGACTGTACTGTTCACCTCGGTAAATTGGAACCTAACTTATTTGAAGTTCATGGAGTTGATCTCATGACCTCAGCTTTACAAAACTTCACTGTTGACGAAACAAACTCCCCAAATCATGCAAACATGCCCATAGAAAATACCCATGACAAAAGATGTTTAAATACAACTGATGCAGTTTTCAAATATGTACCAAAGCGCACTAACCAGGGTGTACCTGAAGCTATTTTTGATTCTTTAGAAGCTGCTGGGACAACCGTCAGAGGTCCTCATCAGGTATCTTTCTGTAAATACTGTACATTTTAAAAAATGGTAATGATCAGAAAAGTTTTGCAAAGATTTATATATTTTACAAGGTATCTCATCAGTCTTTTTTTAAGACAGGATCTCTTGTCAGTTCTTTCCCATACTAAAATATGTGTGCGACACACTTTTCCAGTAAAAAGGCGAGAATATAAGCAGATGCAAGCACTGAATATGCTTGCACAAATTTCAGTACATTTAGATATTAATTGTTCCTGTATCTATTTCAAAGCTGTCATTAGTCTCAAGTTGCCCCCTAGATTGTTTTCTTTCTACCCTTGATCTCAGTTGAATAGGGCATGTGATTGTTTTAATTCTTTTTAATGTACACAGAGAATATGACAAATGGACTAATTAAAAAGCTGAGCTAAATAAATACATCACTGTGGAAAAATTATCTACTTTTTGTCTCAGTCTGATAGATAAAGAGTACCCTGTTTCTCCCTTCTAAGAAAACCTAAATTTTTGTATTCGTATTTTAAGCAGTCAAGGAAGAAAGCTTTTTTTCCCCCCCAAATGAATGGAAGTTCACTAAAATACTTTATTTTGCATTTATGATAGTATTTTGGGCTTGAATTTCACTTAGAGCTACTTGAAGTCCATTGGAGCTTCTGAAAACAAGGCCCAGTGGCAGTAATGCAGAAAAGCATTTCAGTCGGTTCTCATCAGTCACATCTCTGAATACTTTGCTGCTTTTGTGTAACATCCCGTCTCAAATGAAATTGCTGGAAAAATTATTATGGACCTTTATAGAACAAATTTTTTTTACATTTGTGTGGCTTTTCTCACACCTTGTTAGAGGACAACTTTTCAAGAATGAGCGAATAATGATATTTAGGAATTCTGTGAGCGTGGATTTGGCGTAATTGTACTAATTGCATTGACGTGATTTTATGTTCTTTGCTAATAAGCTACATGCAGCAGAAGAGCTTTACCTCTCAATTTGGCTGCTGCATGATAGGCAGTACTAGCATTTGGAAAACATTTGTAGGGTGTGATAGCTTTGATGTTTTCTTCTAAAATATACTAAATCTAGTTTAATTTTCTATTGCAAATCAGGGTTGGATTAAAAATTTAAAGCATGGAACATTTGCTGTTCTTCATCATTGTATTTTAAACTGTAAGCCTGATTTTTCAAATGTATTTAAAATATCTATTAGTAATGTAGGAGATCTCAATTCTATACTGACTTAATTATCACAGGTTTTATACTCATTAGATCCTCAGTTTAAGTTGTGACTGAGTTAAACAAATTAAATCATTTATTTTATCACTGGTAGAATTCCTGTGGAGCTGTTAAGCATTCACTCCATTGCCTGTTACTATTCTCTTTTTCTGTGTTCCCTATCCAGCTTGTTATTTTACTAGTTAGTCTGTGTGTTCATTTTTCAATAGATGGCACCCTGCATTGTATATTACAGCAAGTGAAACAGCTGGTATGTGACTATAAATTGACTGGGGAGTATGCAGCTTAAAAAGAGAAGAATTGTAGTTCAATAGCAATAAGCCTTTGGTTTGATCATTGGTATTTCTGCAAATAAGGAAATTAATTTGGAGCCATTATTTAAAATGTAAATTATCTATTTAGTGGAGAAAAATTAATACTGCTAACAACTGGAGAAACAAAAAGCAGTGGTGAACTCTCTCAGTATTTTTAAGTCATATCTACAGTAGCACTGTAGAACATATCGGACGTTGATTAAAATGTTATATCTTACCCAAAAGCTTGGTTGAAAGGACCCAATACTACTTTGGAATCCATTAAATACATACCTCTGCATATCAATTTATTTAAACGTCCATCACCTTTACTCATCTGCCTTCAAAAGATGTTTCTAAGTGTTTCTCCCAGTGGATTGGATTCAGCTTCGGAGTTTTATCCAACTGTTAAACTCAGCTAAAGATTTGATTCACAGATATTTATGTAATTTAGAATACTGATGTTTTTTAGAAGTTACTTGTATACATGCCCTTCAGGCTGTATTAACCTCAGCAAAATGTATGCATAAACTTGTTCTTAGTGGTTTTGCTGCCTTTCTAAGAGGTAGTTAACACTGCTTACAACTTCCATAATCCATTCCACTGGTGAATTTCCAATAGGGAGGAATTATACACCTGATTTTTTTTCCTAGTATAGATAAAACTTTCAAGTATTTACTACATATGTTAACTTATAAAATGGAAAACCCCATAAATGCACTAGATTTGGCAACAGTAAGTTCTTGGAACTGCTCTCAGTTGCTATAATAAATTTAGCTCTTTCTTTCTATGTGGATACTAAATGTGAAAACTCAGTAGTTTTCTTAGGATGTAACTTGTTAAAAAAACGTGACTGAAAAGAGCAGCAGATTAAATTAAACACGGGTATTAGTGGACCTAGGATTTTAGAGACATTTAACTGACATGCATATAGATGCATGTGTTTATTGATAATCACAGTTTGAGGGGGTTGTTTCCAACAAAAATATTTCTAAGAATGTTTGCAACTTTGAAAGCAAACTGATAGTCTATTAATCTTAATCTGATTTTTTTCTTAGCATGTTCTTAAATATATCCCTAATCCAAAAGGATGTTAAAACAAATACTTAACACTCAAAGAAAGAAACGGAAGTGCCTGCCTGCCTTAGTGGGTTGCTGAATGAGTACCTCCCCTTGTTGTGTTTCCAAGATTAGAAAACTTATTAAGTCCTTTGTGGATTTTTTTACAACAGTATTTTACCTTTTTTTAAAATGGTGCTTTAGAAACAAGTAATTCTAAACACATTTCTGTAAGGATATGTAAGTGTGTCAGTGTCTAGATAGATTTAATATGCAATTTACACCAGCAACATATAATAAGTAGACTGTTTGAACTGAAAAAAAGTGGTGTGATTGCACTTATTTACTAATTAGTCAATTTAATTATATGGATTGCTGACCATAATGAAAGACAGTAAATCTGCTATTGCTCTCTGATAAGCCAAACACTGTTTAAAAAGAATAGACAGAAATTTGACTCCAAGTTTAGCTGGTTTAAAGACAAGATTTAACCACTATGAAAGCCAGGTTAGTTGTACAGTCAGTTGCCACGGGAGGTACAAACAATGGATTCTAACTATGTGGCATGATGAAGTCTGAATAAGAACTGAAAAGTGAAACTCTTAAGTAAGTATTGATAGCAAGACATTTGAAACTTTTAAAGAAACTACTTTCAGAAGTATTCTTGCTTGCCTTTCAATGTGTGAGTGAAGCAAGAGAAGAAAACTGAGCCAAAAAAAACTGTAGAGCGCTCTCCTCTTCTAGGTTCCATCCCCACACAGAGCTCATACCAGCTTGCCGCTATTCTGTCTACTTTGCAGTCACAGCAGTATGCATTTAATTTTCAGTTTACTCAAAACATAATCATTCTGGCCATATTACACAACTACATATTGTGTTGCTAATACTACTGTAAGGAAACTTACTGTTTAACTTTGCTTTGAAAATGTTATGATTCCTAGTTGGTATGATCTTAAACAATGTACTCTGAAAGTATGGATCGAGCTGAAGTCCCTTTAAGTCCAGTGCCTGGTAAACAGACTCACTGCTTTAAACTAACTAGCTCAGGGACCAAGAGCAGTGCAACCAAATTTAACATAGTTCACAGAACTGCCTGAATACATGGAGAGATATTAATACGGTCCCATTGAGTTTGATGGTGTCATGGCATAAGGAATCCCTAAAAGGCAGTCAGACCAAATAAGTAACTTAAGCCATATGACATTGCTGAGGTCATTTTGTAAGTAAACTGAAAACTACTTATGTGTCAAAAAGAATATAAATAAAATAAGATTCGTATTAACTGTGCAGAAGAAACATTCCAAGGTTAAACCATGTTTTCTCATTTCTCTTATATGGCCATTATGTACTAAAACTTCTACAGTACTGAAAATGCAAAGTTACAGAAAAGCTTTAATATTTATCGGACTGGTATTACAGACTTTTGCTTATAGCAGTATTTATCATGGATACCAAAGCGTTCTAAGTGTTTGGAAGGAAAGTACGTTTATAGAACTCTGAAAAAAAAAGAAGTCCCTCCTTGCTTTCCTTAAAGGAGAGCTCTCTAGTTCATGTCTCTGGCCAGGCAGGTGTAAAGGATAGCCAGTTTAAAGAGGCAGGGTTTTTTTTTAATATAAATATAAACCACAGTGTAATGTAAACCATGTTGTAAACCACAGCAATAATCATTTTCTATTTCTTTTAGCTTGTTTGGCAGCCTCAAGACAATGATTTGCTGGCACAAGCTTATACAGACTCTGAACTGAATCTGTGGAATATGTGAATTCTGTCAAGAAGTTTTCCCACCATCTATAACATCTAAGGAAGATTTTCTTCGGCATCTGAATTCCCACTTTAAAGTACAGTCTTAATGTATGAGAATTCAATGGATCACTGGTTTTGGGGGGGGTTGCATACATTTGATTTTTTTTATTCACTGGATATGGTAAGAATTTAAGAATTAAGACTTCTTGGAACAAGAACTCATGACTGAATTGTCAGATAAGCACATTTTTAATTGTCCTTTGACAAAGTAAAATGAAACTGTAAGTCACTCAGTACTGTAATTCACGTTGTTTCTTGTTGCTTCAATATTATTTTTCAGGATTATGTTAAACTATGTTTTTTTCTTTTTTCTTTTTTTTCGCCTTGCAATTAATCATGGTCTGAACAGGCCCAAAGTAATCAAGATATTTATGAGGAGCAGGATCAACACCTTAATCTGTCTGTGGATATTGTAATTTTAGGATTTTTTTATCAATATACAGTGATGTGTTTATGTTCTCCCTGAAGAAAACAGGAAGATAAGTAGGCTCTCATTTTTCATTTCTCTTTAAAAACATGCAAATTTAATTTACAGTAATGAACTTTTTAATTCAGATTCTTGTAAAATTATCACAGTAACTGAATGTCAGGTGTGCTAGAATTAGGATAGGCCTGTTCACTAGTAACATAAATGAAAGGTTGGTTTTCCCGATGAGTTGTTTACTAGAGAGAGTATTCAAACACAGCACATATATTATTGTTTTACCAGAATGTAACAGTAGCAATTTTATGGATATCTGTTACCTGTTATTAAAAAAATATTAATTTTATTATGTACCTTGCTAGCATTAATAATTTGCAAAAATACTTTCATGGAAAAAGGTTATATTAATTAGTATGAAGGAGAGAGTGAGAAAAAGTTAAACTTTCCCTAAAACTGATACCAAAGATTGTCTACTTTTCCTTCTGGTGTGGTATGAGGGATTGCTCAAGTCTATTGCAGCTTAGAAAGGAAAGGGGAAAACCTAATCCCCCAAATCTCAGTGACTTAGTTTTTAACACGAATGTGCTTAGTTGCTTTCTCAATGCAATTTACATTTGTATTTAGTTGAACCATTACATTCTAATAAAGTTTGCCAATTTTCTGGATTTATTTGTGTCGAATTAAAAAGCATGGAAGGGGTGGTACTAAGTAATTTCAATGAAGTTATCAAAGGTGGCTTGGAGCTTTTTGCATTTGAATCAAATATAGGTTTTAGTCCTGATATTTGATAATTAGCATTAATGTTTTCATAGCAGCAAAGCACAACAATTTTAAGACTTGTTTGCAGGTGACCGATTTCTGGAAGAATTAACAGCCGAATAATTTTTAGAAATGGATTTGTCTGCAATCATTTTCTGTTTTAAACATCTCGTGTTTGTGACTGGCTGTCATCAGTGTACGGTAATAACCAGCAGTGTGCAGCGCCTGCCTGCTCCGTGACCTGAAGGAAGAGTTTGTTACTACTGGCAGCTCTCAGCCAGCGCCGGGGAGGATGCGTTCGACCCTGGACTCACCGGGCGGTGCGTGAGGTACCTCCCCGGAGAGCACGGCTGGGGGTGGTTCCTGGGAGAGGCACAAGTTCCAGGATTGGGAGAATAGAAAGGGATTTGCACATCTCCAGCCAGCCCCACACAAAACCGGCTTGTCCTCTCAACCGTGGAATTCGAGCTTAAGGAGCTCACGTTATTAAGAGCTGAACAAACTGCGAAGCACCTTTAAAGAAAATAAAGTCATCTGTTCCTCCCAGTCCGGTTTCTGAAGGCGTTTTCCCCCGAGTTCTCGTGCTGGCAGGGCACGAAGCCTTGTGCCAGCCCGACCCTCGGCTTTCCCTGGGCCGCTGGCGGCACCCCCGGAGCTGCGGCTTCGCCTGCAGCCGACACGGAGCGGGGGCAGCGGACGTCCAAAGCCTCGTCGACCAGCAGATCCAGCTCTCGCTATAAGAGCTCCTGCCTGGTGCGGCGTCCTAGGAAGCTGTTTAATTTTGTCTGCCTAAAACTATTGCTGCCTGAGAGCGTCCAGATAGGCTTGCCGATCAGACCGCTGCGAGGGGCACCGGTCTGTTTTAGAAATAAATACAAACAAATGTCACGCTGAGCGGTTGTGAGGGACTTGAAGTGGGAGGCGAGTGCGGTCCCTGAGTGGGCCCCAGTCATACAGCTTTCCTGGAGGAGGCTACTGCTGCCAGCAGGGACATCTGCTTTATTACACTCACCAGAGGAGGCTCGGTATTCCTCCCCTCCGCTCCCCCTTCCACGCGAGCTCAACTCGGCAGAGTAGGATGAATCCAAATGGGAAGTGGGATTTCATTACATAAACCTGGGGGAAAGAAATGGAACTTGGGAGGGAAGAAAGAGCAGCAGAGTCGTGCCAACGTGCCCTACCGAATTCCCCCCTTCCCGGGGCCAGTCGAGTCCCTCCCGGTGTAGCCCCGGGACCGAGGGTGCTTCCAAGGCTCCCTTGCGGTCCCGCCGCCCGCTCGAACCCCGGTGTCCACAGCCGCTGCCCGCGGGAGCTCTAGTTCTGGCGAGTAAGGGAGCCGCTCCCCCGTCCTGCCTGGGAGGTTTCTGGGGAGCCTGCGGTGGCGTAACTGTTACCCCAGCCTGGTGCAAGGGCTCGGTGCCGCGGCCCGGTAGAACACATGTAGCTCCTCTGCTTCCCCAGCTAACGCGACAGCTGCTCGTAGCTCTAGTAATTAGACTGTCAGTGCTTGTTAGAGGAGAGGAAAACGCTCCTATGACAGATTCCACGAGTCTTCTGGATTTTAAGATCTTACAGAAATCACCAGAGCATTAACTGAGATCTCTTATTTCTCTGGAAAAAGAAGGGAAGAAGTTTCCTCTGCCATCTCGCACTCCAATCAGAGCTCGCTTCTGACTCTCATGAAACACCGTGAATTCACTCAAAGAGGCTCTGGAGAAGTTACCTTCCTTCCCTGCCTACCCGGGACGAATAGAGAGCTTTCTGGCCGTGTGAACTTACTTTTAGAATACCCTCCCCGTATTGCTGAATTTAACTAAACGGATAACTCAACAGAAATGCAGTCATTTCTCCATTAACTGAGCGGAGGAGTCGCTTCACACGCGGTCTTTCACCATCCGAGATCATATTAATTCAGAGGATGCTCAGGAGAGGCTATTCCCCCTTACGAACAAAAGCACTGGAGGATCAAGCCGAGATGCTGCTACCCCCACCCATGGCTCCCTCAGCAGATGAGACTCAGGAGGCGATTTCTTTTCCTCCCTACCGTACATTCCCCTTTCCCCCGCAATCATACGAGGTTAACTCAACAGTGGAGTCTCAATCCAAATGGTAACTGGGATTGCATTTTAAAAAAAAATGAAGGAAGGGGGAGGAAAAAAAATCAGAAATAGGGAAAGAAAAGAGAAAAAGCAGCAGGCTGATTACGAGGTGTCAAAACTGCCAGGAGCAAGAAGGTGATAGCAATCAGGGGTGAGAAGAGTGCGCCATTCGTGCGGGGCAGCTAATTATCCGTCTCATTTGAGAAGAGCAGCATTCGAGGCAGCAGCGTTCGCCTGCTGAACGGTGACAGATTGGCGCGGAGGAGAGGGGAGGTGTTAAAACAATGGAGCCGGGCTCGCGAGCGCTGCTGCATGCTAATCAGCCCGGCCTCCTTCCTCCCTTCCTTCCTTTCTTCCTTCCTTCCTTTCCTCCTTCCTTCCTTCCTTCCCTCCCTCTGCCTGCTGGCCGCGATCCCTCCTTCTCTCCGGGCACACGACAAGCCCAGCGCACTCAGGCCCCTCCGCAACATCCCCGCCCGGCACGCGCGGTATCCCCGGGAGAGTCTCGGTGGGGCCGCGCGGCGGGGCAGGCGGCGCCCAGGGGAATCTGGCGGCCCGCGGATTATCAGCGGTAGATTGCAGAGCCCAGGCTGCCAGGAGCCCCGCAAGGGCAGAGGCGAGGAGTTATTCGTACAAGTCTTGCGGGTTCCTTATGCCACCTGGCTCCCTCTTCCCGCAGCACGGCCGGCAGCGCTGCCCAGTCACAGGCACCCATAGCGGCGGAGCCCCGGGCCAGCCCCGCCAAGGTGCGGGGAATGCAGAGCCGTGCCGGTTACCGACGGGCTCGCGGGGCTCCGCTGCCCTCGCAGCCCCGGACGTTAAGCGGCGTAAGCCGCTTGTACGGCCGTGTCCCTGCCGCCCCTCTTGCCTCCCGGACCGCTCGGCCTTGCGAGCCTGAAAGGTGGCGGCTACCCCGTTGCACCCTGCGAGCAGCCTCCCCTCGGCCCAGGGCCACCGCTGCCCGCTCTCAAACGCTGCGGCGAGGTCTGCAGAGCGAGGGGAAAGGCTTCGCGCAGGATCGCCTCGGCCCTCGCGTTCCCAGGGAGTCCGCGCTCTGCGGGACCCACAGGGCAAACCCTGGCGCCGGAGCGTTAGCAGCCCAGCTACAGCGAGTGCTCCGCTCTGCCAGAAGCAGAGGAATGAGCGTTGCAATGTTTACTCTCCAATATTTCTCAGTTTCCATTCCATCCTGCCCTGAAAGATTTCTGATTACTATACACTTCAAAATAGTATTTATTACAGATTTACATAATCTGTATGTTTTATGTTAAGAGAATAACACATTGATGCTGTACTACTGAAAGGAGTTAATCTAAGCTATGTCGTGTCTGCTTTAACAGAGTTCCAACTGAAACATACCCGTCTTTCCTGGCACTAACAAGTAGCACGTATCTGGAAGGACACTGCCTGCCACGTTAGGTAACCTGCCAGGTGAAGCCATTGCTCGACTCCTGAACTTTCACCGGGTTATGGATAGGCACTCGGCAAAACTAAATGATACGCGTCTCCATGTAACCTCCCATTTAATTTAACAAGTGTTATTTCAAATAGCACGTGCCACTTGTTTTACGACAAGAGCCACGCGGGTAAGCAAACAGAGAAAGGGATTAAACCCTTCTAGGCCTGAGGTAAGCAGCACGATAACTCAGGACGACTGGTATTTAAAACAAATTTGCGAGGATATATGGCTATGCGGTAGTAATAGCGTTTAAATTTTGTTATTCTAAGTCTGTCATTGAGTGTACTTGATGAGATTGTCCATAAGCATACAGATGGTGAGACTGTCGTGCTTCTGTGGCATACTGACATCTCAGGCTGTAAAAATAAATTCCCAGATCGCTGCAATACCTAAGAAGTAGAAAAATCCAGTCCACCTTAATGCTCAACACTGGAGTGCTTTACGTAAGAGATTTTATAACACTAGATACACAAGTTTGTGCAAATCGGGAACACTGATTTAATGGATTTACAGTATAAAGCAAATTTCAATATAACTTCTGTGCCCTTTTTAAAGGAGATTATTTTTCCTATGTTTCTGCATTTAAAGATATGGGGAGGTGGAGATAAAAACTTGCCCTTCTTTGCTATTATCTGCAATAATTTTTAAATCTGTAACTAAGGATGAAAGAAGGGACTCACTTTTCATTATGTCAACCTTAATTTTTATTAAAAGATTCTAGGACTGTTCCTTGTTTTCACATAATTTTCCAAACGAGTAAAAAATTATTATATCTATTCTGATGCCTTATGCTGCACTGAAAAGGTGCGTCAAAGATGAATGCTGAGATATCTTCTCGAATATAATTATCACTTCTATCCTGCCTAAGGAGCCACAGTGTGGACTGATCCGTGCATCAGCCTGTTCAGCCTGGAAAACAACACTGATACTGCTCATAAATAGCTAGGGTAGAGCACCCCTATTGGTTAATGTCTGGCCGCAGACAAAGGTGCTGTGTTTATCAAGGTCTCCGAGATGACCGGATTAAAATTTTTAAATAGATACATATATCAGGGTGATAGGGTGAAAATGAGCTAAAAGAAAAATGTATACTTTCAAAAGGTTTAAAATATTCAGTCAGTGAAAAAATAACTACTTGTAAAAACGTGTGTATTTTCATTATGCTTAATTTACCATTCAAAACAAGTTTTTCTTAATAAGCTCTATTGTTTCTATCTGCTTTGTGAAATGTAATACGTGTGAGACAGAAAGCAGACTCGGAATGTGAATGAGTCTTGTTTTCTCTTTCTCTCTTTCTATCGTTTTTCAAATACAACTTTATTCATATTCACAGGCATCTTTAAGTCGAGAAAAGGATTAATGGAAGTGGCACGGCATTCCTAAGGTCATGATCTGAAAAGATGAAACATGAAATCTTATCTGCTAGTCTTTTCCTATATCTTATTTCTGTGCAATATAAGAAGTCTTCATAAGCAAAACACTCTCTGCTTAATAGTTATGTTTTCGCTCTCAGCGGTGACACAAGCTTTGCCAGGTTTTCACTGTTTGCGTAGTTCATTAAAATACTTTAATAAATGACTCGCTGTTTTAAAAAATCATCACACTATCACCCGAGTAAAAACATCTATATCCTCCCGGTCCTGCCGTGTCAAAAAGTATAGTCTCTCAGGGCAAAAGTGTACTAAGCCTTCATAAAGGTTTCCCATCTGTCATCAAGCGCGACATCAAGCCCTCTAGGTGCTGTGAAAATGATTTTATCCGGAATTCTCCAGCCCAAGGATGCCATCCTCTTAATTACAAGCATTTGAGATCAGGAACGCCGCTGAATTCCCTGGAGATTCACAGAAGATATGCAAAACCAATCTCTTCTCTTGCTTGCCTGCCAGGGTTCTGTACCTGCCCACCAGCCAGCCAGCTCATTTGCTAGGTAGTGATGGATGAACCGGGGCAGCCCGTGCAGCTGCGCCGCCGCCCTTACTGATACGCTGCCACGGAAAGTTTCTTCCTTATAATTGACCGCCAGCAAAGGAGTGACAAATAATGTTCTATCTGTTTATCTAATTGATTAACTGCCCTTTTCGGCATCGCAAGGTTCATGGGTTACTCCGTACACGGAATAACGGGATGTAACAATTCGCTGAGATCGCGGACTGTGGGGCTGGCAGAATATCTGCTTACAACAGGTGCCCTGAAAAGCCTGAGACACTGTTCCTGGGGTCGGTGTGCATGCCAGAAAAAGAGGAAAGTATACGTACAGAAGGGGTGCAGAGCCGAGCCTTTGTGTGACAAGACCGTGCCTGCACAGCAGAAACTGAGCCTCCGGTCGGGCGAGAATCTTATCTACAAATGTCCATTAGCACTTTTTCCAGGGGTGACAACCAGGTGAAAGGCCATCCGACCCATGAATTTATCAACAGGCGGGCGTTGGAGGTTTCTGTTGTGTTAAAGGGATTGCAGTAATTGTAGGAGGAGGTATAGAACGTTAAGTGAGCGGGAGAAAAAATCTCACTGTAGTATTATGTAAGTTCTCTTCCAGTACAGAACCCCCACTAGCGGGACTAGCTGGCTTGAGTTGATACCGTTCAAAGCGCAACACAAACCTGGTGGAGGATACGCCTGGAGAGGCTCTGATAGTGTTGTCAATCTGATCAGCGTAGACTACATTTTTAATACGTGGAAACATGTACATAACTCTGGACATAAGGGTGGGGGCGTAAAAAAGCCACGTCCAAGCTCAATAGGAGCACAGGAGAGAAACCTCGGGCTCCATGCCATCCGAGATGTGAAAGCCCACGGAGACTCAGCAGCCAAACCCGCATACACTGATTTTTTAATGGAGTTCTCATCCATGTGTCCATTTAACTGCAGTTGATATGGATCAAATAAGCTTGTTACTTACAGATTCCCAGTCGCCTCAAGTGATACAAGACAGCAGCAATATGAATATCTCTGATTAGTACGTATTAATCTGATTTCTTTATTCAGGGAGTTTGATGTCCCTAAGTATTCAAAGAATAATAAAAGTCTTCCAGCATAAAGCCGCCAGGTTTAACCCTCCTTCTGCCCAGGGAATAGGAACAGCAGATTTTCTTCTAACATTAAAACTTACTTTAATTCTCTTGCGTAATTTCTGAAATCTCTTTCAGCATGCTAATTCCTGCATTCCTCCGAGGTGTTTATTTAATATAATTTTGTGTATATACACACACGCGCGCATTTCAAGCAAGATAAATCTGAGAATAAGTAGCTGTAAAGTAACATGAAACATTATATCAGTTGGTCATGAAATATGTTCCTAAACCTTAGTAAGGTTTCAAGAATCGTCATTTTTAAATTCATGCGGCATTATGCGTCCTGCTTGCAATTGCAGCTACTTGAAGACACGTGTAGTAATTTCTGAATGCTTCTTCTAAGAGCACAAAATGCTGTGTGCTTCACAAATTCTTGTAAAGTTAGTTTAGTTCTATGCGGGTTATGATCTAAATGCATGTATGTTGCTCCTTCATGTAGGTCTCACCGACTGACTAACGGAAGAGGCAGGACAAGGTAACTGCCCCGAGGAGCCGGCACTACCCTTTGTGCGCCCGGAGTTTCACACCCATCTGTCGCGGCGGGCGTGCAGGGGATAGACGGTCAAGTGTGAAGAAAGACCAATGTAGATGGTATCAGCAGAGAGCCTGTAGTCATGCATTCCAACTCACAAGCCTATTATAAAGTAATGGGCATAGTAACTAAAGTAAGCATGTAAGCTCTGCTTCTTCTTTCACGGGGAATATCAGTAATGCCTAGAAATGTCCGTGCGGCCTGAAGAGTCTACAGGCAGGAAGAGCAGCGGTCCTGTCAGCCTTTGCCGACCTCACCATCCGCTGGAAAATGGATGCAAGACCTGGAATGTGATGCGACTCTCAGAACTGTCATATCTTTTACGGGTTTCAAGGGCATCATAAGGCCAACAAACCCAGCTTCACTTTGATTTTAGTCAGTCTACCAAAGAGAAGAGATTATCAGAATGGCGGAACAGCAATTACTCAGCCCTTTGCGTGAGAGTAAGAAGACAATAAGGACGCTAAGGCTCCTACAGCATTTCAGAAGGTCCATATTTCCCACTGGGCCTAAGTGACTTTTCCATTTAAGGGTGAAGAAAATGGCTATTATAAGAAAATGTTGGTGAGAGAAATGTTACTTATAACAGGCTGGTTTTGTCTTTGGATAAGGAGTTTCTAAGAAATAACACACAGAGTGCACTTACTGCCTTGCTGTCCTCAAAAACGGTCCCTTCCCTTTTGTGATAAGAGGGCATTAGCCTTCTTTTGCACAAGAAGTTCGTGGAGTGTGTGGGTGCATTTGTGTTGGAAGGGGAAGTTTCTTTTAAAAATAGAACTGTTTCTTGGACTTTTTTTTTTTTAAACCAAGGCTAAAGGGACACGTCCCCTTCTTTGTCTTCAGAAGAAACGGCAAACAATTCGAATCTTCTCGCTTTCTCTTCCCAAAATAAATGCCTTGTTACGATTAGACGTGTGGTGCCCTAAAAATGAGCAACAGTTCCCAGGTCCAAGCATGCAGAAAAAAACACATTCCAAACGTTTGTGAAGAAGCAGACTAATATCAACCTTTATATTTAGAGTCGCAAAGCTGCAGTAAAATACCCTTAAACAGGGTTCTTAAAGTTTTATCTGGCGGCATTTTCTTAGGTGAAGTGTGATAGCAACGCTGAGATCCTGTGAGCAATAACGCAGCTCCCTTAGGGACCCGTGGCTGGTGACCGTGGAGCTGCCATGTCTCGTGTACCGGAGGCTGGGATGCACACTGGATTGACTTTACCGTCTTATTTAAATGTGATGATTTTCTCATTTGATGTATTGTTTGTATTAATACGAATATCTTGTTATGTTTGTTTTGTCTCCTGGGAGCCAATAAAGCTGTGAAGTTTTTCTTTACACCAAATGCAGCTCTACGGGCGATCAATCAATGGGTAGTTTTTGGATAATCTGAGAGAGTGAGAAATCTAATAAACCAAGCAACTCAAAAAGGGAAAACAAAGTCTATTTTCTGTCAGGTTAGCTACGTCAGGAGTCAGGCTTTCCACCATGCCTTTAGAAGATATTTAAACAGCTACATTTAACTATCAGGGCAGCACCTCGCTAACTTGCTGGCATATAAAGGGAAAAGTTTAGACGTTTTGACCTCGGCAGCAATGTGAGTGACTTACCCCAACAATCAAATTTACTTTGACACTTGCATTTCTCCCCACCTCCTCCTCCGCAGTGGTGGATGCAAACACACTAAGGCGAAATGGGGACCAACCACGAAGTGAGAGAAGAAATAAGTGATTTTTCTTTTTTTTAATTACTATTGCTTTACCATACCAGGTATAATGTTAAGAAATAGGTAGACAAAGACGATATAGTTAGCTTCTAGGTCGCAACAAGGTCCGTAGGAAATCATGCCATTTGATTTCAAGGCAGCAGCTCCCTTATCACAACAAAGTGAGTTATAAACAGATCAAAATAACAATCTGAATTATCTAGCATTAATGGCTAAACTGAACAGACCCAGATTATGTGATAAATTGTTAAATTGCAGTAGCATTGTTTTGGAATTGCTAATTAAAAAATAAGTAAACCCCCATGACTCTGGATATGACAACTGAAAATACCCACAAATTATTTAATAAATGAAGCGTCTAACAACTCTAACACTTCCTGCTCGCCTTGTTAATAAATGTAATTTGAGGTAGATTTTAAAAATCTCCCATCTAAACAGTGAATTCATTACGCGACGTTCAGATCTCCAGATGCCTATGGACTCCTCGGAATTAGGTGTTAAGTAGACAAAAGTGAACCAAACTGCCTTTAAAAGCACAGCATGACCATGTAATTCTTTTTCCAGTTTGTGGTAAAAAATGATGAAACTTCTTTCCAAGTAGCTATCACCCAGATTTAGTGTGAAAAGTAGTGTAATTGTAATTCACGCCATCAGGGTCTATCACTGATAGACTATCAGCTGTTCTGTAGTTAGGAAGGCTTTCTTTTCAAATAGGAAAGCTGCCAAGTGCTCTGTGATACCTCCAGCAAGCTTATCGGATGGAAGATCGGAGCCAAAACAGCAGCTGCACACATATGCAAATTGGCAATTAATAGTATAACATTCTGGAGAGGATTTTTTTTCTTTTTAATATGGGAAAGTATAGCGGAGGTACCTTAATATTAACCTTAAGAGTGACAGGGAACTTCTTGTCTGAGCGGCCAAAGAATAATTACCCTCTGGAGAGACTTGCACTCTATTACTTTCTTCCTTCACACAAAGATCAAAGCTTTGTTGTCCTGCGGAGTTTGTCTCTATCATGAAAGTTAACTTCAGGCGATGAAAAAAGGGGAGTACCTTGTGGCTTCAGCTCTCGAAAGTAGAGAATCGTGGCAATAGGCGCTTGCCTCCGCCCCCGCTCCCCCTTTTCCCAAACGACCAAAAAAAAAACCACCCCGTTTCGTAATTTTGTTTTAGTTTAGAGTGTTTATTTTTACCCTGAAAAGATGTTCCGTAGTACACGGAACTCTTAGGATTGTGCATTTGTTATGGATACTCCAATCAATGACAAAGTAATTGAAAGGATTAATTTTATGTATTTTCCCTAGGCTGCCGCAGTAAACCACTTTGCTTTATTTAGCCCAGCGTGGATGAATGCGAGCCTCCCAATTAATGCAGTTGCTTGCTTTAGTTAGAACATCGCCTTTCAAAGGATCCTCACATGATCCTTTTCTTGCAATAGCAGGCTGGAGCTGGAAAGGCTTGGCGAGGCGGCCGCATTTCACACCAGCCCCGTCCCCACCGCTTTCCCCACTGCCTGTCTGTCTCTTCTAGGACAGGCGGGGAGCGATTAGCTAATGTTTTCGATAATCTGTGAATTCTTAATACTTTCACGAACAAAGATCTCAGCGTGCTGAGGATTAGGCGGCAGAAGCCGGTTCTCCGGGAAGGCGGCCGGGGCTGCTCGCGGCTCTGGCAGGGCAGGTGCCCCGGGCAGGGCTCGGTGTCGCGGCCGCCGCTCGGAGCCAGCCTCGGATGCCCACGAACTCGTCCATTTCCATTTCACGGCCCGGTAGCCGCATTTGTAGTCGAAACGCCTTTGTGCTCACGGGCTTCGGGTACGTTTCGATTACAAACGGAGGCCGTTTCGGGCCGCGGTGCCGACGAGCAGCGAAGCGTCGCTGCCGGGCGCCGCCCAAGCCCGCGGGCCCCGCGCAGCCGCTCGGCGCAGCTCCCGCCAGCAGGCGCGGCGGGCCCGGCCCGGCATGGCGGGCGTGGGAGGCCACCGGCTCGGCCTCTCCGAGCAGCAGCCGCCGCACAGCCGAGGGCTTCCCAGCCCTTCTTCGGTCACGCAATAGCCTTGAATCTGACCGCCTCCTCCCGTCCGCCCTGCCCGAGCCCAACGGCGGCTGCCTACAGACCACCGATAATTCGGTCAGACAAAGAAAATAGAGTACAATTCTTCACCGTTCTGTGCCATTATCAGATCGATATCGCACAAGAATTAGAGAAAAGTGGGGATATAAACAGATCCATCAATATGGTTTTAGGCTGGAACTGGAATATCTACACACTTCCCCCCATAGATCCTGAAAAAGTCAGACCTTTGTGAGGGACGATTTTTCTTGGCATACTAGGGTCCCAAAGGCAGAACGATACAAACCCTCACCTAGAGATGACTACACAGCCACAGGACGACTAGCTTGAGCAAAATATTAATTCCACTAGATACACACAGGAAAATCACTTTGCAGGATATTGAACAAGCAGTATCTATGGTCAGATGAGTTTTCCATCTCCATGCTTGCCTAGATTACTATTTGTGATGCCTTTTTCCAAATTGCCAACACTTCTTCAACACCTTTGTTGATCCACTCATTCATTTTTTTTCCTAGTGTCTCATAAACACACAGCATATAAGTGTTCTTTAACAGTGCTGTAGTTTAAGTATGTTTTAAAGTTACACATTATTTATCCACATCAGCATCCCAACGTTTATAGAAGATAATTTCTCCCATTAAAGAATTTGCTATCCAAGTTTTAATTTGGACCAAGAATGGCCTTCAAGCATTCTCATGAATATACAGGTGTGTGAATATATGTAAATAAAAAATTTTGCATTCACACAACTATTTTGCTTCTTTTTTTCCCCTAATGATGGCATAAATCTCATTAATCAGCTAAGTTTAAAGAACAGGCTTAGATAACACTGAACATATAATCTCAAACAATGTAAGGCACGACTGAATAAAGATAATCCAGATATTTACAGTTTCATGTAAATGAACTGTATCCAGGAAACACAGAACAAAAATAATTATATTTATGATTATATTTACGATTATATTTATGATTAAGGAGAACAGGGTTTGGGCCTTCATCCTCAGATCACTTAATTAAAACTGTGTACTGTGTACATGTGGTGCTATATAATTACACATACTGCTCAGAGAGTTCTGTGACATCCTGAGTTGTAGAACATCATGTCTCTCTCTCAGCTTTGGGTAAGTTTTCCATATAATTGTATCTAGGAACTTTTGCATCAGATGTAGGTAAAGATACAATTGCTCAAACAGTATAAATATGTTTGGGTTTTTTTTCTGACTACTGTGCAACTCAGACATTTTTATGTGTTCATGTATCCTCTTTTAGAAGAAAATGCTGGGTTTTTTAAAAATTCTGGTCTCCAGAAAAAAAAAAGCAAAAGGGTGGTTAGGAGTTTATGGCCAATCTCCTAAATTTTTTAAAACTTGTTGGCAAAGTTCAACTGAGTTTGACTGAGAAATATGTATTAAGAGGCATATGTATGTATTATGAGAAATATGTTTTGTTTTTTTTTCCTAACGTTATGAATAAGAATAAGCCTCTTAATACTAGGGAAAAGGCACAGAGAAGCCAACCATCATTTGCTCTGTTTGGCAGAAGTGGGGTTACCAAAAAAACTAGACCAGTGTCACCATGTGATGTCTCTTACCTAGCTGGTAGGCCAGAACTCAAGCCTAGCAATTATGGGGAAAGTCAGCAGTATTCTGGGGGTGTTCCATGAGAGGTACACAGGATGTCTTGGGGGTGTCTATGGATGGGCATAGACAAGTAAAATATATAGGGGGATACAGAAAACAGAACTATAATAAATCAATTTTAATGTTAATTGAACAGCTTTACACATCAGGTACTCCTATGTCACATCGCACTCTTCTCAATGGTCCTGAGCCAATGGATAAAAATGACAATCACTCACAGTGAATTTCAGAACTTCGTCCACCAATCCAGTACCAATTTTTGATTGTAGAAAGCAATCCTTCAACTTTTACAGCAGTGCATCAGGCAGAAGATATTTGGATGTATTTGTGAAAGTATATTCTGATATTTTACTGAAAAGAAGCTACGAGCAGAAAAGGCTGAAGAAGAAAACAAGTCAGTTAAATGTGACAGTGATGGAAGAGCATGGTATTGGTAGGCTACCTTTGTTGGTTATTTACATTTGATTAACAAGAACAATGCAAAAGGCTTTGTTTTCTTCCTTTTTTCCCCCCTTATAGTACTTAAGCATTTTAGTGACATGGAGTCTTCCAAAGTTAAAAAGGTGACTCTATATTGTTGCATTTTAAGGATGTGATTTGAACATTGTACACAAAATTGCTTATGAAAGTTAAAAGTAAAAAGAAGTGAGAATTCTGGAAGAGAAGAACCACAATAAGATTCTCCAGAATATTGCCACCTCGGAAGACAGAGTTACTCTTCAGTGAAAGAGATCAACTTCAGAGCTGGATTTTTTTTGAGCAAGAAAGGAAGAACTATACAGGAAAGTATATAAGCCAGGACTGAAACAAGATTTCTAGATAACATTTGCAGAACCTTAGTACCCCTGGCTAAACTATGGCCATTCCTGCAATTGTAGGTATTCCACTGGAGATGTTTTTGCAGAAAGTGAAGAGATGACAGTGGAGATTTACACCTTCCATATCTGAGAGCTGGGAAAATCAGTGCATCCATGGATACAAACTAATACAGAAAAAAACCCCTCTTGTTCTGAACACTGTACAAATTATGTATAGCTCTGTCACACTGAAAGGGACAGTTTGCTAGCTAGTATGAGGAAAAAAGGTCTTGAAAACATTTAATCTCAGGGAGACCCGAAGTGATTGGAAAAGGTCACAATAGGAAAAAACCCTGCTTTCGTATGATCTGCCATACTGGGGCTAGTCAGATGTTCACAATATATTGCTCACCAAGAAACTGAGCCCAAGAATTATTAAGTTTTTTTGGTGAATAACTTTGAATAATTAATCCTTCTGAGAAAATCACAATCTGTTCACCAAGAGTTCATGAAAAAAACAAGGTGAATAATTCATTATGAATTATTTGACCAGTTTTAGCAAGGAGATTCTAAATCTGTCTTTTTATGGATATTAACCTCATTAATACTACTTAGATAAAATGCTTCAAGATAATTAAAATGATGCAAGACAGCACATCTAATATCACTGAGTTTCATTTTGTAAATACTTCAGAAATAAGTCTTTATTATTTTTTTTAGGGGCTTTGTGCATCACTTTGAAGTATTGGCAATTTTGGAGCAAGTAATGCAATAACAGGACATTCTTAGATAAGAAGAAAGCCTCAACAGCAGACAGAACTGCTGGGCTCTACTGCTATAACATACAGGTGAGTGACCAGTTTAGTAGTAAGATGGTACCACTTGTAAATCTTAGGGCATTTGAGAACATGTCTAATTCTACAGAGAAACAGAGTTTCCAGGGATGTGAAAGAAATCATGTTCCTATTACTCTTAAATATTTACAAAATATTAATTATAATAATTATAAAATTATTGTACAATAATTTAATAACTGTATAATGCTACGAGAATAGTTTCAAACTGTTCTAATGTGCCATCCTAAACCAACACATTTAATCCAGTACTACATTATTTCTGT
Organism: Piaya cayana; assembly: GCA_013389865.1. Classification (NCBI taxonomy): domain Eukaryota; kingdom Metazoa; phylum Chordata; class Aves; order Cuculiformes; family Coccyzidae; genus Piaya; species Piaya cayana. The sequence goes on from WAAB01004950.1 coordinate 122,995, forward strand.
TTCAATACAAAATATGACATTGTTTTAAATTAAAAGCTAACATATTCTGACAATTCCTAAGCAACACATAGCCAATTACCCAACTGCATCAGTTAAAGCTGCAGTTGCGTGACACTTTGAACTACATCAGAGCTGCTAGTGTACTTTTTGCCAAGAGTTTCGGTCTACTCCCTTGTACCAGCAGTAGTGGTTGGAAGAGGCAATTGCCCCGCTGCCTTCCCACAGAGGTGAGTTGCTTCATGGCAGAATACTATTTAGAGCATGGCCTGACAATACGACTAGGCTGGTCTAAAAGCAAACCCCTATCAAAAGAGATTATCCTGCTTCTCTTTTGTTCCCAAACCTGGTTGCATGCCTCCCTGGCACAAGTATTGATCTGACCCCACAGGGAAGCCAAAGAGATAGAAAACCAATCCTATAAAACATACTTCTCTTGGATTAGTAGCAGGCCATTGAGCTACAACAGATTTACTGTAAAGTCAGATGAATGAAGGTGCCAGTGAAAATGCTGGAGAAGAGCACAGCAAAGAGCTCAAGGGAAAGCAGTGGCAACATATGGCCAAAAGTAGGGTTTGCAGCAATCAACATTTAGATTGGCTTCAGCTTCAGCGGAACCACAGCCTTGGATTTACTGTAAATAAGATCTAATTCTGAATGAACTTCCTCAAAACAAACATAAGGCGAGTCATTCCATTCCCCTCACCAAGAAAAAAAACCCCAACAACCAGCACATCAATTACAGTGATAGCAATAGTAACTTACTTCACCTAATGCATTTTCAGCCACTTTGTACACCACAAGTCAACCAGTTGGTTTTACTTGATGCTAAACTGAGTTTTACCCATTCAAAATGTAATATGACCCTTCAAAGAATACTTTAAAAACATGTAATTGTTACTGTAATGAAATGCATTTTTAATTTTTTTTAATTGTTTACTATATGCAATACATGTCAGATTACTTTGAAATGCTGGTAAAAGCCTTTTAAAAGTACACCTCTTGTGGAAGAAATTTTCCAGATAAATAATTTTGAAAGTTATCCTCTATAGGCTGCTATGCTGTTAATATCAGTTTATACATTATGAACTATTTACTATACACTATTTATAGATTTTGAGAATATTTTCAATACTACTTTGAAAACTGGAATATAAAATCTGAAATTGGCTAAAGAGACAACTTCAAAACAGTTTTCTTCTGTGCACGGCATTAAAACATACACAATATATACATAGTAAAAATGAAAGACAATCTACAGTTGATGGTTTAAAATGTTAATGATTATTTCTATTAATAGATAAAACAAAATTGTCACAGCAGCATGTTGGCAGAAGGCAGAAATGTTTACAGGTGGGATTTGGCCACACAGCTCCTCTTCTCACCAATCATTCAACTGCATAACAGCTCTAAGAATTTTGTCTTTATTAGTTTGGTATTATTTGCTTGTGGTTTTTTTAAAATCTTGGGTGCATTTTAAACTGGAATTAAAGAGTGACTGATCTCTGCCAATTCCTTCAGCTGTGGCATTCAGAAATACAATCTTCCCCTTTTTTTTTTTCATTTTCTATTAAAGAAGACATTTGTATTAAAAAACTGGTCTGTACTGCTAATAATTAGATAATAGAAACTGATATTACTAATAATCATAATGATTAGTGTTAGTTCAGATTAATTACTAGTAATGTATTACTAATGATTAGATAATAAAACCTGATATTACTAATATCTACACAGCTACAGACAGTTCTGCAGCTACAGTATTTTTACTGGTTAGTCTAGTGTTCATTTCTGTGTCACCATAATAATTCTCTAAAAATTCAGCAAGAAAAAATTAGGAAGCCATCAACCAGATAATGGATGGGATGGAGAAGATGTCATAGAAACACAACATTTTAGAGTAAAATGTAGTAAAAAAGCTACTAGCAGAAAACACTCATATGGGAAAAACATCATCAAGATCTGCATTCATCACTTCCTGATGAATAATTTTTTTCTTATGGTCTGGAAAAACCACCGAGCAGATTTCCTACAACTATATCTCTTTGCAGGACTGACATTACCCAGTGGATCTTTTGCTCTGCCTTACCAGAGAAGAAACTTTTTATCTTAAGATTAAGTCTTTGAGAGGTTGGTTCTTTCTTGGTGTTGGATGGATTCTTTGGCCCTGAATAGAGAGATGAGAGTGAGATGGAAGGCCCAAGTAAATAAGCAACAAGTCTAGATGGATGGAAGTCACTCCTGTAAAGGGGCACATCTTTTGCTTGTCAGCATGAAGGAAAGGGGGATCTAAATTTCAAAAAAAATAACAGATAAGCAACTCCCTAAACCAAAAGATTATCAGCCATTTATTTAGACAGAAACGTGAGATGGGACCTCCCGCCAACTACCAATTAATTCTACTACAGCTTTAGTTCAGTAAGCTTTCAGCAGCTTGCTAACTCTCATGATTTTTCTGAAAATTTCCCAGTATCATGTGAAGTATTACACTGAGAATCTCAGCTTCTGTTAAATCAAATAAAACAATGATTTTTTCACACAAATAACTAACTTAATGCTTAACTGTAAAAGACATCAGTGATTTAACAGCACAAAGGTGACAGCAGTAAGAAGGTAAGTATCCCTTTCTGGCACTTTCTCTAACCCCTCTCTGATAATCTATGAACTATCTAAAGGTGCAGATGCAAATATCTGTGTTTCAGACTTACTTAAGTACATTAAATAACTTGACTTTTTTTTGTTAAAAAAGCTTTGTGGTATCTTTTCAGATCTTGTGGCTGAATTAGTCTTCTGATTACTACTGTTACAAAAGGATCACAATAATAAGGACAAGAAGTGATTATATTTACTCTCTTCCAGTTAATAACTCCAAATGCTCAAAATACATACATGTAAGATTTCAGATTTCTTTAAGTGCATGTAAACATCTTTCTTCACTCTAACCAGACTTGTACTAAGAACTAAGATGTTATTTCATTTCCATAGAGTGTGGAAAGTTCACAACAAAGCCAGTGAAGCTCTTTTTGAGTCCTGTGCTCCCTCTAACATATTATTTTTTTTAAAGGATCAGATAAATTTGGGCATTATGTGCTAAGTAATTAAACTTGCAAGTAATAGAATGCATTTACATTTTTTGATTAAAAAACACCCATATCTGCTTTTTAGTATTTTTAAGTTGCCTTTTTGTTTTGTTTTGTTTTAATTAACATACAAAGCAGCTATTTTAGTATCTATAGTCTGACCTGTTCTGCAGTGTTTTAAAATTTCTACTGTGAAACTAACAACATACAGTGTTTAAAGGAGTGACCTCAGAAATGCAGTTGTTAAGAGAACATGCTAATGTTGGATGCAGGACTGAAAATTAGGACTTGCTGGTCTCACGCTAGGAGAAGCTATCAGACTAGTTATATTTTAGATGTAGACTATTTTTGTTCTGAATACAACAGCCTTGCTTCTGCTCAAGGTTCTGTTCTGTTCCTTAAAGCCATGGCTTGACCATGCATTCCAGTGTTCTCAAAATAACAATATATCTCTTCTTCCAACAATACTCCTCTTTCTTCTTCTTCTTGGAGACAGGATAAAATGGCAACAAATAGTCATTGGGGAGAGTTATGAACTTCAGGTAGCTGGAAATATGAGAGTCCCATAAGGATTAATGGCAACAGCTGATCTGTAAGCAGCAAAACCAAGTCTTCTTCAGAGAGAAACTTTGTTCAGACACTCTATAGTTAAATAATACTATTTCATTGATGAAAAGACAGATAGAGACTTGCAGACATATTTAAATTAATCATTAGATAATAAGCTCTTAGGGATTATCTAATTAATTAAATATATTATTTTCATTCTATCCATCAACTGCTCCATACCTAAGAGTTTATACTCAACTATATATCTTAGATTGTCCACATTTAAAGACAGTCACTTTTCTCTCAGCATATTATTTTTAACAAATTCTTTAGTGTTTAATTTAATATTAAGCAAAATGATTCACGAGATAGCTCAGCAAAGAACTCCATAAATGGTAAAAACTGTGAGATTGTTCTTGCTCATCCTTCATTCATGCAAGCAGAACTCCCTGTAATACATTTTATCGTTCATTGTCTAGTTTAAGTATGCCAAGTATTAGTGCTTTCATCCACCATCTTTCAAGGCTGAATACGTAGTTTAAAATTACCAAAACTAGGCCCTACTCTTTTAAAACAACTAAACATTTCAGTTTGAAAAGCAGCTACTATGCAAGCAGCCTGACTTAAAGAGAAAAATACAAGGAAATTCTGGATCCATAATTCACCCTCCACCTTCTGACCCCACCAACCGCCATATTAGTGTGCCCTCACCAAAATACCAGCTTGTGTTTACAGTTTCGTTTCTCCTGATGGTGGATGGGCGCGTGTACACGCACTCGCTCTATGTGCACTCAATAGGATCATGATCTGGAGAGCTGAAAATGTAAACACAAGCTGGTATTGTGGTGTGACTAGCGGTTTGTGGTTTCTTTGTTTGAATATTTCAAAAATAGCACACTGGCCAGAACTAAAGAGGAGAAAACAGAACTGCTATTTAAATGAAAGTTTGATTCACATTTCAGGTAGATGAAAAGGGCGACATAATTGGAAGCTATTTTTCAATACTTTTATTTTTTTAGCAGTCAACTACACTTCAGTGCAGGATTTTTGTTTTCAGGGATAGATAAAATATGCTTTGCCCTTAATATTACATAATGATGACCAATTTGCTTGCTTATATGCCCACTGAGCAATTTCTTACAGATTAGAAATGCCCTATTCATCCAAACGTGTCCGTAGGCATGTGACTGAAGTAGGGAATATGGCTAAGCATTCACAGGATTTGCTCATTTTAGCTAACTACAGCTCATTCTCTTTTTGTAAATAAGATACTGGATCATACAGCTGGCCATTTCCCTCGTTCAAGCTCAAACATGCATTCATATGTGGACCAAACATCGCAAGCAGAGCTCTGGAATAACATATCCGTAAGTTACAAGAGTGCGAGCTTAAACTGCTGTCATTTCAGATTTTTTTTTTTTTTTTGCTTCACTGGAAGTATACGAAGCAGGACAACTCCATGAAAAGACCACGAGTCCAAAACCTTATTATTTTTTTCCTAAGTGTATCAGCCTGTCTTAATAAAACCTCTTATTGACAGCATTGTTTTGCTACTGTTCTGAACGTGGACTTGGGAGGAGGGGAAAAGACTGAAATTCATCTTATAAAGAACTGGATTATATCCAGTTATATTACACTTTTTCTAAAAAAAAATTAAGTGTATCAAAGGTAGATATTTAAAGCAAGGTATTCTGTTTTTTCAATCATTTATTACAGCTGCAGATTGATTCTAACACCTGTTACACATACTATAAAGTTCATCACTGCAAACTTAAACAGCTGAAAGTACGATTTAAGAAAAGATTGAAAAAAGAAGAGTGAGCTTCTCAAAATGGTGAAAAAGTCCAGAAATTCTGTTGGTGTTGACTAATATCAGTATTCTTGTAGTAACTCACAGCTCATTAAAAGAGCATCTGCTTTATAAATACTTCTCAGTTCAATTTGATTGAAACATATTACGGCACATATAAAGCAGGAAAATCTTTCTTTAAGTATATGGTATTACCTTACACACAAAATCATACAATAACGCTTACATTTCCTCTTCAAAAAGCTTTTCATTTTAGAAACATTTGATCACTTTACACAAACTGCACAACTGCAATGCCATCATAAGGTAGAACATCTTGCTTCTTTTTAATACATCACTCTATATAAGCACCCTCACAAAGACAGCTTGTGAGCATTTCACAAATTACAATAATGGAACCACCTACATGTATATCAGTGCTGACAGATCTGGATCATCTTATTTTCACCTGCAGTAAGTTCAGACTCAGCTGAAAACTAAATTACACAATGAACAGCTTTGTTGTAGGAATATGCATGGCCTTATTTTCAACCAACATTTGCAAAGCAAATGCATGCAGCATTTAGATAGATATTTAATATCACTGGTAATAAATACTAATGATGTTGCAATCTGATTATTTTTTAATCCAAATCAAATAGCTTCATTTTTTGCACACTGCACTATAGAGGAATGGTTTTGTCTATATTGAGGCAAACCTCTTCAATAGCCATTATCTGCTATAGTTTAATGCAGAAAAAGGAAAACATATCCAAAAAGATCTTCTTGTTGTTAGTTGATACTAGTAAAAGCATTCACATTGATGGCAATTTCATTAATCATATGAAGAATTATCTGAAGGAGAAGTTAGCATTCAGCTGTTATACAAAATACATTCAAATTCTGATGGTCATTTGTATTCAGGACCTTCACTATATGCTTTTCTTAAAGGTAGTGGCAGTTCTGGTCTAAAATAAGAGGACTGCTAACTGAGCTAATAATGACTGCAATTTCTGAGCTTTGAAGGCCAGTATCGACCAGATACTGGTCTTATTCCTCAGACATTATAAAACAGTTTATGCCAATATAGCCTGAGTCATATAAAACATGTTTGTAACTCTTAAAAGGAAAACAAAACATTATTCACAGCATTTTCTTGTGTTTGAAGATCTACCTTAACCACCTTTTCAAAAGAAATATAAATATATACAAACATATACTTCACAAAAACATGAAATAAAATCGTGTGCAATACTTCATAATAATACATGCCTTCCCCTCCTACTGGGATCAGTCAATGTAAAATAGAATAAGCCCATCATACTTTAGCAAGCTTTATGAAACAGCATATTTAGCACTCAGCTGCTTCTACAAAAAAAAGCACCTTGGCAAAGACCTCAAGACACAATAGATCTGTATAATTTGGGTAGAGTGGATTCTTCCTCTTTAAAAATAACATTTTATTCAAAATAAATAAGGGATAGATGCTTTCTCTGTCATAGGAAAGACTTGATATTATGTAAGGGTTTTTTTCCATTTGCATAGTAAAACATTATGCTAGAAGCAACAAGGAACAAAATTTACCTACATTACAGCGGCACATAATCATAGCAAAACATAAGTAGCGTAAGAAAAACCTTAGTTGCTTCATTCAAGACAAAAAAATAATCCACATCAGCCAAGTTTTAAATTACAAGAGCAGTATCAAAACTAGCTAGAATTTTACTGGTAAGCAGTGAAGAAAAAAAAAGTTCAGGAAATGAGTTGGAAGAAGTACCATAAAAGCAAAAGGCATACACCATGTTAACACTGCAAATACCTCACCAACTTTAAGTTTGTTTAAGGTTGTTTGAAAACTAACTGCAACACAAAGGTATTTTCAAATAATTAGAAGCATGACTACTTTTCCCACAGCAGGCAGTCTATTCTTATTCTTCAAGACAGTGATTTGCGTGTGTATAACAATTTCAGTCACACAAAAGCACGGATCTAGATTGGACAACATTCATACTGTCAGCAAGATAAAAAGTTACAATAGCTTCAAATTGTTTTCTCGAAAACAAAAACTTTAAAACATTTATTTAAAAATTATGTCCCACGTAGAGGGTCAGAAGACATGGTTTAGAAGACCTGGGCTCTATACCCAATTCTGGTCATTATTTGAACAGATTATTTGGTAGTACGCATGAGGTGATTGCTACTGGGGATTTTTCTCTTCCTTGAGAAATAAAAACATAAAAGATTGTAAGAAGAAACTCTTAATGAACTGGTTTTGAAAGTATTTCAGTGGGCTGGTGATCCTTAAGGTTACTGCTTACATATACAATTAAAAATAAATTTTGCTGTCTTCCATTACAAAAGAACAGAGCTAGTTTGCCTACCGCTCATTTAAAGAATATTACATCTTAGCGTATTACTACTATTACAAAATCCTAGATCTATTACCAAGAACAAAGTCAGTGGGTAAAGTATAGCACAACATTTGACTTTCAAAAATATTTGCAAAGTTTTCCTGTTTTTCAGAGAGAGAGAGATACTTTACTGAGTGGTTAATGAATTCAGATAGTAACCATTCGACCTGGGTTTTTGAAAGTAATTAGCAGTTCCAGTTACCTGAAAGATGGAGCTAAGATGAGCTGGCAGTTTTAAATCAGCACACTTCTAATTAAAAATGATGTTATTTACAGTCGCTCAATAGAAGCTGTAAGCATCTGTGCTCATAAAGAAATATGCAACAAAAGACTGATGATTTTTTAGAGGCTATCCACAGTTACTGAAAACAGCAAATGAAGGATGTTGAATACAAAAGCTAATTGTTAGCTAGATGAGATTATCACTCTTGCCTAAACTTATTTTTCAGAAAACTTGGAAATATGCCATTTAATGAATTCCTAAATCCAAGTTTTGTGGAGAAGGGAAACTTCTTCCTAATACTGTGCACAAAACTAGGCTGAAAGGAGCAAATAATACAATTATTTTATTTTATTTTTTATTTTATAAAAATGCTGAGAACTGTGCCATTGGAAGGCCAATGCACTTAGACATTTAAATATACAAACACTAGTAAAAACCCCTAAGCCCCTAAAATATAAAAAAATACTATTATAAGGCTCTGATACTATGAGGTAGTTTCCAGGGAGTATAATCACTGCAAGAAAAATATTTTTGAGACTAACATTTACATTTATTCCACCCAAAATTACCTATTGCACATATGCTATATGAATTGTCATGCTGTATTTTAAACACTGTAATTTCATGACCTATATAAGAAAACTACTCAAAGACTCCAAATAATTTTTACAGCTCTAATGTTTACTTTCTGCTCTGCAGATTATGGGGGAAAAAAAAGTGTCTATGGACTAATTCCTAGTCCTCAAACTCTGCTTCTAAAACAATCTGTGAAAGGCAATTAAGAACAAGAGTATATCTGTTACTATAATCAACATATACAGCATATCTAAAGAAGTCCAATGAAAATTTTTATCACCTCACAAGTCCAGGTCCAGGGAGGTTATTCTCCCTCTGTACTCAGCACTAGTGAGACCGCTCCTGGAATACTGTGTTCACTTCTGGGCCTCTCACCATAAGAAGGATGTTGAGGTTCTGAAGAGAGTCCAGAGAAGAGCAACAAAGCTGGTGAAGGGGCTGGAGAACAGGCCTTACGAGGAGTGACTGAGAGAGCTGGGGTTGTTTAGCCTGGAGAAGAGGAGGCTGAGGGGAGACCTTATTTCCCTNCTATGATTCTATGATTCTAAGTCAACAGAAACTGAAAGCTACAGCCATACACTGAGACATGTTAATTGAAATAAACCAAGAGCCAAAGAGAACTTTAAGTTTTGGGCTAGTATCAACAAAGTTTGAATATTACAAAAACTAGGTAGCAGATACTATAGTATTTTCTTGGACTTCAATAACTGGCCATTTACATCTATGCATGAAGCTCTCTGGGCTACTAAACCAGTTACACTGGTTTAATCAGGTAGACAGAAAAATCTGCAGTCTCAACACAAGTTAAGATGTTTATCTACTATATTAATTCAACTCAATTTTCTTAAAAAGGCTCCAAATGAAAACTATATATTGTGTATTGTATTACATTTTAACAATTCAGTAACTTAGCTGCAGTCCAATAATGTAAAAAAAAGTAATGAATATCCATTTTTGCAGTATCTGGTTTCAATATTTTTATTTAACAGCAACAAACTCTTGTATGTCTTTTACCTCAAACATTCTACTTATCTGTGTGATAAGTATGTGCTTATCTGGATTTAGACTAATTTTTATAAGTGAAACATAATATAATCATTTAGACAGTGCTGTGACAGCTAACACTTGAACAACAAGAATAACCAAGGGAGACCTTTGTATTCCTTTTTGCAGAGAAACTGACTTTGAAATAAAATAATAAAATAAAGTTTAAATTAAATTTAAATAAATTTAGTTTAAAATTAACATAAACTATTCACAGAACATATCAGTATGTGTTTAGATACTGAGAGTTGGATCATCAGTTTTCAGGAACTCAGATACTGGATATGTGAATCTTTTTATAAAAAATAGTAGGTGCAAGTGTAATATTTGCATCTACCTTCTCTTCAGGGGATAGAAGTCTTACTGTTTGATTAACTTCGCAAAATTATCTGAAATTGATCACATTTTCTACATCCTACCTTTGTAGAGAAAAGACTTTGGTTCAATCGATGGTTGGACTGAACTCTGGACCTGTAATAAGATAGAAAAGAAAAAGTGTTCAGTAGTTCAAGCTAGAAGAATCAGGTCTCCATAAATGAAGAAAAAATCTGGAGATATATGAATTAAAAAAAAAAAATGTTTAACTGAAACTAAAAATCTCGGCAGTATTGAGAGCTTCTTCAGATAATTTCTACAATGGAAATTCAAACTGCTACCACATGGTCTCAAATATTCAGGTCTCCAAATACCAACAGTTACAACATATAATTAAGGTCTAGTTTATAGCTTTTAATCAACTGAATCAAGAGATGAGATAAATTACTACTGTTGTATTCACTTAAGGTATAGAGCCAATATAACTAAAAGAAAGACCCTGCCTTACCTGAACAGTTTATTGCCAACTGCAAGTACTCTGCCTATCCAAATTACATTTCTATCAATGTTTGTAATGAGCTCACCTATTCAGTAGAATAAAATCGAGAAATCATATTCCTGACAATTCAAGAACTACAAAAATGAAAAATCCCTTTTCTACATACTTCCAGTATTTTTACTTTGATCAACACAGAGAACAAGACACGATTACAACTGTACAAATTGTGCATAGCTGAGAAACAATTATGCTATATTTTATTTTCCTTTTCCTTCTACCAGTGCCTCATATTACAAAAGGATGAACTGAGTGAAGTACAGTGTATATGGTCAATCAATAAAATAGCTATTTTCTAAACCAACAGAGAAGGAGAACTATCTAAGTTTATCTAGCCAGCTGTTTATAGTTTGTATTACCTCAGAAAACTTCCTGATCTAATAAGGATCCATCATGATTGAATATTTACAAGCGTAGCAAACAATTCTACTAAGGAGGACATGGAAGAAAGAGGGCAACGAAGGGGGAAAATGCCATGGGGTACATCTTGGTGGACTGCAAGGACTGAAACCATCCTACTCTATAGAGTCAATATGACCTGGTCAATAGCTTGCATATCTCTGAACAGTAAGACTATGTGGAAGGTAGAAGTTTCATGTGTAAGTCAGATATAGTACATTGTGTTTAGCTCCAGCTCCTACTTAAACAGAAAGTGCAGGTTCTTTCACTTCCTAAGTAAGAGTGTAAATCACAATGAACAGAACCTAGTTCTGTACTGCCACCAATACCTTATTCCCTGCTATATCACTGTGATTATATTAATGTAGATTAAATTTATTTATGGAGAGCACTGTGGGCTATGTAACAATACTTCATTACTTTCATCAAAGAAATCATCAGAGAATCTCCAAAATCTACTAATTGCACCCCAGTTTGTAAGGCAATTTCAAAAGAAAAAATTCTGGCTGAGCAGAAAACCTGTTTTTATTGAACAGTATCTTCCCTACCATTCCTTTAATAAGTCATTATAATTGCTCTCACTGTCGTCACCATCATTATGTCCTCCAGCACTATAGTCGTGGATAGTTTTTCTTTAGCATATCTTTGCAAGTCGAGTTGAAAGCAATCTATTTTCTGCAAAATGGCTGCTTTCATTGTATACAGGACACTGAACCTCTTGTGCAGGACCTTTTCACCATGTTGTGATTGATTTTACATCTATTGAAAACAAGTCTGGTCTCTGCCATTTGTTTACCCTTGTATTCTCTCTTTATGCTTTGGTATGCATTTTTAATTAGATACACTACAGTTCTTTCACCACTAGCTAACACTTTTATTTGGGAAGCAGTCTTTACTAGCCCTGCAAATATCCGCTGTTCTTTGCAATGTCAAGTCCTTTTCTCACCTTGCTTTGACTTGGTTATCACTTATATCACAAGTAATTCATCCATCTGTTAACTGCTCCAATTCACATTACTTGGCTTTATTTTAAAGATCTTAACAATGGTCAATGGTCTCATCTGGCAGCTGGTTTCTTGTAAAAAAATGTGCCTTTCCCAAGTGACATTCTTGTAAGGATCAAAATATTCACTGAATGGGTTTTATCTAGCAGTTTACAGGTCCCTCAGGCTCTCCATAGAACATATTGTATACAGTCAGTGCTTTGGGCATGCCATGTGTAGCAATGTGGAGGACTTCACCTTCTTCAATTTTATTTCACTTTTATCCGGCTTACTGCCATGTTTTCTTTCCATACTGTGGGTTAATTCTTGCCACAAAAAAATCATAGAATCA